>OX465593.1:1581704-1591704 GCA_950022655.1 Alentia gelatinosa | reverse complement strand
AAAAGCAAATATCGGAGACATATGGAAAGGTGAAAATATGTCTAGACATGCAAATCCAATCAAATTTTTTTTATGAAATACATTTTAATAATCATAGACGTGTGAGACAATTAAAATGGTAGATATTGATAAATTGATTGATTAAAAATAGATATTTGTAATAAAATGCGATGAGCGAATAGCGAATTGAATGAAAAGGATGTGGGTGGGTGGGAAAAATAAATATGTGCAGTGTGCGTTGTAGGAGCAGCGATGCGAGAGTGAGGGGTGTCAGTGCGGGCCGGGTGTGACCGGTGGTAGGTGCAGTGTATGTTTGTTTGCGAGTATTTCGTACTGCAGAGCTCAATGACCCGCCAGAGCACACAACCTCTGCCGAACCAATGCGGTTTTTTCACAATAGTTCACAATCTCTCTAACCGCCCATCTCAGATTAAATCCGGACTCTGGTGGATTTACCGTTTCATGTTTACCTTCAATCATCAACTCACACAGAGTCGAGCGCTGCTTGGTTATTAAAGCAACAATTAAAGGAATCGGCACAAAACGCGCTCCTCCCAACATTCCCCTACAGCGGCCCATCCTTCATCTGTTTTTCCCGTCTATTGCCCTGATTGTTCCATCAGAACACGGCTCAGTTCACGCCGGAGTACAGCGGGGTTCTCTGGATGAGGCCTTGAAGTGTTAACCCTTTAAGGACGCATGATGCCTGGAGGTATGTCTGGTCTAAAGACGCATGATGCCTGGAGGCATCACTGCACTAAAGACGCATGATGCCTGGAGACATCACCGCACTAAAGACGCATGATGCCTGGAGGCATCACTGCACTAAAGACGCATGATGCCTGGAGACATCACCGCACTAAAGACGCATGATGCCTGGAGGTATCACTGGTCTAAAGATGCATGATGCCTGGAGGCATTACCGCACTAAAGACGTATGATGCCTGGAGGTATCACTGGTCTAAAGACGCATGATGCCTGGAGGCATTACCGCACTAAAGACGTATGATGCCTGGAGGTATCACTGGTCTAAAGATGCATGATGCCTGGAGGCATTACCGCACTAAAGACGTATGATGCCTGGAGGCATCACTGCACTAAAGACGCATGATGCCTGGAGGCATCACCGTGCTAAAGACGCATGATGCCTGGAGGCTTCACCGCACTAAAGACGCATGATGCCTGGAGACATCACTGCACTAGAGATGCATGATGCCTGGAGACATCACTGCACTAAAGACGAATGGTGCTTTGAGGCATCATTGTTCCAATATTAACAAAAATGTTTTAACAAAGAAATAATAAAGCAATATTCATGAAATCCTCAGAAAATGTAAATATAACATCATATCTAGTAAATATGATCAAAAGAAATAAAATATCTATGTTTAAGTATCATATTGCATGATTACAAATTTGAATTATGAGTTTTAACCATCATGTGCCCGTCCTCTAGCGGGACAAACTGCCACCAGCACGGGAGTAGCTCGGCTACAGTGTTAAAGGGGTTCTGTGGTGGTGAGAACATTGTACGTGGTGAGCAGGATTCCCTCAGTAAGAGCTGCTCTGCGTCACAGTGAGCAGTTCACAACCCTCACACTCACCGGCAGCTTTCTCCTCAGTTCGGTGATGAGCGATCCTTTAATCACAGACACCGCGAGGCCCCGACACGCCGATTACAGACGCCGCGAGGCCCCGACACGCCGATTACAGACACCGCGAGGCCCCGACACGCCGATTACAGACACCGCGAGGCCCCGACACGCCGATTACAGACACCGCGAGGCCCCGACACGCCGATTACAGACACCGCGAGGCCCCGACACGCCGATTACAGACACCGCGAGGCCCCGACACGCCGATTACAGACGCCGCGAGGCCCCGACACGCCGATTACAGACACCGCGAGGCCCCGACACGCCGATTACAGACACCGCGAGGCCCCGACACGCCGATTACAGACACCGCGAGGCCCCGACACGCCGATTACAGACACCGCGAGGCCCCGACACGCCGATTACAGACACCGCGAGGCCCCGACACGCCGATTACAGACACCGCGAGGCCCCGACACGCCGAGGACGATCACCGAGGGCGGAGTGAAGAAGAAACCAACAAGGTCATATTTATCGTTCTCCACCAGTTTGATGTGGAGCGATGTGAACGAGGCGACGTCGAGTGAGTATTGCATAACGTTCAAATGAGTTGGATACTGAACACTTTGACCAAAACGAGTTGCTTTCTGTAATTATCTTACCCCTGTACACACTGATGACGATAAGGGGTGATATGATATTTCTCATCAACCTCCACCTTGACACAGAATGTATTGATATTTGGACACTGCGACACTTGAATGTGATAAAGCGTCCTAAAGCCGGGCCCCCACCTACCACGATTCTGGTCCCGATAGGCCTTACGACTGCCTTCCCGACACCATACCGATTTTATTTTGAAGTCAGCAAAAATCGTGATAGGTGGAACAGGTTTCTGCGATTGGCTGCGATAGGCTGCGATTGAAAACGTCAATCGTAGAGGTCCCGATAAAATCCAGCATGTTGGATTATTCGTAGCCTGTCATCGGGTATTGTAGCGTATTGGGAAGATATCGTGGTCGTCGAGTATAATTCACACATTGGATCACGACATAGGTCTACAATTCTGGGGCCTTCCGATAGGCTACGATTTGGGCATTTCAAATCGGAGCCATCGGGGAGTATGTCGTAGACCATCGTGAGAGGTGGGGGCCGGCTTAAAGAAGACAGCAGTAAGTTTTGGTCAAAGTCTTCGTTCTCAACGAGTTTGATGCGGAGTGATATGAACGAGGTGACAGTCGAGTGAATATCACGTAGTATTCAAAAGAGTTGCTTTCTGTATTTATCTCACCCCTGTACACAGTAAAATAATGGACGTTACACATGATATAGACCATGGAGAATGGACTGCAATACTTGTAGGGGTATGGAGAACCAGTTCCTATAGTGTTAAGCCTATTTCGGACAAAAGTGGGAATGCGTAAAATAATGTGAACAAAACGTGGTTCCAGAATATAAGTTTATAAAAAACCTAAACTTATTTAGAATAAATCTAAATTTATAAAAAAAAATTGCGCAGAAGCGTAAATACACGTTGAAGGATCAAATTCGAGTTCTTAACATTGCTGAAACAAGAATCCAGTTGGCTTCAGCAATGACACTCTCCGAGAGGCCTGTGACCCGAGACCGACCCCGCCCGTTGAGTATTTAGAAAGAATCGCTACGTAAATCACGCGGCTTCTCCTTGTGAATTACTACGTGATTCAAACTCGATGGGATACCAGCTCAGACCCTGACCGTTAAGGTATGCTCTATGGTATTAGATACATGTGACCTGGAACTGCACCTGATATTTCAATCAGATGATTGTAAGATCACTGCACGAAACTTACCACTTTACATATACATGTATGTATGCGAAACGCGTCTATCAGTACGATTTTGCGTCTACAAGTTCGACTTATTATCCGTCTCGTAGACGCCTTATCTAGTGGCGTATATACGTGTCCATGGTGCGGTCTTATATACGTCATATATACGCCTGATTCTGTTTATTAACGCCACTATCCAATAATTCCGACCTCTGCCACTTGGGGACATCAGTGGAAGCATATTCCATTTGCCATTAACCATCCAAGTCTATATTATATCGTGTTGGCAGGTCGCGGGGGGCGGGTCAGTGTTGGTGCATCCTCTACCAACACCCACAGGACGGGGCGGGCCGCGGGTCGCAATTATTTTTTTTTTGTGTGTATCATGTCTATGCCCGGCGTATATATATATCGCGCAGAGCATGTTTTATCTTGGATACGCCAGGTGTGAAATACAGCCAACTCGCGCGCGTCTACATAAGGAAACTGTTTCTTAGACGCCTCATGCGCTGGTGCTGATTACAGGCATATAGAAATGAAAACGAGTCGATTTACGGCCGATAGGTGCGCTTCCGCGATTGCGCAAATATAAATAAAGTGGTAAGTTTCGTGCAGTGGATGACACAGGAGTGTGTCTTACAGATACATTTAGATCTACCTTCCGTCGGTGTAAATCGCATCTTCCTGCGCTCTATGCCGCACTTGATCACCCACAGTCATTAGCTGCCCCTCACTGCGGTGCTCGCCTGTCTCTGAGTCTGGGTATATCTGTATAAAGTTACAGTAAGGGACGAAGATGTGATCCGTATGGGAACGCGACCACGAGTAGTTCCTGATTGTTTTTCTCTCTCCGAGGTCGGCTTCTGCCGGTTCCCGCCGTCCTATCTCATTGGTCTGTCATTCTGTTGTTCTCCAATCTCATTGGGTTAGCAGAATGCACCCCTTAGTAGGCGCCTTGGTTGCTATGCGACCTTGGGCCCGCAGTGCGGCACGCCTGCCCTCCCTGACTAAGGGGGGTAGGGTGGGTTGGGGTTCAGTGCGCTCTCTCGACCTGTCGCGGTGGGAGCTTGACCTTTGACCCTGTGTGGGTTCTTTCTGGGGCCTGTTTCATAAGCTATTGCTTATGAGATGTCTGTGTGTCCCAGTGGGACAACTATGGCCTCGATAGGATTGTGTGGAATGACTCGTGGTTTCGATTAATTACTAAAATCTCGTCAGGCGTGTACTGGATCTGTGTCCAAGGTTACTTTGTGAGTAACTCAATTTTTGGTTTTTGGTTGATTAGGTCCTGCTGTGACCTATGGAATCGGGTTTCTCGGAGAGAGAAAGAGACAAATCTAAGTCAGGAACTAAAAGTATGGTCGGACTAGCTGAGTATCGGTTGGAATCATATTGGAAAAAATTCCTTCGGTAGGAAAATCGGGCCCCCGATTTTTTGCCGATTTCACCGATTTCCCAAGAAAAAATTTTTTGACGTGGCGTTAGGATACTCATTTAGCCGTACCGGTTGTCCATAGTGTTCAATCCCCATGGGGATTGACTTTTGAGTCGGTGTATCCAGTTGAACTCGATACGGTTCCTTAGATACCCTGCTCGTTTGCTCTCTGGGTGTCGGTAGATGAAGTCCAATACTTGGAACTCTACATCTTCCTCTCCGCTATGGTCGCATTGGTTGAAGTGGACAGGCACTTCGTTTTGGTTATTGGACTTTGAGATGTTTCGGATGTGCTCGTACATCCGTTCTCTCAGTTTTCGTTTGGTCTGGCCTACATACTGTATGCCACATCTTTTGCAGGTTATACAATAGATGACATTGGAGCTGTTACATGTGACATTCCATTTTGTCTCATGTTTTCGGCCCGTTGTTTTCGAGGTTATCTTTCCTCCGTTGTTTATTTTGTTGCAGTACTTGCAATTTTTTCTGTTGCAGGCGTTTGTCTGACTATTTTTTCCTTTTTCCGGTTCTGTGTTTTTCTCCGGATGATGGTCTAGTCTCGCCCGCACTAGGTGGTCCCGCAGGTTTTTTGGCCTGCGGTATCCCTTGATCAGTCTACTTCTGTAGATCTGTTTGGTGGTCATTGACCTGCCTAATAGTTCCCAGTTCTTTGTTACTACGTCTCCAAGTCTATTGTTCTCGGGTCTGTAGGTCGAGATCAGGTAAGTATTGGCGTTTCTTTCTTCTTCGTTTGACCCTTGGGAGGCATTCTTGCCTCTCAGTAGGTCTGCCCTGGGTGTTTCATCCACCTTTCTCTTGCTTTCCCTGAGGAGTTTTTCAGGGTAGCCCTTGGTGGTGAATTCTGCCATTTTCGTTTGCGCATGTTTTTCGTAGTCTTCTGTCTTCCCGCATATTCTCTTTATTCTGAGTAGCTGCGAGAATGGTAGACTACGTTTTGTGGCGGGGGGGTGCGCGGAGTCATACCTGAGGTAGGTATTGGCGTCCGTCGGCTTGTTGTAGAGGTCCGTGTACAGTGACTCTCCGTTTTTCCTCACCCGAGTGTCTAGGAACACTGCTTCCCTTTCTGAGTACTCGTTTGTGAACTTTATCGAATGGTGTGCCTCATTGAGGTGTTCTACCCAATTCCGTAGTTCGGCCTCACCGTGTTCCCACACATAGAATATGTCGTCTATGTATCTCCACCATACACTGGGTTTCAGGTGGTAGGAGTCTACTAGTTTCAGTTCTATGTGTTCCATGTACAGGTTGGCGTAGGATGGGGCCAATCTTGTCCCCATCGCCGTGCCTCTGATCTGGAGATAGTGTTCACCGTTGAAGACCATGTTGTTCTTCTTCAGTACCATTTCCAGCAGTTCGACCAACGATGCATTCGTTGGTTTGATGTTGCCCTTTCGGTATTTGCTCAGTTTCTCCTCTATCACACTGATCCCTTCGGTGTTTGGGATGTTGGTGTAGAGGGAGCTCACGTCTAGGGTCCCTATCAGTGCGTTGGGTTTCAGCTTTCCCATGTTTTCGATTTTGTTTACGAAATCGTTGGTGTCTTTCACATATGACTTGATGTCTGGCACCATGGGTTTTATAAAGTGGTCTACAAACGCAGAGATTTTCTCCGTCGCGCAACCATTTGCTGATACCACTGGTCTCCCCGGTGGGGGCCTTTCCTTCTTGTGAATTTTGGGGAGGAAATAGATGTTAGGTGCCCTGACTTTGTCAGTTTTCATTGCTCCAGCCATTCTATGTCCTATTTCCCCATTCTCTGTCATTGAGTTTATTATGTCCTCTACCTCCTGGTAGAGGGATTTTGTTGGGTCGCCACTTAGTTTCTTATAAGTGTTGACGTCGTCCAATTGTCTATGTGCCTCTGTGATGTATTGTTCGGTGTCCATGAGTACCATGGCACCGCCTTTGTCCGCTGGTTTAATGACTATACTGTCATCCTTACTCAGTTTTTTTAGCGCCGTACGTTCGCACTCCGCTATGTTCGGCTTGGGGCGTTTGTTGTGGGATTTCTGAGGTCTAGTTAGTTCTATCTCGTTTACTGATATAAAACTTTCTAGGTTCTGGGATCCCAGTGGGGGTTTCCACTTTGATTTGCCTCTAAGTTTTCGGACAATTTCATCGTTGTCGTAGCTCAAACTATTCCCTTGTGGGTTTGGTCTACATGTAGCTACCTTTGGTTTTTCTTTAGAGAAGAACTGTACTGTTCTTAGCTTTTGATGGAACTCATCCAGCTCCATCTTGAGGTCACCTTCGTTAGTTGTTTTTGTTACTGGACAAAAGTTTAGGCCTTTCTCTAAAATCGACACTTCGACTTCGGTTAGGACTCTACTCGACAGATTCACTACAATCGGGTTCTTAGATTCTTTGTTGGAATCTACTTTACCTTCTTTTTCTAGTTGATTATTCTTGTTGGCTTTATCTACTAGATGTTTGGAAGGATCCACACTGACACATGGATATGAACACGTTTTTAGTTTATTCTCCATAACGATGACATTGTCATGGACAGTTACACTTTTTGCCACTTTCTGAACGTTACATTTTTTCTGAACTTTTTCTACCGTTTTGACATTTGCATTGACTCTAACATTGTCCATTGGTTCATTTGAGACACTGTTATTGGTAATGTAGTCAGATGGTGGTGCATTGTTCAGTTCTCCGGGACAGGAGGGCCTCCACGGCCCTTGCCTCTTCCTCTGCCTCGTCGGCCTCGGTTCCCGGACCCCCTCTCCGGCTTGTCGTACGGTTTGGGACGGTTGCCGCCTCTGGATCTCCCCCTGCCTCCCCGCATGGTGGCCGAGGGATTCTGCTGAAAATTTTTTCTTGGGAAATCGGTGAAATCGGCAAAAAATCGGGGGCCCGATTTTCCTACCGAAGGAATTTTTTCCAATATATCTGTATAAAGTGCTGACTCAGCACATCTAAGTGAGGTACTCCACGGAGTGAGATACAGTAACATCTCCCGCCGCCCGCCGCCTGACTAGGATATAGTATTACATGTATATATATATATATACATATATATGCATGTACATAAGGGCACTGGACCAACTCTCCTCTTATGTTAAATAAGGCTATACATACATACATACATATATATATATATATATATATATATATATATATATATATATTTATCGTACCCCTAATAAAAATACTCCATAGACTTAACATTAGCGGACTGTATTTGGTCTATGGTGCAGGAAAATGAACTTTATCGCTCCAGTGGGATACAGTTGTTAAATGACGTCATTTGAAAAGAGACCAATGATTATCACTGATTATCGGTGAGTTTTATGTTATTTCTTAATTTGCTGAAGTAATTTAGATGGGGTAGGATAAATTCTAAACCAAACTCGAGTTAGTCATATTGTTTATCACACTCCAGCAATGTCTGCTCCTCACTGCACTCGGCTTCGCCTCGAGCAGTAATACATGACATTGCCATTGTGCGATAAACAACAACACGACTAACTCTTGTTTGGTTTCTCCTAAGAATTATATATGTATATATATATATATATATATATATATATATATAAGGGCACTGGATCAACTCTCCTGTTATCTAGAAAAGGGATATATGATATATATATATATATATATATATATATATATATAAGGGCACTGGGCGAACTCTCCTGTTACGTAGAATAAGGATATATATAAATATACAAATATATATATATATATGATGGGGGCCAGGTTTGTCTAGCTGTGGTTCTTTCACTCTTCGAAAGAGGCCACAGGATGTCACTCCCTGCTGTGAAGTGATTTGGGTGAACCCACACACGCAAGTGTACAGGGTCGCCCAGATTCTGTAACTCGGTTTGTATATAAGCCGGGTTTGCAGTGGATTGACAGGCATTCCTGTGTGTTCTCTCTCAGAAGAGTGAATCCTTGGATCCTCACATTGCTGGATTTTCCAAACCCTCTCGGTGGTTAGGTGAGTCTAGTTCTCCGGTATCTGCACACCTGCGTCAAGGTACTGTACTTTGGTAGTGATCTAACTGGGATCACTTCGGGAAGTTGGCAATAAACATCCATTGTTTATTAAACTTGTGGAGTCTGGTTTTATGTGAATAGGTTTGTCTAAACATTCTGAAAATACCGAACAGACCTATGTAATAGCGCATAGGGTGGCATATCGCCGGGAAGGGAGTATACAATCTTTCCGAGGATAGGCATTCCACCATAAGGCCACAGTCAGTCACCGCTACATATATATTGAAGCTCAACGGATGCCTTACTTCGCCATCATTACCCATGGTATACAAATACCCTTTTAAAATGTATAGGGAGTCGGTAAACCAATACCCATTATATATAACTTGTCAGATATCATAACTGTGGTAAACGGATTTAAATCTGTGGTATATGGCCTCAATGCTACAACCATATATGGTTCACGGGAATGTAGTGCCTTTGTGCTATAGAGCAAAGAAATAGTCCCTATTGTTATAGTCTTTAATATGGCAATTCTTGGTTTTAATTTATTGGAGAAGATGGATAATAGATAAAACAAATGATGTCTTTTTTGACAGGCGGCTCTGTAAACCACTCAAGGTTGATGTAGTAATACACTCGCTAGCGCCCATGTATCACAACGCGTCAACCTCTCATGGTTTACGGCCGCCCATCCACAAAATCATCGTTTATTGTCTATATCATTTTAGTCTCAGCTAATAGTTACTCCGTTTCCATTCTCTTCCACTTCATGTTAACACGTGTGAAGTGTGAAGTGTGGTGTACTATAGTAAAACAGTTTGAGCGCTGATAGATTAGCATCAGCTGCTACCAGCACACCTCATCAATACGTAGCGAGGCGGGTGGCGAGGGAGAGGCGCTGATTGCTGAATGACGTGACCCTCTCAATAGGTGTGAGCGGGGGACGCGCCTTCCGGGTGTCTACAGGGAGCCTTTGTTTGATATCTGTTAATAGATAGTGGAGATGAGATACTAGAGGAGAGCTGGGTTAGTCTGGATGAATAACGTATCATGTAAAGACATCAAGTGTTCTGGTCAGTTTATTTAAAAACCTTTAACAGCAGGAAGATGCCTCCAGGCATTCCCCTGGCTACGGCAGGAAGATGCCTCCAGGCATTCCCCTGTCTATGGCAGGAAGATGCCAGCAGGCA
>OX465593.1:1236704-1576704 GCA_950022655.1 Alentia gelatinosa | reverse complement strand
ACGATAATACACTTGAAGGCCATTGCCCACTGTCGAATTTGATTGAAGTTTGCGATATTTTAATACGGAGGCCCAACTCGGCTGTTCACAGATCCTAGTAGAAATACTTATAATTATTCAGGGGGTCATTTATTATGTGAAATGATTCTCCTAGGACTGTCATATTATAGTCATAGGACTATCAAAGGACGGTCCACCTTAGATAAACGTGGATTATCCTTTCAAGGGACTGGGAGAAGGACAGAGACATGAAATGTCCTTCCAGGCTGTTTAATAAACCTGTCATTGTCCTGACCTCAAACCTGTAAACTTCCCATTTGGAAGGACATCTCAAAAAAAAATTTCAGGGACCCTGAATGACTTCACTGGACCTTGCAGGCCCTGTAAGCCACTCTTCTTGAGAGGAAAATGATTTTAAACATTGACATCTCAATAGGTGTCTTTTCTGATGGTGATATCCTAACAAAGCACAATATAATCAAACTGCACACTTGAATAGTATCCTTCAGAACTTCCAACAATTATTTGTACAAAAAGAATATTTATTCTCCATTGAATTATAAGAATAGACTTTTTTTTTAAATGACAAAAAAAAAGAGAAAAAAAATTGTGCTTGTCCAGGGACTTTATCTCACCCCAGATATTTTTTCTCCATAGACTTAACATTGGGAACTCGTATCTAACGCCCATTAGATATTTATGGAAAATATCCAATGGGGGATAATGTCTCAAATGATAGCCCATTAGTCAATATTAAGGGTGAGATTTATTCAGAAACCCATTCAAGTTTAGGGTCAGAGCTCGATCCCATCTCATTTGAATCACTACATAATTCACTCGGCTTCGCCTTGTGAATTACTACGTGATTCAAACTCGATGGGATGCGGGCTCAGACCCTAACCTCCTGATTTCCAGTTATTCTAACTTGGCAGCCCGGGAGAGGCACCTAAGAGATCCAATCACGGGAAGGTTTTGATCCTTGTAACAGGTTGTAACAGTATATCTAGTCTTTGAGTGTCAGGTTTGTCTTGTCTTTGTGTGTTGTTTCTGTACTGTACTTCTTGTGACTTCGTTATGGAAGATCGCCAACATGTGTGGGCGAATAACGCTGTCGTAAATTCTGTTGATTCAATTAAAAAAAAAAAAAAAATTCTGAACTTTCCTTCTGAAGGATTGAGTTCAGGAGAAGGAGAATTAACTATAGACACCACTTGTTTAACGCGATGCCTCTCCCATCCTGGTCATGGTCCTCCCAGAATCTCTCCTCTCAGTGTCCCTATCCTTCTCACTGTCCCCAGATATTAAACGGCCCCAAGGTCTTCTGATGATTGGTTTAAACCAGAACAAAATTATCCTGATGTCTTATGGTCATTATATTTGTTTTCATAATCAAATTGATTGTTCTCTAGTTTCAGACACTCCACAAGGGGCCATCCATGAAGTATGTATATCACATCCCTGGAATATATGTTTATAGGCCTAACATTGGGAACTCGTTCTCCATGCCTCTCCAAGTATTGCAGTCCGTTCCCCATAGTTTATATCCTGAGTGTCGTCCACCTTTTTAGAGTGTATAGGGGTGAGATAAATACTAAAAGCAACTTGTTTTGGTCAAATTCGTTGTTCTCCAACTCGTTTAAATGCTACGTGATATTCACTCAGCTGTCACCTCGTCACTCTGCAAAAAACTGGTGGAGAACGACGACTTTGACCAAAACAAGTTGCTTTTGGTATTTATCTCATACGCAATCGAACAAAAATGGAGCATACGTAGAATTTCTAAAAAGATTCCCCCCATACCCCTCAGTGCGTACATACTTTATGAATGCCCCCCCCCCTCTCATAAGATCTCACACTCTCTAAGTCGTAATCTGTACAAGGTTCTCACTGTGCTCTATGCAAGTAGAATTCTTAACGAACTAGGCTTAGAGCCTTGAGAATCCACACTAGAGTATTCCCGCTAGGTGGCATCATTGAGATTATAGGAATCTTTGGCTTGCATTGATGTACGTCTTTAGCACGGGAGGTAGGCCAGTGGATTCTCAAGGCTCTAAGACTAGTTCGTTAAGAATTCTTCTCCATAGAGCGTAGTGAGAGTACAGAGTACAGCTTAGAGATTGTGAGATCTTATGAGAGGGGTGCCCAATAAACCAATGTACACTCTGACATACTGAACAGCATTAACGGAATTCTTGTTTCTGATAAGTTGTAAAGGGTTTGAAAGTTTAATCTTTCTCTGTCTGTATTCCTCACATTAAACAATCAGCCCCGAGTAGCCTGCCAATGGTTGGAGAGAGTAACTACCCTACAACTCACTGAACCCGCCTCACAATGCTTGGAGAGTGTAACTACACTACAACTCACGGAACCCACCTGACAATGCTTGGAGAGTGTAACTACACTACAACTCACCTAACCCTTCTCACAATGCTTGGAGAGTGTAACTACTACAACTCGCCGAGCGAACCAAAACCAAACCGAGTCAAATGAGCGCCATTACCGTTGTGAAGTGGTAATAATTGATAAGGGATGAAACAGAACTGGAACTACTCGTGGAGTCAGAGAGTGCTGTGAGAATGTTGATTTTAAACGACCCTGCTCAATGACACCCGCAGCGGACATCTTAAAGACGGAGCCAACTTCGTGAGCGATAATAGGAGAATTGGATCACATCGTGAAGGGCGCGTCGCTACCAAAATCAAATCGACAAAACGTGAACGTTTCTTCAGTTATCAGATGTCAGTTACGGAAACGGCTTCCCCAGGATTGTCGGTCAAATTGTATGCTTCAGATTCTGTTCATCAGGAATCCGACACCAAGATGTTTTACCAGGTTTTCCGCATTATAAACCGGGGAAATTAACGAATTAAAAGCTTCGTCAAATTGGAGATTTCAGAGGCTTCCTATGACGGGTGGTTATCGCTGCGTTAATCCCAGAAGTGAAATCTCTGTATGTGTGGTTTTAATTCATCGACCCAATCTTTCTTTTGTTGAGTGGTAAACTGTGCGACAATTCTAAAATGTCACTCGGGAGAATTGGACTGACTGGCAGAGCTTCATATCTAGAGGCCTAATACTAAAGAAGAAACCAACAAGTTCTGGTCAAAGTCGTCGTTCTCCATGAGTTTGATGCAGAGTGATATGAACAAAGCAAAGCCGATTGAATATCACGTAGCGTTGGAGAACAACCATTTTGACCAAAACGAGTTGCTTTCTGTAATCATCTCACCCCTGTACACACTAAATGAATGGACGTTGTACAGGATATAAACCATGTAGAACGGACTGCAATACTGGTAGGGGCATGGAGAACGAGTTCCCAATGTTAAAGGCATATCCTACAATTCACAGTGGCGCCACCTGGTGATTTTTAAATAATGTCAATTTTTAGTCAAAACTCATTTCTTGGGATGTATTCTAATTCTACATGAGTCATTTCAATATTTAATCCCGTTAATCCAATCTCAATAGGTAATATAGGCCAATTTGCATTTGCTTGATTTACATAGGAAATCTACTGAAAAACATGGTTTTCTTCAATTCTTTCAAAAACAAGGACGGTGATTTTTAAAACATAAATAAGTAGTACTATACATGCACTATATTCTGTGAAAGTTTGAGAAAAATGACATGGGTTTTACTTTGTGAAAAAATACATTTTAAAATTTCTATATATTCTTATATGAAATTATCATCATATTGATCTATAAATCAAAACCTAGCATGGTGACCCCCCATTTTTAACTTAGATATGTGTTCCGCAAAACTTGGAGATCATCATAATAAATTTTCAGGAAATTGACATGGGTTTTAATTTTCAAGCCAACTTGTCCGATATGCCTTTAAGCCTATGGGACAGAAATACCAGGGGTGAGATAAAGACAGAGGATGCAATTGTTTAAATCTATCTTATTTTGACTTTTATTTTTATTTATTTAGATTTTTATTTGTAGTGGTTATTCATTTCACCAGGGGTGAGATTATGTCAGGGTGAAATAACGCAGCATTCACTCAGTGTCCTCTGCATAATATTTCACATATTTGGTTTTCATATTTTACGAAGGCATGATAAACCCTGGACCTGAATGCAACGGTTTAAATCTGTCTTATTTTCTACCTAATTTGTTTTATTATGTACCCTCATTAAATCAAGTATTGCTCATCCTGATATGTTTCCTGATTTGTGTACAACACTTGGGAACTCCCGATGAAGATAGATTGAGTTTATCGAAAGGTGGAGTTTAATGTCATCTCCCATCATCCATCTTATCTTGTGTGTGCCCACCATTTATCATCAATACATTGAATTTTGATTGAAGTGGAATGAGTCTGGTTTTGTGTGGTTAACATCCTTCATACAAAGTTAAGATTGTTCATTGAAAGAACTGAATTATAAAATTCAAAAATGAATAACAACTGCAAATAAAAAAAGGTTAAAAAAAGTCAATAGTGTATTGATGATTGTTCTCATAGCCACATTCAAATTTCTGTTTTCTATACTACTATTCACCTGTGCACCTTTACATCCACACTCTCAAACACAGCTGCATTTTACTCCTCTATGTGCATAGGCTTCTTACTTCACGGGAGAATAATAAAACCTGGATGGAAATGTAGCAGTTTAAATGTAAATAATGTATTGATAATTATTCTCATAGCCACATTCAAATCTCCGTTTTCCTATACTACTAGATAAACTAGTGCAACCTTACATCCACATTCTCAAACATTCACTGCGCAATAAATATAACAGCGCGCGTCATAAACTCTAAATTTGGTTTCAATATTCATGTTTTTATTCCACGGACATATATCAATAATATTTTAGTGAATGCGAAACGGCGGGAACGTCTTGCCCGCGAATTCGATTCTGTCACTTGCTCGTTAGTCGCGTTGTGCCTCGTACACCACATATATCAATAATATCATTAAAGTATTGCACACTTCAGTACTAACTGCAAATACTGTTTTGATGTGTCTGTCATATTGTCTTGTTGTGTTTTGTCCTGTATGAAAATTTAAAAAAATAAAAAAATCGGGAGAAGAAATAATATTCCATGGGTGAGATGTGACACATGTATTTCGAAAATCTGTAGAAACAGGGTAGATTATTTTACCAGTGCATGACAACCCTATAACATTTAAAAATGTATCTGTTTCTTTATGGCTGCTAGAATAGTTGTGTGTATATATCCTGTACAATTCACATTGAAACATGATTTTCATGACTAGTTGACAATAAAATATTCTCCACAATAACAAAAAAAAGTATTGCATACTTGATAAAGGCCACTAACGCCGCCGAAACGTTGTACCACTGTTCTAATAAAAAGCCATCATCCAAACCGAACTGGGCAGCTGTTGAGTTGTACTTGTTTAAACCTATCAGTCTATTGCATACATTTATTATCTTCTGTTGTTGGAGAAAATGTGTGTATGAGATGAATGTTCCCACACCACAAAATAGATACAGATACTCCATTTTGTACTCTACACCTGTGCCTCAAAATACTCCAAATACAAACCTCTGCTATGCAAGTGGTACTTTAGGCGAACCAGTGTAGTGTGCCGGTATGCCGGAATACTGGCACCCTTTGAGGTCAAATAGTCTCCAAGCGGCTGTTGTGTTATGCGTGTATGATGACGCATGCGCATGGTGCATAGCATAAAACAACTTCCGCACTACCAGCACAGTTTCATTTCGGCTTCGACATCGACTTATTTTGGTAAGTTATTAAATAATTACGAATATTTAGAGGTGTATAGTACCGCATGTAGTTTTAGCGAAAGTAACAAGGTACGAGGAGCCGTCCCAATTAGGTTAACAGTTTCCCTAAAATCTCACCCCTGGTATTTTTTCCCCTGAAAGACATGATATTAGGAACTCGTGCCCAACGCCCGTGGAGTATTTAGTGAAAATACTCAATGGGGGATGTCACAAATGTTAGTTCATTAGTCAAAGTGAAGGGTGAGATAAATCTATAAACCTAAGAAGGTTGACGGCCAGCGCTCGATCCCATCTCGTTTGAATCGCTACATAATTCACATGGCTTCACCTCGTGAATTACTACACTACTCAAACTCAATGTGATACGAGCTCTGACTATAGACTTTCATAGGTTTCCTCTATAATACACACAAAACACACAGGCACATGCATAGATACACAAATTCACACACACAAGCATACACATATGCACCTGCAATATTTGGCCCAAGAAGATCAGGTCCACTATAGACTGAAGAACCGTCCGAGGTGCTATTAACACTATATAAGGAGGTCAGGGTGAAGGTCGTGGTTTGCTCTGAATGCAGTAATTGGCTGCTGGGTCAATCCATGCCTTCTATATTCCTTATATGGCAGTGAAGGCATAGGGACAACTCGATGCAGATTAACACTATATAAGGAGGTCAGGGTGAAGGTCGTGGTTTGCTCTGAATGCAGTAATTGGCTGCTGGGTCAATCCATGCCTTCTATATTCCTTATATGGCAGTGAAGGCATAGGGACAACTCGATGCAGATTAACACTATGTAAGGAGGTCAGGGTGAAGGTCGTGGTTTGCTCTGAATGCAGTCATTGGCTGCTGGGTCAATCCATGCCTACTATATTCCTTATATGGCAGTGAAGGCAGAGGGAGAACTCCATGCAGTGGAGGTGATATTGGGGAGTCTCCGATAACGATGCTTAATACGCTGTGAGTCCAGGTATCGGGCGCCGTCACCTCATCCTACACTCCCCATCTCCACCTACACGAGTGACACCAGAATATGGTGCAGCCATATTGCGTCCTGAAACTGTATCCTGCATGGATTCAAGCGACTCCATAAGGGCTTTGTAATTACATTTGTCATGGACGTGTATGTATTGTCTGACCGATGAATTTATCAACAGAAATTTTATGATGGACACATCTATCTCGGGGTATATACAATATATTGCCGTACGTACTAAATGTGTGTTGGAAGAATAAAAAAAAGAATTATCTCAAAAGAGTGCAAGCAATTGTGTATTTCACTAATGAAAGTAACCTGTAATGTCCCAATGTATTTCTCCTTGAAATGTTATCCACTTGTATAAACTACTTTTCACAGCCACGATTAGAAATGATCACTGTTAATTGTAGGGGAAATCGTTCAGAATGTTCATGTAAGTGTATACATATATAAACAGATTAATATACATTGTATACGTACACAATATCACCATGATTTGGATCTGAGTGGCCGTATTCTCCGCGTAGTTGACGCGTAGTAAACTCCGAGCGATATCGAGGAGTCAACTACAATGACCAGTCTGCGGTTCCACTACCAACTTGGACTGACATACCTTTTAACAGTTTATCGTATCACTGGCACTGCACGAAAACCACCATTTTACATATGAATGCGCCCGGCGATTATAAGTATGACTTTTGCGTATATAAGGTCGTCCTATTCCCTGTGTATATGCGCCTCATGTGTAGGCGGATATAAGCGTCAAGTGAAGAGGGCTTCACTGAAAGCGGGCGGGAGGTGGCGGGGGTGGTGGGGGGCGGGGGGAGGGCTTCCTACTGAGGACACCTGTACTTCTACCAACACAAACGGGCGGGAGGCAGCGGGGGGAGAGGATATTTCCTCTCATATACGCCGGGTGTGAAATACAGCCAAGACGCGTCCGTATATAAGGCCTGGGCGCATATATATGAAAACAAGTCAATATTCAGCCAGTACATGCACTTCTGGATGGCTATATATGAATAAAATGGTGGTTTTCGTGCAGTATGGCTGTTTCCCTTATCTCTGTCTCCCGCTGGTTGTTTATCCTTATCATCTCGTGGTTTACCTTAACGTTAATCTTATCACTAATTGTTACCCTTATCTTGATTAGGTCACTGTCAACCTTCTCTCAACCTTGTATGATCTCATATTAATTATGTGTGCATCTTACTTGCTAATGATAAACATGGATTTTATTACCCACCCAATACAGAGTCTCCATACTTAACCCAATACAGAGTCTCCATACTAAGCCTAATACAGAGTCTCCATACTAAGCCCAATACAGAGTCTCCATACTAAGCCTATATTACCCACCTAATACTGAGTCTCCATACTAAGCCCAATACGGAGTCTCCATACTAAGCCCAATACGGAGTCTCCATACTAAGCCCAATACAGAGTCTCCATACTAAGCCCAATACAGAGTCTCCATACTAAGCCCAATACGGAGTCTCCATACTAAGCCCAATACAGAGTCTCCATACTAAGCCCAATACAGAGTCTCCATACTAAGCCCAATACGGAGTCTCCATACTAAGCCCAATACAGAGTCTCCATACTAAGCCCAATACTGAGTCTCCATACTAAGCCCAATACGGAGTCTCCATACTTAACCCAATACAGAGTCTCCATACTAAGCCTAATACAGGTCTCCTTATTAAGCCCAATACGGAGTCTCAATACTAAGCCTATGCAGCCTCCAGATCGCTACTGAGTAGAATACGGAAAGCCGTATTCTTATAGGAGAATACGGCTTTTTCCGCTACCTGACAGGCATTATAGGAACTATTTATATAAACAATGCACGGCGCTTGCGTCGAATTTCTAATTATTTATAAGATTGTTTCCCCTAATAATTAGTCGAAGGGTGCGTAATAAATACAACATGACCATGATTTCGATCTGTGTGGCCGTATTCTCCTTGTAGTCGACACTACGCAATACTCCTCGTTATGGCTCGGATTTTACTACGCGCCAACAACTCGGAGAATACGGCCACGCAGATCCAAATCATGGTAATATTGTCTATTTCTCCAACTACTGTCTCCTTATTCAATAGAAGTAGAGATATATTTGGTGAGTAATAGGACTGTTAATTTTACAAATAACTAGTTAATAATATCTCACTTCCCTGCAGGTCGTTATTCATGACACATAAAGCCGTTTTCTCACAACCTCTCCTCAGTCTGAAGCTCAGCAACCTTTCATTAATATTTCTCTTCCCCGACATAATCCGATTGGAAATACCAATTGTCTGAAAATGGCTTCTCGGCAAGTCTGGCCGACTCCAAACGCAGATTGCAAATGGCGGACAGATTGTCATTAGAGAGCGCCACCTAACGGCCATCTTTAGCACAATGTCCCCATTACAGCCGCCATTTTGTTTTTCCCGCCCTGCCCACTCCCAGCAACTAAAGGAATCAAAACTGACACCAGCTGAAAAGGAAATATTACTAGATTAAATGCAGGCAGGATTAATACAAGGCCAGAGCTAGAAGAGCCTTGTTTCCCATGCTGAATCAAATCTGTGCAGAAATTATTTGCGGGATTTTCTTTCTGAAACTGGATGTTGTGCTTTCATATCAATCGGTTTTCTTTGAATAAGAAGAATCATAATCTGGTAGCTTTTCCCATGCAGTGATATCGCTTCCTCTAGATTGTACTTTGTGTGTTATAAAAGGTGTATAATAAATACGATATAGAGAGTAGAGGTCAGTAAGTATAAAAACAATGTGTACAGGTGTATAATAAATGTGATATAGGGAGTAGAGGTCAGTAAGTATAAGAACAATGTGCACAGGTGTATAATAAATACGATATAGAGAGTAGAGGTCAGTAAGTATAAAAACAATGTGTACAGGTGTATAATAAATGTGATATAGGGAGTAGAGGTCAGTAAGTATAAGAACAATGTGCACAGGTGTATAATAAATACGATATAGAGAGTAGAGGTCAGTAAGTATAAAAACAATGTGTACAGGTGTATAATAAATGTGATATAGGGAGTAGAGGTCAGTAAGTATAAAAACAATGTGTACAGGTGTATAATAAATGTGATATAGGGAGTAGAGGTCAGTAAGTATAAGAACAATGTGCACAGGTGTATAATAAATGTGATATAGGGAGTAGAGGTCAGTAAGTATAAGAACAATGTGCACAGGTGTATAATAAATATGATATAGGGAGTAGAGGTCAGTAAGTATAAGAACAATGTGTACAGGTGTATAATAAATACGATATAGGGAGTAGAGGTCAGTCAGTACAAGAACAATATGCATAGGTGTATAATAAATACAATATAGGGAGCAGAGGTCAGTAAGTATAGAATAATGTGTACAGGTGTATGATAAATACGATATAGGGAGGAGAGGTCAGTAAGTATAAGAACAATGTACATAGGTGTATAATAAGTACGATATAGGGAGCAGAGGTCAGTAAGTATAAGAACAATGTGTACAGGTGTATAATAAATACGATATAGGGAGGAGAGGTCAGTAAGTATAAGAACAATATGCACAGGTGTATAATAAATACAATATAGGGAGCAGAGGTCAGTCAGTATTAGAACAATGTACACAGGTGTATAATAAATATGATATAGGGAGTAGAGGTCAGTCAGTATAAGAACAATGTGCACAGGTGTATAATAAATACGATATAGGGAGGAGAGGTCAGTAAGTATAAGAACAATGTGCACAGGTGTATAATAAATGTGATATAGGGAGTAGAGGTCAGTAAGTATAAGAACAATGTGCACAGGTGTATAATAAATATGATATAGGGAGTAGAGGTCAGTAAGTATAAGAACAATGTGTACAGGTGTATAATAAATACGATATAGGGAGTAGAGGTCAGTCAGTACAAGAACAATATGATAGGTGTACAATAAATACAATATAGGGAGCAGGGGTCAGTAAGTATAGAATAATGTGTACAGGTGTATGATAAATACGATATAGGGAGGAGAGGTCAGTAAGTATAAGAACAATGTACATAGGTGTATAATAAGTACGATATAGGGAGCAGAGGTCAGTAAGTATAAGAACAATGTGTACAGGTGTATAATAAATACGATATAGGGAGGAGAGGTCAGTAAGTATAAGAACAATATGCACAGGTGTATAATAAATACAATATAGGGAGCAGAGGTCAGTCAGTATTAGAACAATGTACACAGGTGTATAATAAATATGATATAGGGAGTAGAGGTCAGTAAGTATAAGAACAATGTGCACAGGTGTATAATAAATACGATATAGGGAGCAGAGGTCAGTCAGTATTAGAACAATGTACACAGGTGTATAATAAATATGATATAGGGAGTAGAGGTCAGTCAGTATAAGAACAATGTACACAGGTGTATAATAAATACGATATAGGAAGCAGAGGTCAGTCAGTATTAGAACAATGTACACAGGTGTATAATAAATACGATATAGGGAGCAGAGGTCAGTCAGTATAAGAACAGTGTACACAGGTGTATAATAAATACGATATAGGGAGCAGAGGTCAGTAAGTATAAGAACAATGTACACAGGTGTATAATAAATACGATATAGGAAGCAGAGGTCAGTAGGTATAAGAACAATGTGCACAGGTGTATAATAAATACGATATAGGGAGCAGAGGTCGGTAAGTATAAGAACAATGTGCACAGTTGTATAATAAATGCGATATAGGAGGCAGAGGTCAGTAAGTATAAGAACAATGTGCACAGGTGTATAATAATTACGATATAGGGAGCAGAGGTCAGTAAGTATAAGAACAATGTACATAGGTGTATAATAATTACGATATAGGGAGCAGAGGTCAGTAAGTATAAGAACAATGTGCACAGTTGTATAATAAATACGATATAGGGAGCAGAGGTCAGTAAGTATAAGAACAATGTACACAGGTGTATAATAAATACGATATAGAGAGTAGAGGTCAGTAAGTATAAGAACAATGTGCACAGGTGTATAATAAATACGATATAGGGAGCAGAGGTCAGTAAGTATAAGAACAATGTACACAGGTGTATAATAAATGCGATATAGGGAGCAGAGGTCAGTAAGTATAAGAACAATGTGCACAGGTGTATAATAATTACGATATAGGGAGCAGAGGTCAGTAAGTATAAGAACAATGTACATAGGTGTATAATAAATACGATATAGGGAGCAGAGGTCAGTCAGTATAAGAACAATGTGCACAGTTGTATAATAAATGCGATATAGGAGGCAGAGGTCAGTAAGTATAAGAACAATGTGCACAGGTGTATAATAATTACGATATAGGGAGCAGAGGTCAGTAAGTATAAGAACAATGTACATAGGTGTATAATAATTACGATATAGGGAGCAGAGGTCAGTAAGTATAAGAACAATGTACACAGGTGTATAATAAATACGATATAGGGAGCAGAGGTCAGTAAGTATAAGAACAATGTACATAGGTGTATAATAATTACGATATAGGGAGCAGAGGTCAGTAGGTATAAGAACAATGTACACAGGTGTATAATAAATGCGATATAGGGAGCAGAGGTCAGTAAGTATAAGAACAATGTACATAGGTGTATAATAATTACGATATAGTGAGTAAAGTCTAACACTGACGTGCGCTGGTGTATAATAAAATCTACTAAGTCTGACAGAGTGGTTCAATCACACTTTGTCGAGAATTGCTGAATATAAAGGTGTTTTTACAACGATATGATACCGATATAACGTGTGTCTAAAGGGGAGTTCCTTCAAAAGGGATCCTAACTGGAAAGTTTCTGTTGAAAGCGACGCCCGACAGAGCGGTGTCACTGAGAGTGTTCTCCGTCTGGCAGTTCGCACTTTACAAAAGGCCAGACTCGGAGCGCAATAAAAACTGACACTTTACACGGCGGTACCCGCTGACCCCGGCAGGCGGCGCCACCGTCGATCCATACTACAGGTACATGCGGGCAGCAGGGGCAGTATGGGCAGCACGGGCAGCAGGAGAAACAAGAGCACCACGGACAATACAGGCAGGATGGGCAGCAGCATGGGCAACATGAGGCAGCAAAGGGCGGCATGGGGCAAAATGGGCAGCAGGGGGCAGCAGGAGGCAGCAGGGGCAGCAGGGGGAAGCAGGGGAAACAAGAGCAACACGGACAATACAGGCAGCATGGGCAGCAGCATGGACAACATGAGGCAGCAAAGGGCAGCATGGGGCAAAGTGGGCAGCAGGGGGCAGCAGGGGACAGCAGGGGCGAAACGAGAAGTAGGGTAGCATGGGCAGCACAGGCAGCATGGGGTGGAAGCGGAGGCAGCAGGGCAGTGGGGTAGCAGGGGAAGTAGGGGCAGCAAGGACAGCATGGGCAGCAGCAGGCAGCAATGGGTAGCATGGGGCAAAATGGGCAGTTGGGCAGGAAAGGCAGTACAGGCAGCAGGGGCAGCAGGGGGCAGCAGGGGGCAGCAGGGGGCAGCAGGGGGCAGCAGGGGGCAGCAGGGGGCAGCAGGGGGCAGCAGGGGGCAGCAGGGGGCAGCAGGGGGCAGCAGGGGGCAGCAGGGGGCAGCAGGGGGCAGCAGGGGGCAGCAGGGGGCAGTAGGGCCAGTAGGGGCAGCATGGGCAGCAGAGGGCAGTAGGGGCAGCGGGGGCAGCAGAGGCAGTAGGGGTAGTAGAGGCAGTATGGGCAGTAATGGCAGTAGGGGTAGTAGAGGCAGTATGGGCAGTAGAGGCAGTATGGGCAGTAGAGGCAGTAGGGGTAGTAGGGGCAGTAGGGGCAGTAGAGGCAGTAGGGGCAGTAGAGGCAGTAGGGGTAGTAGAGGCAGTAGGGGCAGTAGAGGCAGTAGGGGTAGTAGAGGCAGCAGGGGCAACAGCTGGCAGCAGGGGCAGCAGGGGCAGCAGGGGGCAACACGGGAAGTAGGGCAGCATGGGCAACACAGGGAAGCATGGGCAGTGGGGCAGAAGTGGCAGCAGGGGGCAACTAGGGGCAGCATGGGCAGCGGGGGCAGTAGGGGCAGCAGGGGGCAGCGGGGGCAGTAGGGGCAGCAGGGGGCAACAAGGGGCAGCAGGGGAAGCAGTGGTAGCAAGGGCAGTAGGGGCAGTAGGGGCAGCAGGGAGCAGCAGGGGGCAGCAGTGGGAAGCAGGGGCAGCAGTGGGAAGCAGGGGCAGCAGTGGGAAGCAGGGGCAGCAGTGGGAAGCAGGGGCAGTAGGGGCAGTAGAGGCAGTAGGGGTAGTAGAGGCAGTATGGGCAGTAAAGGCAGTAGGGGTAGTAGAGGCAGTATGGGCAGTAGGGGTAGTAGAGGCAGTAGGGGTAGTAGAGGCAGTATGGGCAGTAGAGGCAGTAGGGGTAGTAGAGGCAGTAGGGATAGTAGAGGCAGTAGGGGTAGTAGAGGCAGTAGGGGTAGTAGAGGCAGTATGGGCAGTAGAGGCAGTAGGGGTAGTAGAGGCAGTAGGGGTAGTAGAGGCAGTAGGGGTAGTAGAGGCAGTACGGATAGTAGAGGCAGTAGGGGTAGTAGAGGCAGTAGGGGTAGTAGAGGCAGTATGGGCAGTAGAGGCAGTAGGGGTAGTAGAGGCAGTAGGGGTAGTAGAGGCAGTAGGGGCAGTAGAGGCAGTAGGGGTAGTAGAGGCAGTAGGGGCAGTAGAGGCAGTAGGGGTAGTAGAGGCAGTAGGGGTAGTAGAGGCAGTAGGGGTAGTAGAGGCAGTATGGGCAGTAGAGGCAGCAGGGGCAGCGGGGGCAGTAGGGGCAGCAGGGGGCAACTAGGGGCAGCAGGGGCAGCGGGGGCAGTAGGGGCAGCAGGGGGCAGCAGGGGGCAGCAGGGGCAGCAGGGGCAGCAGGGGCAGCAGGGGGCAACAAGGCGCAGTAGGGAAAACAGGGGTAGCAGGGGTAGCAGGGGCAGTAGGGGCAGTAGGGCAGTAGGGGAAGCATGGGCAGTAGGGGCAGTAGGGGCAGCAGGGCAGTAGGGGAAGCATGGGCAGTAGGGACAGTAGGGGCAGTAGGGCAGTAGGGGAAGCATGGGCAGTAGGGGCAGTAGGGGCAGCAGGGGCAGTAGGGGCAGCAGGGGCAGCAGGGGCAGTAGGGGGAAGCAGCAGCAGTAGGGGCAGTAGAGGCAGCGGGGGCAACAGGGGCAGCAGGGGCAGTGGGGGCTGCAGGGGCAATATGGGGCAGCAGGGGGCAGCAGGGGGCAGCAGGGAGTAGCAGGGGGTAGCAGGGGCAGTAGGGGCAGTATGGGCAGTATGGGCAGTAAATGCAGTAGGGGAAGTAGGAGTAGCAGGGGGTAGCAGGGGCAATATGGGGCAGCAGGGGCAGTATGGAGCAGCAGGGGCAGCAGGGGGCAGCAGGGGCAGCAAGGGCAGAACGGACACCGCCATACGACCTCCTCCTACGAGGCCCGATCCACACTTGGAGATTCTTACACTAGAGACTGGCACCTCGCACAGCCCTCTCTAACGCCAGTCGCTCCGCAGGGCATTCACCTCCTGCACATCACCGTGACGCGGCGATCGCCGTGATAACGGGTTGCGCTGGTTCTAGGAACGCAGGCTGTACAAGCGGCGCTACGGTTCCGCAGTTGAGAGCGAGGCGACTTCCGGGAAGTGAAGTTAGTAACAAGGCGTGCTCATTACCTACTAGCGACCTGCGTGTAACTCTGTGAAGGTGGGGGAGGGCGGCAGCGTTTGGTCTCTCCGTTCTGGGGAAACTTTGGGGGTATTTCCGTGAAAGCTTTCTGGTATTCATTCCCGGGAGCGGAGTTGACGTCACGCACCTAGCGACCACCCGCTTGTACTGGTATTATCGCTCAACAGCATCGCCGATTGTTTTACATTTTATGCTCTGAATAGATATTTGTTATCATAATCTAGGATTATATTTACAAACTAGTGAAGTATTGATATCTAACATTCAAAATAAGGATTTGAATTACAATTCCTACCTACGTTGAGTATCTTCTGAGAAGGTTTTTGTTTTGGGATCGGCTGACTCGGCGATTGATATACTCGGTTGTTTTTACACAATTGCACCAAATATTTTGCTACATATCTAAACGATTATCGGGCCGATTTTAATACTTTAAAACGCCAATGTAATGCTTTAATTCTGTAGATTTCAAATGTATATGGAATTTGAGTTTGGCTCAAATTCAGAAATGCAGATGTGCTTGAATGCGATTCTTGTCTACTGGATTATTTGCACTCTTGTCACTTTGACAATAGCCACTTGAATTCCCTATATCATAATATGTTGTAAAAATCCGTAAAAGAATATTCAGATTCATTCAATATTTCCAAAATTATGATATATTTCAATATTAAAACTCTGACAGAGATCCAAATTGATACATCGATTGAATTACATATTTATATGTGGTCAAACTTATTCCGAAAATCTATAAGGTTTACCATTTATGAAACTGATTAGAATATCAGAATATCTACAGCGAAGCATTCTGTAGGGATATACTACCTATATCAAATAATTGAGAGTATTCAGAAGATAATCTTATCCATGAGACACATTTTCTGAAAGCTAACACTACATGAAACTTAACTCTCCCTTTCAGAAAGTGGCGAGTTTCCTAGAACTTGAGGTTATCGTCGCCGACAGAACCTTTGTAAATGCCCGCAATCTCTAATTAGGTATCGTGCCTAAGCCCCATTCACACTGTGCAACTAGAAGGCTTGCAACTGGGTACTTCTAGTCGCCGACTAGCAGTACCTTGAGACTAGGGGTTCCTAATTGCTTCCGGCTGGGCGTACCTCAAGCATTTACGGTTTATATGTGTGAACTACTGGCCCTGCGACTAGAAGGCCTGCGACTGGCCGAGCTACGCCCAGTCGCACAGTGTGAACCGGGCAATACGCACAGAGACCCGTCTGTAGCTCCTACAACCAGTGTCTTATCCACGTCTACATTATCATCTCCAGTTATCAACATTATTAAAGGATCCTCTTTCTTCTCCCTTCTGCCGAGAAATAGGAGTGTCTTCAGCGAGTTCATACTTTGATGATGTATCTGGAGCCATTCTACAGCCAGCAATTAGACAGAAGATAGAGGTGTAACAAAGAGATTTGATAATGACTGTTATGTATAAATCTATGTGCGTCTGACAGTAACTGGAGTCGAGGCGGTGGGCATTGAGGGGAGTTCAATATGAACCTCAGAACAGTTTTACTTTGATATCAAAACCTAATCTATACTCCCAAAACTAAAAAGAGTATATATATATATATATATATATATATATATATATATATATATATATATATATATATGTATGTATGTATATATATATATATATATATATATATATATATATATATAAATATATATTATCCACCGAATACGGAGTCTCCATACTAAGGCTATAAAGCTTACAGATCGCTACTGAGTAGAATACGGACCTCCGGAATCTCCTAGGAGAATACAGCTTTTTCGGCCACCTGACGGGCATAATAGGAACTAATTTATATAAATAGTACGCGCGTTTGCATCAAATTTACAAGAATTTTTTTCTATATATATATGATAACTGTAAATATGATATTTGATTAAGACTAAAGGTCTGACAATAATAATTTCACAACGGAATTATGATTCGATCCCAGTTATATCTTTCAATTTGATAATTTTAGTTCCAAACAAATGATACCATGATATGTTGTAAATATCCGGTAAAGAATATTCAGATTCATTCAATATTTCCAAAATTATAGTATATTTCAATATTAAAACTCTGACAGAGATCCAAATTAATACATCGATTGAATTACATATTTATATGCGGTCAATCATATTCCGAAAATCTATAAGGTTTACCTTTTATAATAATGTATTTGTTATTCTATGAGCATTGTCTAAAGATAGCAGCCAGAAAAACAATGTTGACAGTCTTTTTGAGCGCGGGAAAACGCGCTCATATACGCCATCTAGAGGTTACAATGCTCACACAGGGTTTCAGCTTACTGTAAAGAATCTAACACTTTACTATCAATGTTCCAACTATAAAGGCCTGGTTAGATGAGCAGGGGTCCAGTATCAATCCTTACCATACGCCCTGCCCCACTACTGACTCGGTTCCTTTTAATAGAACTTTCATGGTTGAGTAACCTTGTGATCGTGTGCGTGCTGCATTGTAGCAAATCAACAGAAATCACATATTTACAATGTATAAAATACCCAAGATGAAAACCAGGATTCTATAAATGGTTCAAGATCACAGAAAAAGGACAATTATGGCATTTTGAGTGTGATAATTGTACAAAAAACGATCAGTACTTCAGTGGAAAAACCCTCAAAACGCTGACACACTGATCTGTGAACGATCAAGTGTGAGTACCAATGGTGAATAGTGATTTGATTGACTATATCTAACAGTATGGCTGATAGTCAACCTGGAGAAATCATCTCAATGGACCATGATGATAGTGCCTAATATATGGATGTCAAAAGAATTCATAGAAGGAAAGGGAAAACAAACATATTAGTAGGAGGACTAAGAGCACTAGTTGTACTCCAAAAGAAGTACCCTCAAGCCAAACAAACATGAGTGCATCAAGCACCAATGGGCTATCAGAGAGCAAGCTGAGTGGCATAGCTGACCTATTAGCCAGAGAAGTAGGGCAGTTGATTAAGATCCTCATTGAAAAATTCAGTCACAACCATGACAAGTCAGGGTGACAAGTTGAATGGGATACTTAGATCCATCTGTTGACACATGTAGATTTCTATAACATGATAAATATTCCTATTGGTGATACTTCAGAACAACTATTAAATCCATTCTCTGGGTTTATTGAAATATTCTTATTTCTATTTGATGAAATGATTTAGATATACCGCGCTCTTCCATTAAAAATGGAAATAACATTTGCTCCTAGTTTTTCTGTGTTTGACAAGTTATATACTGTCTCAGCAGAAAACTTGTGTGCTTTGTTAGTGTGGCTGCTGTGTCTTAGACATGTCCTGCTCAAGGTCACTCTGCTCCGAGTAATAAGCGAATATTTGCCCCGAAGGTAAGTTTAGATTGTGGCAATTTCTGGGAATTGATCCTAAAGAGGCCAGTGTACGACAGAGGGGCTGTCTATCGGAGTCAGTCTCTGTAAGACAGTGGCTAAATTGTGGCTGACATTATCATGGAAGCCGAGATGAAGTCCTGAACTCTTTCTTACATATGTGGATGTCTCGTGTTACACAAGATGGTCTTTGCACGTATCGGGATTACTTATTATTACTTTCTCTTCGTATTTCCTGATGGTCACTTGTTATCGCTCGCTATCTCACCCCTGGTATTTTTGTTCCTAAAGGCCAATGCCGATCTACCGATTTCGGAACATTTATGTACCTTTGTCGGCGACAAAAGGCAGGTTATTTGTCTCAGGCGAGGCATCCTAACGGAGTCGGCCATAGTCGGTAGATGTAGCACAGCTAGGCAAGGGTCAGCCACCGATTAGTTAACCACCTCCTTCAGATGTTATTTTGTCGCCGTTTTATGTGAAATTATTGAGTTCTCCATACCCCTACGAGTATTGCAGTCTATTCTCCATGGTCCATATCCTGTGCAACAGACATTCTTTTAGTTTACATACAGGGGTAAGATAGATACAGAAAGCAACTCGTTTTGGTCAAAGCTGTTGTTCTCCCACACGTTTGAGTACTAGGTGATATTCACATCACTTTGCATCCAACTCATGCAGAACATGACTTTGAGCAAAACTTGGTTTCTTGTTTAGTCTTTGTATCGCCTATTTGTTGTCACTCTGTCATCACATTGCTTCATGATTACTCATTATCACTCTGTCTTTGTATCGCCTGGTTATTACTCTTTATTGCTCTGTCTTTGTATTGCCTGATGGTCCCTCGTTATCGCCTGCTGATTATTTGTTATTGTTCTATCTTCATATCGCCTGATGATTACTCGCTATCGCTTTGTCTTTTTATCACATGATGTTTACTCGTTATCGCTCACCATTCATATTGCCTGATGGTTACTTGTTATTGCTCTGTCTTTGTATCGCCTGATTTGCTATTGCTCTCTCTTTGTACCACCTGATGATTATTTATTATCTTTCTGTGTTTCTTATCACCTGATGATTATTTGTTATAACTCTTTCTTTATATCGTCTGATGATTACTCATTATCTCTCTGTCTTCGTATCGCCTTATGATTATTTGTTATCGCTCTCTCTTCATATCGGTTGATGATTATTTGTTATCGCTCTGTCTTCGTATCACCTGATGATTATTTGTTATCGCTCTTTCTTCGTATCGCCTGATGATTATTTGTCATTGCTCTGTCTTTGTATCACCTTTTTTTATTTATTTTTTATTATTCAGGAAGTTCGCTACATCTGTCCCGGTCTGCTACCTCCTAACAATTGATGATTGTTGGATATCGCTCTCTCTTTGTTTTGCCTGATGCTTATTTGTCATCACTTTGTCTTCTTATCGCCTTATGATTATTTATTATCGCTCTCTCTTCATATCGCCTTATGATTATTTATTATCGCTCTCTCTTCATATCGTCTTATGATTATTTATTATCGCTCTCTCTTCATATCGCCTTATGGTTATTTATTAACGCTCTCTCTTCGTATCGCCTTATGGTTATGTTATCGCTGTCTTCATATCGCCTTATGGTTATTTTCTCTCTTCATATCGGTTGATGATTATTGGTTATCGCTCTGTCTTTGTATCACCTGATATTTATTAGTTATCGCTCCGCCTTCATATCGCCTTATGATTATTTGTTATCGCTCTCTCTTTGTTTTGCCTTATGATTATTAATTATCGCTTTGTCTTCGTATAGCCTGATGGTTATATGTTTTCGCTCCGTCTTCATATTGTCTTATGATTATTTGTTTATTGGTTATCACTCTATCTTCGTATCGCTTGATGATTACTGATTATCGCTCTATCTTGATATCGCCCTATGATTATTTGTTATCGCTCCGTCCTCCATCCTGATATACTCCGTGGGGCATGTCCCTCATATACTGTTCTCAATGCCCCGCTCGTCCTCCAGCCTCATGCTGTGTTGAGGAATGTGCGGCTCGCCCTGGGCGTGCAGATAATGAGGCTGTAGTAACAGGACCACACTCATACACAAAGCCCACAGTCAGGTAATGTCCGTCCTCGGCAACTTCGATGACGGGTCCATTTCTCTGAGACATCTCTAGTTGTCTGCTATTTTGTGTGTTGGTTTTCTTGTTAAAATATTTTATAGTAGATGATGTATTGTTTTTTGTGAGTTTATTGTATATAAGTTTCCTTCTTTTTATCGGTCTCTCGATCTCTCGGTCTCCCTCTCTCTCCCTCTTTCTCCCTCTCTCTCCCTCTCACTCCCTGTCGCCCTCCCTCTCCCTCTCTCTCTGTCTTTCTCTCCCTTTCTCTGTTTCACAATCCCCTTTCTCCGCAACTCTCCATCTCTTTCGCTCTCTTTGTCTCTCTCTGTTTCTGTCTCTCCCCCTCTCTCTCCCTCTCTCTCTGTCTCATTTTCTCTCTCCCTCTCTCTCTGTAATCCTGTGCATGATGAGGTCGAATCTCCATGTACATCGAAATAAGTTTGTTGACTGTTCATTCAATATCAATTGTCTAGAATCATTCATAATAATATCATTTGCCATCAGAAATCACTGTCATAACAGACTTTGCATGCTAAAAGTACAGGTTAATGGTGAACTATATAATTGGTGTAAGTCTACACTGAATTACTGCCACGCTCAACAGTGCTGTGATGTCAATAACTAAATGGCCTACAGAAACTTTTTAATTGCAATAGATTTGTTATTCATCTTGTAAGTTGTAGGTGGGTAATAAATACAATAACGACTGGTTTTGTATACGAATGACCGTAATCTCTTCGTGGTTGACGACGTAATATCCTCAGATATTACTACGCGTCAATTACTCGGAGATTACGGCCACTCGTAGTAAAAACTAGTCACTATTGTGTATGTAAAGTCTGTATCAGGTACTACTGCCAGTATCACTTCTTTGACATGGGCCTTAAAAGGTGTTGACGGATATGCATTTACTCCTTGCTTTCATTTAAAAAATAGATCATATTCACAAAAGGTATCACCCGCCGCTATCCATAGCAAGTACCTTTAACCGTCTTAGAGTGAGATCTTAACGTGAAATCGTTGATCAGAGGGAAGTAAGATATCTGAAGTAAAGCTTCACAGATTCAGGAATAAGGCTAGCCGTGTGATGTAGAAAAAGGGCGCTGGAGAATGAAGGCTGCGGAGTTTGAAAGGCTTTATATAAATGTGGACGTTCTTCCCCGGTTATTATTGACGCAGGAGAAGTCAGTCTCCCACACAGAGGGGATCAAGTACGGCAGACACACCCGTCACCTTAACCCTCTAACAGCAGCATGATGCCTCCAGGCATTCCCCTGGCTACCGAAGCATGATGCCTCCAGGCATTCCCCTGGCTACTGCAGCATGATGCCTCCAGGCATTCCCCTGGCTACCGCAGCATGATGCCTCCAGGCATTCCCCTGGCTACCGCAGCATGATGCCTCCAGGTATTCCCCTGGCTACCGCAGCATGATGCCTCCAGGCAGTACCCTGGCTACCGCAGCATGATGCCTCCAGGCATTCCGCTGGCTACCGCAGCATGATGTCTCCAGGCATCATAGAGGCATCATTGATACTTATATACAAAATTCAATGAATAAAAAAATAATTGTTTGAATTAAAAGAAATTTTGACATAGTAAAAACAGCATACTGACCTTTGATTTGGTATAACAAAATATCATCAGCTACCAAGGTAAATTACTCAAATCACATGACACATCATGTGACATTGCTATTTTCCAAAAAGGGTACCTGCTGTAGCAGGGTCGTTTATGCAGGCAATGCCTGCTGTACAATGGTGATCAGAGGAACTGGGTGCTGCAGGCAAAGGGTTAACACTAGCCGTGATACGCACCACGCGGCTGGAGATGTCCTCCCCGCTACCTGTGGAGACTTCTACCTGCAGGAAACCTTACACGAATCACAGTGGAGGTAATTCTAGCTGTTTTATGAGGATATGGCGGTGTAATTTGATATCCCCTCACATAGGAGGAGGACCTACAAGGTCGGTATTCATATCTAACAGGGTGGTGTGGTGGAGTTGTTCAGAGGGAGTCTGGTCGTGTGGAGCACAGCTTCTGAGGTACAGGAGGGAGTATATTGATGCCCAGTTCACACTGCGCGACTGGAGGTACCTCGGTAAGCCCAGTGCACACTCTGCGACTGGAGGTACCTGATGCCCAGTTCACACTGTGCGACTGGAGGTACCTCAAGCCCAGGTCACACTGTGCGACTGGAGGTACCTCAAGCCCAGTTCACACTGTGTGACTGGAGGTACCTCATGCCCAGTTCACACTGTGCGACTGGAGGTACCTCGTGCCCAGTTTACACTGGGCGACTGGAGGTACCTCATGCCCAGTTCACACTGGGCGACTCCAGGTATAGCCAATACCCAGTTCACACTGAGCGACTGAAGGTATACCTAATACCCAGTTTCATAGGAAAAGCTGTCGTTCGTTATTTGGTATCTACGAGTACCCTCTCTTAGTTTCAAAAACAGCAATGTAATTTTTTTTCAAGCACTAAATCTAAGACATGAGAATTGCATGTCGTGATATGTCGTGATACGCCTAATTTAGGCAAATCTTTCACTCTCCAATCATGGACTTCAACACTGCGCATGCTCGAATAGCACAATAGATATGTGCCCTATTCATGAGACGTAATTGTATAATTAGGAAATGAAAAAGAAAAAAGTCCATGGAAAGTAGAAAAATTCCGTCCCTGTAGAAAAGAAACTAGATACTAGCGGGCAATAGTAACGGTTTATCTTAGGGTAACAAACTTTCGCACTACACCAGTGGCTGCGTTCGTAAATGTGAGATTCTCGGCACCGTTCTCTGCCGTCCGGTTACTTTCAGAAATCCGCTGCGTGTTCCTTGAAGCAGACGACTTTTTGTGAGGCCATTGTAGAAATCTTCAATGTCGTAAAAGGAGGCGACATCGAGCTTTTTTTCCGCCTCAATCTCAACCTGCTTTGCATACCAGAACGAACCATAAACAAAAAGGGTGTATTTGAGATTCAAAACAGTGGTCTTCTGAAGTAAAAACCGACAAATCTTCTTCTGCTAGTGACAGTTGAATACTATAGCTGTAAGGAATTGCGTTCTGTAGTGAGGCTAGGTGAGGAAACTCGTGAAGAAGTAAGCGGTATATCAAAGGTGGAGATGATTTATTGCTTTGTAAATGATTCTCTATTAATTCTGATAGTATTTTGGCAATTCTGGCGCAGAATCGGTCAATGGAAACAACCCAGCTACTGAAATGACCAACGACTTTTTCTACTTAGATTGTGCAATGTGGCATCACTGATGGATATATTTCCCGACTAAAAGAATCTAATCCCTTTGATTTTGTCGGAGATCCTAGAGGGAAAAATCTGTTGATATCCGAGGCGAGTGAAAACTATTACCCTAACCGATTATTTGATACCGATGCACAGTCGGTGGCACCATTGACAGAATTTTAGATTCAAGTACCTCACAGCGTGTTTGTCTAGAGAAATCCTGCTGAGATTCATGTACCTCACAGGGTGTTTGTCTGAGACAAATCCTGCTGAGATTCATGTACCTCACATTGGGTTATTTTTGCCCAAGAAATTCAGGTCCACTATAGTCTGTAGGACCGTCCCAAGGCGCTATTAACACTATGTATGGAGGTCAGGGTGAAGGTCGTGGTTTGCTGTGAATGCAGTCATTGGCTGCTGGGTCAATACACGCCTCCTATTTCCTTATATGGCAGTGAAGACTCCATCCATACATCTCCGCTGTATACCTTACACCTGAGTGAATGTCATGTTCGGCCTCGTCTCAGAGCAATACTCAAATACTCACTCACTCCATGACGCCCGCACGCCATGTCACGTGGTCTCATGTCACGTGGTCTCATACCCTCAGTGCACGTGACCTGCACTCTCCACTCGCAGGCGTTGAGAAGGTGTACATCCGATTACCCCGTGCACCCTGCACCAAGCCTCTGTATGGAGAGTGAGGGTGCGTGCGCATCCTCTAACATAGAAACTCCTGGCGGCGGGGATGTGTACTAAGAATGGGAGTAATGATCTGTGACGTCAGAGCCTCGATGTGGGTGCATCAGATTATAGCCTCGTTCTAAACACATCATGTTATAGCCTCGAACGGGATGCATCAGGTCATAGCCTCGTTCTAGAGACATCAGCTGATGACCTCATTTCATAGACATTACTTCATAGCCTCGTTGTAAAGACCCTCCAGGCGTTACTAAACTCCCTAATATCGCCCTGGGTACATAATGGATCTGCTACCAGCTTGCTGGCCGCACCTCGGTCGCCTGTTTCCTGATGAGCGACGATTTTCTGATTCATAACCGGAGAAACCAAATTTGATATGTATTTATAGAAATAATTAAAATCTGTAGGCTCCATAGGCTTAGTATGGAGACTCCGTATTAGGTGGGTAATAATAGTGATCTGTAGGCTCCATAGGTTTAGCATGGAGACTCCGTATTGAGTGGGTAATAATAGCGATCTGTATGCTTCATAGGTTTAGTATGGAGACTCCGTATTGAGTGGGTAATATAAGCGATCTGTAGGCTCCATAGGCTTAGCATGGAGTCTCCGTATTAGGTGGGTAATATAAGCGATCTGTAGGCTCCATAGGCTTAGTATGGAGACTCCGTATTAGGTGGGTAATATAAGCGATCTGTAGGCTCCATAGGCTTAGTATGGAGACTCCGTATTAGGTGGGTAATTTAAGCGATCTGTAGGCTCCATAGGCTTAGTATAGAGACTCCGTATTAGGTGGGTAATATAAGCGATCTGTAGGCTCCATAGGTTTAGCATGGAGACTCCGTATTAGGTGGGTAATATAAGTGATCTGTAGGCTCCATAGGCTTAGTATGGAGACTCCGTATTAGGTGGGTAATAAAGTAACATACATCTACTATTCATCCAGTCGCCATAATCATTTCAGGCAGAAGATCGCCGAGACACAGAGGCGCTGTCAAAACATGGTAATCCAAAAACTCAGTACAGAATATCTCTAAAAGTCTGTTTCCATTGGCCGACGAAAACGGCGGAGATGTTTTGAGTTCTCCTAAGAGTCTGTTGGTGGCGCCACTGACTGTGTATAGGTATCAAAGAATCTGTGAGGAAAGTAGTTATCACTCAGTAACCAAACAAACTGAATGGGCTTTGATTCTGTCAGTCCTGAAAGAAATCTGTCGTTCGTGCCAATTTGCATAATCTAAGCAGATAAAGTCATTGGTCATTTCCCAGCTGGCAAATTGAGGGTCACAGTGCTATCTTTTAAATAAGAGATCAATATCATGAATTTTATATTAGGATTCATATAAATTCTATAAAGTTGCTATTCACATAGTAAAACCCATGTCATTTTCCTCATTTTTTCACAGAATACAGTAGATTGATAGAACTACACATTAAAATTTTAAAATTCATAGATCACCGTCTTCGTTTTTAAATGCAAATGTAAATTTCTCTATTTTACCGCTTAAGATTGGATAAACTGGACAAAACGTTAAATGTATACATTTGGAATTGGAATAAAACACACAAAAAACAGCTTTGACTGATAATTTACAATATTTAAGAATCACTAGGTGCCGCCACCGTGAATTGTAAGATCAGGAAGGATAAAAGGGAAATACTGCCTAGCATCAACCTGTATTGAACCTATTGTCTAAATATTTTGATCTAAATTTCTATGTAGTAGGTGGACGCCAGGCCTTACTCTATATATGCACTGAGAGCAAGATAAAACTACTGGCCCTGGAGCCTACTGAAAATAGGGCTGCACTGCACCCTAGTAGAGAACCTTCAGAAAATCTGAAGAGAAAAGAAACATAAGAAATCAGAACTCAAAGATGAGTGAGGAATGAAAGCTCAGTGTCGATCCCGGGTGTGTCTGGAGCCGAATTGCTGGCCGCAGATTGCCTCTTAACGGAGTTACTCTGAGACTTCTCAACCTGAGACTCATTTCTCTGAACTGTTATTAAAATTGGCAGAAACTTCCCTCCGGAGATTTGATTTGGCAAACTTCTGATACCGGAGACAGACTCATGTATCAGGAATCTAAAACCGTCAGGAGTTGGTCATCAAGTACAACTCAACAAATTCCCAAGTCGGTTGGATTGAAGGATTTATCCTACCCCTAATAAAAAAACTCCATAGGCTTAACATTGGGTCACTGTATTCGGTCTGGAGTTCAGAAAAATGAAAAATATCCCTCTAGTGGGATACACTTGACAAATGACGTCATATGTCAATGTAGAAGTAATTTAGACGGGCGGGGTAGGATAAATTCTAAACCAAACTTGAGTTAGTCATGTTATTGTTTATTGCAATCCGGCAAGATCGCGTATTACTGCTCTCGGCTTCGCCACGCGCAGTAATATGCGATCTTGCCGTCGTGCGATAAACAATAACACAACTAACTCTTGTTTGGCTTCTCCATATTATTCTTGATGCAGCAGGTACAACTTTTCAGCAGAGTAAAGTTGACTTTTCAAGTATGAGGTGAATAGTAAGGTGTGTTCTGAGGTACATCGATGGGCATTTTAAGCGGGATTTACACGGTGGGATTCATGTACCTCACAGGGTTCAAAATCTCATCAGATTCAGTTCCTTGTTAAGTGGAATTCGCACGGTGGGATTCTTGTACCTCACAGGGTTCAAAATCTCATGAGATTCTGTTCCTTGTTAAGTGGAATTCACACGGTGGGATTCATGTACCTCAAAGGGTTCACAATCTCATAAGATTCTGTTCCTTGTTAAGTGGAATTCACACGGTGGGATTCATGTACCTCACAGGGTTCAACATCTCATGAGATTCTGTTCCTTGTTAGGTGGAGTTCGCACGGTGGGATTCATGTACCTCACAGGGTTCAACATCTCATAAGATTCTGTTCATTGTTAAGTGGAGTTCACACAGTGGGATTCATGTACCTCAAAGGGTTCACAATCTCATAAGATTCTGTTCGTTGTTAAGTGGAGTTCACACAGTGGGATTCATGTACCTCGCAGGGTTCAAAATCTCATGAAATTCTGTTCCTTATTGAGTGGAGTTCACACGGTGGGATTCATGTACCTCACAGGGATCAAAATCTCATAAGATTCTGTTCCTTGTTGAGTTGAGTTCACACAGTGGGATTCATGTACCTCACAGGGTTCAAAATCTCAAGAGATTTGGTTGCTTCTTAGGGCTAAATGCAGGGGAAAACAAGTCCCAGGAAAATGGAAACCTACAATTTAGATTAGGAGATTGCGTTTGAGTACAGAATCTCAGCATGATTTGTCTCAGACAAACACCCTGTAAGGTACATGATTCTCAGCAGGATTTGTCTCAAACACCCTGTGAGGTACATGAATCTCAGCAGGATTTGTATCAGCCAAACACCCTGTGAGGTTCACGAATCCCATCATGTGTTCTCACAATCAACAAATGAATTAAGGAATTTAAATTTAGTTGAACATGTCAATTTTTCGATAATATTAGGAACCGTCCTCTCTGTAGGCAAAACTTTCATTGCTTGAGGTCAATAACCTCGAACAATAACTAATACCTCACGTGTAGACAGAGCGATGTCTGTTTTCTCTATATACATATTATACGTGTAACAAATACCTCACATTTAGATGTAGCGGTACCTGTTTTTCTATATACATATTATACATGTAACTTATACCTCACATTTAGATGTAGCGGTACCTGTTTTTCTATATACACATTATACATGCAACTAATACCTCACATGTAGATGTAGCGGTACTTATTTTCACTGTATACATATTAAACATGTAACTTATATCTCACATTTAGATGTAGGGGTACTTGTTTTTCTATATACATATTATACATGTAACTTATATCTCACATTTAGATGTAGCAGTACCTGTTTTTCTATATACATATGTAGCGTTCCCTCTAGTCGCTGGAAGTGTATTACCACTTTCCGCAATTGACAGCCGACCAGAGGTTCCGAGACTTCAGTCGCTACCCTGTACTTACTGTGCTAGTACAGGTGGGTTCGGCTTTACCCCCTGGAAAGGGGAGGGAGATGCTAGATCTACTACCTACTGCTTAACTACGAAGACAAAACCAGACTCCTGACTGTTTCAGTTTACCGAGCTTTTTTTACGGTATTCTTTCACATTTCAATCCGTTGGTACTTCGGGGGCACCAACTAGCGCGGGAACAGATACTGGTCTCTTCAATGTTGAAAGGTGCTACAACACAACCTAACCAACACGTGAGGCTCCAGACGTTCACTCCATAAAGAGGCACCACGAGAAGTCCTGTCAACCCGCTGTGGACCGCCTTATATAGTGACTGAGTTACGTAATGTGGGCGAACCCGTAGTATTTGCATACCGCGGGTCCACAGGCCATACCGCACAGCAGGGATCGGCACTCGCACCACCTAGCTTAAAGTGAAACAACGCTGCTCGACTGCCCTGACCCCTACACATATCATACATGTAACTAATATCTGACATTTAGATATAGCAGTACTTGTTTTTCTATATACATATTATACATGTAACTAATATCTGACATTTAGATATAGCAGTACCTGTTTTTCTATATACATATTATACGTGTAACAAATACCTCACATTTAGATGTAGTGGTACCTGTTTTTCTATATACACATTATACATGCAACTAATACCTCACATGTAGATGTAGCGGTACTTGTTTTCGCTGTATACATATTAAACATGTAACTTATATCTCACATTTAGATGTAGGGGTACTTGTTTTTCTATATACATATTATACATGCAACTTATATCTCACATTTAGATGTAGCGGTACCTGTTTTTCTATATACATATTATACATATAACTAATACCTCACATGTAGATGTAGCGGTACTTTTTTTCTCTATATACATATTCTCTATAAGACTCTGGTCGCACGCAAGTCGCACGGAAGTCGCACTAATGGTCGCGCTGGGAGAACGCTGGGCCCAAATGGCCGCTCGTAAATTCACAGAAAGTCGCCTTGACTCATTCTGAGATCTCTGAGGGAGGGTTGTAGGCGTGGAAGATGGGGACGGCTCGAGAAGAGAGAGGAGAGAGAGGAGAGAGAGGAGAGAGAGGAGAGAGAGGAGAGAGAGGAGAGAGAGGAGAGAGAGGAGAGAGAGGAGAGAGAGGAGAGAGAGAGGAGAGAGAGGAGAGAGGAGAGATAGGAGAGAGGAGAGAGAGGAGAGAGGAGAGAGAGGAGAGAGAGAGGAGAGAGAGGAGAGAGAGAGGAGAGAGAGGAGAGAGCAGAGAGAGGAGAGAGAGGAGAGAGAGGAGAGAGAGAGGAGAGAGAGGCGAGAGAGGAGAGAGGAGAGAGAGGAGAGAGAGGAGAGAGAGGAGAAAGAGAAGAAAGAGAGGCGAGAGAGGAGAGAGAGAGAGAGAGAAGAGAGAGGAGAGAAAGAGAGGAGAGAGAGGAGAGAGAGAGAGGAGAGAGAGAGGACCTATTTCATGATACCGCCGAGATATCACCCACACTCACTCTCCCCCCGCATTCCGCATCTCACCCCATACCGCCAGCACGCACCAGGGATCGGCTTGGAGAGTGCAGGAGCGATCAGATTACGGGTCTTGCGTGATCTCCCGAGATCTCGCGAGATGGGCCTCGCAGGCAGCTCCCCCTTCCGCTTCCTGTCACAACTACGCATGCGTGGAGTCACGCGCCGGCGCTTGGCCGCTGTTGCTTCGCGGAGTATGACAATAGGAGCATGGTCAAGGTCGTTGTCTGCACGCGTGCGCGGTAGGGGTGATGATCGTGTCGCGGCGCATGTCGGGAGTGTGTGTGTGTGAGGGGGGGGGGGGGAGGTCTGTATTCGGAGATGGCCGTGTTTTTTGGACATAAGCCATGTTTGAAAGCTGCGTAAAATACTGAGAGATATAAAAGAGGTCGAGCTTTCAGGGAAATGCCGTTACGAAGTGAGGCCTCAGACCTGCAGCTAGCCACACCCCTCCGTCCATAAAGACCCTGTTGGGGTATCCCATAATTCAGTCTGTTTACAGGATCCGGTGTTCGCTGGTTGCCGTCGTTGTATGGTGATAGACCATTGACCCACGACCCGCATTTATTGCAGTTTAAAGGTGTTTTTTTTAATCTTCAAATTGGAAATACGATGCCAGAAATTGAAGTTTCAGAACAAAAACTTTGATCAAAACGAGTTGCTTTCTGTATTTATCTCACCCCTGTACACACTTAAAGAAAGGATAACACACAGGATATTGACCCTGGGGAACTGACTGCAATACTTCTAGGTGCATAGTTCCCAATGTTAAGTCTATGGGACAGAAATAGCATGGGTGAGATATTGAACTGTAAATTCTTTAATTGAGTCTACTCTACCAGGGAGGTGTATTAAAATCTAAGAACAACGAAAATATGATCTTATTACGATCTTTGTTATTTTCTCGTTGCCTAAAATTATAAGTCTTTATGGAGGACGATCTTACAAGGTAATAACTGAAAAATCGTGAATTTGAATTTTTGAGAAAGCAATAAGGTTTATTCATTTTTTGCTCTGTTGCTTTATAAGATTGATCCGACATAATAAAATGTTTTCCCATATGAAAGAGATATGTTTTTTGATTTGGGATGACTACGTTTATGATACAGACTGACATGAATATCCTAGTTGGTACCACTGAGGTAGATCATAATCATTGTGTTACAGTTATTATCGTTCTTAGTCTTACTGATCTACATCACTTTATTACGATCGAAATTTGAACTGCTGTGCTAGAATTACCAGCTTATATCAAGTTATCTTAAACGGAAATTGATAGATGTTGGTTTCCCATGAATCTCATGTCATAATATGGAGACCCATGTGGAGGTTATAGCGCTGCCAAGGCGGGTGACTCATGTGGAGATTATAGCGCTGCCGAGAATGGAGACTCATGTGGAGATTATAGCGCTACAGAGACTGGAGACTCAAATTGACAGTCACGTGACATATAACTCCAGTCACGTGACATATATCTCCAGTCACGTGACATATATCTCCAGTCACGTGACATTCATCTCCAGTCACGTGACATATATCTCCAGTCACATGACATTCACCTCCAGTCACATGACATATATCTCCAGTCACGTGACATTCATCTCCAGTCACGTGACATTCATCTCCAGTCACGTGACACCTGATTGTCTACTTGTCAACCTGGGCGTCCCGATGTCCTTCATCCTCTTCTCGCAATGTTTGAAGGTCAACAGTTTTTGTTGAAGGTTAAAACACGACACATTCACAACGGGAAGGACTCGGTCGCAGTTTTTTCTCTTTTTTTTGTTGCTGTTGTGACCAGAGCGACGCCGATATGTGGAAAATGAATCTGTTTTTTGTGCTGGATATTGTCCACCATTTCCGGTCATGTCGCGCCATGTTACGATGTGTCAGGGATTCTCATTGGCCCAAACCCTGACTTCCGCTTGCTGCTGCTACCTGGTGTGTGTGCAGGCATTGAGCACATTATATCCCCATAACCAGCGTAGACTAGATATATTCAAGGCATGAATACATTGATAATTGTACTGAGGCCTACATTGACGTAGAAATATCGAGTAACAAGAGAAAACGTATATACTGAACCTGTAGCAATTGATGTTCGAGGTCTTTTGTCCTATAACTGAGGGCCATAGTTATAGGACCAAAGATGAAGAATGGAATCGATACAGTCTCACTCACAACCTTTTCTTATTATTATCATCTACCTACAAAACACGAAAAAACCCGCAATTTTCTTCACATTCTTAACTTATTAAATCATCGATTCGGCCATAGCTATAAAATGATATCAGGAAAAACTGCAGAAGTGAGACATGAGCTTAATAAATGCCTAGTAATCTGACTAACTTTAACAATACATCTGCCTAGCAGTAAACGAATGCTCGCCCAGAAAAGTGATAAACCTGGTTAATGGAAACGCTCAAGAGGAAATTAAATGGCTAAAGGTTGACGTACTCAGATATCAAAACTTTATTTGGATTAAGTTGTAATCCTAGCTCGCGTAATTTGCTTCACATCCGTAAAATCACCTGATATTTGAAGGTGTTACAATACAGGAGCACAAATCAAAATCCAGGATTTGTCGTCTGTTAGTGTGATTAAATTGACAAATAAATGCATAGATCTACAATGGTCTTCAGTGGTGTGGTGTGGTGTGGTGTGGTGTGGTGTGGTGTGGTGTGTGGTGTGGTGTGTAGTGGTGTGGTGTGTAGTGGTGTGGTGTGTAGTGGTGTGGTGTGGTGTGTAGTGGTGTGGTGTGTAGTGGTGTGGTGTGGTGTGTAGTGGTGTGTAGTGGTGTGGTGTGGTGTGTAGTGGTGTGGTATGTAGTGGTGTGGTGTGGTGTGTAGTGGTGTGGTGTGGTGTGTAGTGGTGTGGTGTTTAGTGGTGTGGTGTGGTGTGTAGTGGTGTGGTGTGTAGTGGTGTGGTGTGGTGTGTAGTGTGGTGTATAGTGGTGTGGTGTGTAGTGGTGTGGTGTATAGTAGTGTGGTGTGTAGAGGTGTGGTGTGGTGTGGTGTGTAGTGGTGTGGTGTGGTGTGTAGTGGTGTGTAGTGGTGTGGTGTGTAGTGGTGTAGTTTGGTGTGTAGTGGTGTGGTGTGCTATTCATTGTGTATTTTTCCTAAATACTCCAAGGGCATTAAGTATGAGTTCCCAATGTCTCTGCATTCTGAAGTTGGTCAATTAAGTAGCAATAGGGTGCCTTGTTTGGTAACAGTCACATCAGCACACTGGAATTCTCAATTGTTATGTTCACCAATTAATGGCTAAGATACTTCCTAGGCTTCAAGTTAGAGGTTAAATACCTAAAAGGGTTTGCCGGATTTTAAAATAAACCCATGAGAGCCTATCTAATACAAAAGTTTGTTAAAACTACCAAAAATAAGAGCAAGCTCGAAAACACTCAAGAAAGTAGCATCAAATTGATAAAAGACTGTTCTCCTTTCCGAGTTATGTTTGATAATTCTCCAGATAAGGAGGAAATATCAAACCTGGCAGGTTTGATATATATTAACATCTGTATAGAATACATATGAAGGATTGAAGCATGTTATAGAGGGCAGAAAACAGAAATCTAGCAACTACATAAAGTTGTAACATAGGAATAATGAGGCTTACCACCAAAATGTTAATATATCTATAATATATTATAAGTGTGGAAACAATTATTTTTCTTGAATCAGCATACACATTGTTAGGGTTAGGCTTGGGTTAGGTCTCAGGTTAGGTCTCGGGTTAGGCTTGGTTTAAGCTTGGGTTAAGTCTCAGGTTAGGCTCGGGTAAGGCTTAGGTTAGGCTTGGGTTAGGCTTGGGTTAGGCTTGGGTTAGGCTCGAGTTAGGTCTCGGGTTAGGCTGGGGTTAGGTCTCGGGTTAGGCTCGGGTTAGGCTCGGCTTAGGCTCGGCTTAGGCTCGGCTTAGGCTCGGCCTAGGCTCTACTCGGGCAGACTACCGGAAGCAGCCCGCTCACCCCACTGCGCCGCTCCGGTGTATTGAGTTTTCCGTAGGTTGCTCGAGCGGTGCAGTGTACTCTCGTCACTCGAGACGCGCAGCTGAACCACGTGACCCAGGTCGCCATGGGGACGCCCGAGGAACGCCCGAGGAACGCCCGGGCATCGCGGTTCACGTGACGTGACGTCACTCGACGCGCTGAGCGATAAAAGGGGATGAGGGGAAATATAATTAATGGATGTTTGATGGGCAGGTGGGAAGCCGTGCTCAGGTCGTATGTACAACGGCGGGGCACAACTCGGAGGTCGCGGGTGGCGAGTCAGTGTTGGTGCATCCTCTACCAACACCCACAGGACGGGGCGGGCCGCGGGTCGCAATTTTTTTTTGGTATCATATATACGCCTGGCGTATATATATTGCACAGAGTATGTTTTATCTTAAATACGCCAGGCGTGAAAGACAGCCAAGTCGCGCGCGTCTACATATGGAAACTGTCTTGTAGACGCCCGAAACGCAGAGGCGAATAATAGGTGTACATACAAGTATAAACAAGCCACGATACAGCCGATACGTGCGTTATAGCGATGGCGTATATATATGTAAAATAGTGGTTTTCGTGCAGTGATAAGGAACATAGCTATTGTGTTATAGAGACGGCCATCTTGCCCTCCCCCCGACACTAAACAAAACACCAGGGTCCAGTTATCAATGGACCTTATAAAAACTTTTTTGGGGTTTTGCCATAAAAGGGTTTTCGCCTCGTTTTCTGGGTATCTATAGATTATGACAGCAGAAAATAATGGTTGTCCCCCGACTATAATGGCACTATCTAACAATTTCCTGGCGGATAAAGGCGGACTAGCAATCACTCTGTGCCCTGTAATTATTATCTAAAACTAAATTTCGAGTTGTAGATCAGAATATCATGATGACTAGAGAATCTCCATGAGGTTCACAAAATATGAGTTTTACCGTACAAGCTATCAAGATTATTCATAAAGAGAAGTATTTTGATATTATATAAATGATCAATTCTTTATTAAGGGTTGGGTCGATTACATTATAAATCTTATGATTACATTATATTTTATACTAACGGGTGGGTCGATTACATTTTCGATCTTTTGATCGGTACAAACCTTCAACAAAACAGTTTTTTACACGCTTCTTTGATATTGTGTTTGGTGGAATCATTTGAACCTCGCTATCAAGTTTATCCCAAAGTAGTTTTCCTACATACAGTGTAGAGTGCCGACGTTTCTCAGTGTTAGCCCTCTTTACCTTCAGCTTAATTTTGTTGTTACTCCGCAAAGCCCTGCCCCCACCTGCTACGATTCTGGGGCCCATTTAATGATATAGTATCGTACATGGAGACCCTTTTCTGTACGCCATAGAGACCCAGGGACGATGTGGGTCAACTTTATTCTACATTTATGGACGACCTTATGGACGGCTGAGACTGTCTAAGCGAACAGACTTAAATATTATAAAGCAATAATCCTTGTACAAGGTAGGGAAAAGGGTCTTCATGTACGACCCTAGATTATTAAACGCCCCCCCCCCCCGGTCCCGATAGGCCTTACGATTGAAATCCAACATGTTGGAATTTTCGTAGCCTGTCGTGGGGTATTGTATGTAATTTATCGGGAAAATATCTCTTGCGGGTGAAATACTTATTGGAAGCTTGTCGGGCGCCTTCTGACAAGGCTATGACAACATGGAACATGTTAGATTTTTCCCACGACTGGACCCTTGTCGTGGAGTGGCATGTTTTCCTCGATACCACTGTCGTAGTGTGTCGGTACCATGGACATCTTTTTTACGGGAACCAGCCCTGACAACCCTGTCGCAGACCCACCCTTCTTACGACAAGGCTGCGACAAGCGGTGGATCTTTCTTGTCGGCGCTTGTCGTAGCCTTGTCGTGGTTGGTGGACGCCCCCCTTTAAGCTCTATTCCCCCCAGTATTTGTTCAGGTGATGCCCGACTCTAACACACGCTCCAGGCGATGCTGAGAGATCCATTAAACCGTGAACATTAGAGGACAGAAATAAGTCTAGTGATCTATTATCTCCTTTACAACAATGGTTCGGTAAATCTACAGTACAAATAAGATATAAACGCCTGAAGGCACGGACAGGTCCGAGTGCCTCAAGGCATCGGTAACTGATGCTTGTTTGTGTACAGTCATCGGTTACACAAGTTTGAATGCGGTCTCGAAAACACAAGCGTCAGCGAGTGTATTACTACGCGTCAACCACTTGTGGTTTACGGCCGCCTGTCCAGAAAACCATCAATTACTGTCTATCTACAATGTACATGGAGTATAAAGCAAACTGGAATAATGTAATGCGTGCGTGTGTGAACGCCCATAAAAACGATAGTGTGTATCTCTTTTGGCCCAAGAAATTCAGGTCAACTATAGACTGTAGAACCGTCCCAAGGCTCTATTAACACTATGTAAGGAGGTCAGGGTGAAGGTCGTGGTTTGCTGTGAATGCAGTCATTGGCTGCTGGGTCAATCCATGCCTTCTATATTCCTTATATGGTAGTGAAGGAATTGGGACAACTCCTACGGCACTCTTCAGTCCTTATATGGTAGTGAAGGCATTGGGACAACTCCTACTGTACTCTTCAGTCCTTATATGGTAATGAAGGCATTGGGACAACTCCTACTGTACTCTTCAGTCCTTATATGGTAGTGAAGGCATTGGGACATCTCCTACTGTACTCTTCAGTCCTTATATGGTAATGAAGGCATTGGGACAACTCCAACTGTACTCTTCAGTCCTTATATGGTAATGAAGGCATTGGGAACGCCTCAGCCGCTATTTGTTAAAGGTTTCTCCTTCTCACACAAATCCATTTAGCGGCTCTCCCAGAGCGAGCGGGAAAACGCGAGAAACCTGGCCTCTGTCACGTGATATGTGCAAGGCATTGTGGGATTGAATTGACACGGCAGCCGGAAGGAGAAAGGCTCCGAGGTCTTCACTAAAGGAGGTGAGAAAAAGGTGAATTTTCTCCCGGGACGACGCGCCAAATGACGGATAATCTAGAATGACGGGGGCGACATGCCGAGTGATTAATCACAGGGGAAATAAATCATTCTTGGCAATTCCACTTTGTTGCTCCTTGATAACGAAATTTCCACCTGAGTAGAAATAATATCGACAGTTTTCGAATACCCAAGTGCACAGCAATGAACCTGGCTTAAAGACCTCCAACCGGAATCCTACTCAAATTTGTAATGGTAATGGAATCCCCAGTGCAACAAAATGTTCTCCAATTATCATCCAACTCATTGGGAATTCGTGACTGTGTTAGAGGTTTTCAGTTGCCTCGTATTGTAAATTATCATACGTTGTTTAATGTTGATAAATTGTCATCCCTCATCACATGAAGTCCTTCTATGTTCTGTGATACTACATGTATTTTCTGTTTTCATATATGATGGTGTCTTAAAGGGGTATCCCACTATCACGATTTGAGCCTCCGACACATGGACGGGTCCATCGTGAAAGCTAGACTCGATAAAAATTTCTCTTTTTTTCATCGGAACGCTTGTCGTAAGGCTATCGTAGTGTGTCGGAGGCTCAAATCGTGATAGTGGGATACGCCTTTTAGCCCCGGCGTCCACCTACTACGATGAGACTCCGATATTGTCTACGACGCACCTCCCTATAAAAAGTAAAAATCGCGTCGTAGGGTCACCTAATATCGGGGCAGTTGACCAAGTTTCTGTGATTTGGCACTGAAAAAGAAACCATTACGATGGGTGGTGGATTGGCATGTCTCGAGAGATGTCTATGATTTTGCACCTTCCCGACATGTCTCCGATATTTGCTTTTTGTATCGGTGCTAAATTGGTAGCTCTAAATTTCTATCGTAGTAGGTGGACGCTAGGCCTTACTCTCTAACAACAGCCAGGGGCCTGTTGAATAATCTAGGATCGTACATAAAGACCCTCTTCTGTACCTCGTACATGGAACGTAAACAATCTACATTTGAAATGGTCACCGATTGATTTGGCAGAAATTACGTAATAAGGCCACCACTGGCAGACTTAGTCAACGACTGACAGAATGAAAATGTTTTCATTTCATCAATGAGAATCAAGGTTTCAGCATGAACGTGAACTTGGCAGGCACCTGTAAAATACCTGAGTGAGGTTTCCACTCCGCCTGGACGGGCTTCAGTCCCTGAACCCCTCCACCTACTACCCCCCTCCTTTGTCACAAGATGTACTTTATTTTGATTATGTTTAATCATGAATGTCCAGAATCAAAGACTTGACAAAGACTACCCTTAACACTTATTTGATACCGACATGCAGTCGGTGACACGACTGAGAGATTCTTAGGAGAATTTAATTAATCGGTTCTGTTTTCGTCGGCCGATGGAAAATGGCTTATACATGTACAGTTGTATTATGTTCACCTCCACATTCTTGCGATATACAAACTATCTGGAATGGGAAGCCTCAAGAATAAAAGCAAATTTTCACAGACAATAATTAGACCATGTGGGAGGCAGGCATGTATGATGCAAACCCAATGAACACTATAAGAACCATGTCATTTTCTCCCAAACTTTTCAGAGTATAATAAATGTGTTAAAATACATATTTATCTTCTAACTGTAGGTCTACCAACCATGTTTTCGAAAAGAAAAAAAATAGTGTTTTTTTTAATTTTCTTTGTAAATCAAGCAAATGAAAATAGACCTATTATGTAAGAACAAAAATGTTATATTTCTAATGATCAGGCATTAGAAGGAACCAGTTTGAACTGGTATTTGTCACTAAATGTGAATTATCCAGATGGCACTACTGTAAATTGTAGGATGTATAGCAGCTTGTTTCCATTGGCTGACAGAAATGGGGCAGTGTTTTTTAGTTCCCCTAAAAGCCCATTTAGCGTCAGCAGTGCTAAAGGTCCGTTGGTGGTTCCTGACTGTCGATTGGTGACGGCCAATGGAAAGAGGCTTTTAGGAAGACTATGCTATGTGTACAAGGCTGCTAGGCGACTAGCGAGTAAGTGACTGATTCCAATGCGGTTTGCTGTGTTCTTGGCGCGAATTTTCGCCTAGAATTTTCAGAGAGTGACCGTGGTTGGTTGATTTTGGTCAGGTGACCTAGATCCAGTGTTTTCTTTGGTTGCTTTTGCAGACAAAGACACTTGAAAATATGTGTTGTCCAATCCCAGCAGCTGTTGTTCCCATGTTTGTAAACAACACCGGTGGCGCCACCACTCTTGTGGTGAGTGGTGGTGGGCTCTGGTGTTGTATGTTGGAACTAACATTTAGCTGCTACTCCTGCCCTCTTGGGGGATTTAGTTGAGTTTCTCTGAATGTCTCTTAGAACATATGGGCCACATCTTATTTGATCTGGCTCCTACTTACTCGTTAGTTTCGACCGTATATGTCGCATCAGGCATTTAGTAGCATCCTTTCAAGGTCAATTTGGTGAAGTGCAGTGTGTTTGCTGTACTTTCGCCTTGTTGTCCTGAATTAGTCATTGTTCAGAACTGTTCTTTAAACAGATAACCGCATGTTTTTGCTTGAATCAGTCACTGATAGTCGACTATGGATGTATCAGAACTTAGTGGATAATGTTTTTGTAAAATTATTCGGTAGAGAAGGGTTCTCTCTCTTCAACTCTTTGCTTAGGAAGACTAAACCGTTTCGTCGGTCAATGGAATCAGGAAGATGCCTCCAAGCATTCCCCTGGCTACAGCAGCATGATGTCTCCAGGCATTCCCCTGGCTACAGCAGCATGATGCCTCCAGGCATTCCCCTGGCTACAGCAGCATGATGCCTCCAGGCATTCCCCTGGCTACAGCAGCATGATGCCTCCAGGCATTCCCCTGGCTACAGCAGCATGATGCCTCCAGGCATTCCCCTGGCTACAGCAGCATGATGCCTCCAGGCATTCCCCTGGCTACAGCAGCATGATGCCTCCAGGCATTCCCCTGGCTACCGCAGCATGATGCCTCCAGGCATTCCCCTGGCTACAGCAGCATGATGCCTCCAGGCATTCCCCTGGCTACCGCAGCATGATGCCTCCAGGCATTTCCCTGGCTACCGCAGCATGATGCCTCCAGGCATTCCCTGGCTACCGCAGCATGATGCCTCCAGGCATTCCCCTGGCTACGGCAGTATGATGCCTCCAGGCATTCCCCTAGCTACGGCAGTATGATGCCTCCAGCCATTCCCCTAGCTACAGCAGCATGATGCCCCCAGGCATTCCCCAAACTACAACAGCATGATGTCTCCAGGCATTCCCCTGGCTACAGCAGGAAGATGCCTCCAAGCATTCCCCTGGCTATGGCAGGAAGATGCCTCCAGGCATTCCCCTGGCTATGGCAGGAAAATTCCTCCAGGCATTTTAGAGGCATCGTTGATGCTTATATACGAAATTGAATAGATAAAATGATAATTGTTTGATTCAAAAGAGATTTTGACGATGTATAGGAGCAATATTGACCTTTGATTTGGTATAGCAAAATATGTTCAGGTACCAAGGCAAATTATTTAAATCACATGACACATCACATGACATTGCTATTTCGAAGAAAAAAAATGTGCCTGTCGTAGCAGGGTCATATTGCCTGCTGTGTAATGCTGAGTAGGGGAACTTGGTGCTGCAGGGAATGTGCTAAAGATGTCGAGTAGTTCATAACTCTGTTTTCTTGGCATGTGGGAGGTAATAAAATCTTGTGGGTTCTCTAACCAGTGTTATGTTCCCATGTCATCCACCATACCTCAAAGGAGGAGAAACAGTTTGATTCCTTCAGTACATTTATAGTAGGTGTCTGTTCTGTTCACGGGAAGGAGCTTACTGGTGATACATCTAGATCAAACCTATAGCCTGGCTCCATGTTAACTGCATGAGGGCAACCGTGTTGATCGCAACCAAGGGGTCCCCTCCAGCGGAGTGTTACGTGGAGCCAGCATAATTAGTTAGGCCAAGGGAAAGTGCACATGTGTTTCAAATATAGAGAAATTGGAACGTAACAATTTCTCACCCAATTCTACTTCTATTTTGTAACTAGAAATATTGACTCATTCATATCCTCAGGACCCGCCACGGCAACCAGGGTGAGTTATTTTTCTCAATGCCGTCCCGCTGAGTTGTCTCACGTCCCTCCCGGTTTGTCCCGGTGTGATGCACAATTCGGTTACCCTGCCATATACTGTAATTATCGCCCACTACTATCTGGTGCGCAGGCGCGAACATGCGCAGTGTCGAACTCCACAATTGGAGAGTTACAATTTATCGCCGCTCGATGCCCTAGTCTGTTCATGCACACTAAGCAAATTTAGAGAAATTGAGCGTAATCTCTGTTAGGAGTTTTGGTGCAATTTGCCGAAATTAAAAAGGTTAGAGTACGTCCAATAGTCCATGCTAGCTGAACAGAAGAACATGCCAGACGCATGCGCGTATTGGATGGGCGATAATTTCAGTATATTAACTAACTCCTCTAGAGATTAACTCCTAACTCCTCTGACTGCATACACTCCTCCTCTCGCCTCTTCCACCTTCATTCTGCCTCTCACTCCTCTGTGTGTTGTTTTAGTATCCAGACGTACCTGCAGACAAGTTCCTGCGGCTTGTCAGGAGGATTGACTGCAGACATCCAGACAAACTGATTTCAAGAAGTTGTGTATGGGGCCTGAGAGACGCCGGAGGGACGCCGGAGGGACGCTGCCGGGACGCCGCACGTGCACACCAGCTGGCGTCCCTCCACTCGTTACTTCCCGACAAATGTCGTCTGCTCCCAGCCACAAAACTATTTGTCGTCTGCTTTTTTCCCGCCAAAACATTCTCCCAGCGTTCCGCAAAACTATTCGAAAAGAAATTCACTGAGAAGTGTCAGCTGGAGCACAAGGATTATTCTCCGTGAATTTTATAGATTTTCAGACAAAGAAATGGTGCTGTTTGGAGTGAAGCAATATGTGTTGTGTTGTGTTGTGGTGGGGAGGGATGGGTTATGCAGGCAGGGGTTCGCGTGGGACCTTTTGATGCATATGACAACTTTCATATCTGATGTGCTTTGACTGGTCGAGGGGCACAGACTTCTCACAGATGTAGGCGTCTCAAATTCCACCAAAATAATAAAAAAGAAGACAAATCCTGTTAGGACCCACTGGCCCTGTAATGACCCCCTGGTAACTTGCCTTACTTATCTGAGATGCGTCAGAAACACACGGTATCAATATCATAGTAGATACATATGATACCTGCCTCTGACATATAGAAGCCACATGATCGTGTTCTCCTCTACGTTACATGTCAGGGCTATAGAGGAAACCATCAAAGTTTGTAGTCAGAGATCTAGCTCTGAAACTTAACTTGAATACGTTTCTGAATTTTTCTCATCTTTCACATTGACTAATGGGCTAACATTAGTGATATAATCCCACATTGGGTTTTTTTTTTCTGAATACTCAATGGGCGTTGGATACGAGTTCTCAATGTTAAGTCTACGTGGAAAAAATACCAAAGGGTGAGATAATATGTAAAAAAATCCCACAGCAATGAAAATAGCTACATTTTCATCAACACAATTATATGTGTTATCAAATGAGATACAAATAAAGTAACATATCACATCTCAATGAATTTGGTGGCAATTGTTGATACATTTAAGACTGAGGCCGTGGTGAGGGTGGATTGTGATTGGAGTGGACAGTTGTTTTAGGGACGGACTGCCTTTGGTGTTTTTACCGTCTTGTTTACATTGGAAACTCCTGAGTCACGGCATTCAGTGCCATGTTACATTAGTTTATTTCCGATCCCGCTGTTCCGTCCCTGTGTGCAGTCAGCTGGGGGCCGCACAACCACACTCTCCCAACAGAGATCCTGTACTCTACTTCCTTCGGTCGCTTGTATCTCTGCCCCAACCTGCCTGTTTGGGCTCAAATCTGGCCCTTACGCCAGTTTTTGAAATATCCTAAATTCTGAAGGCTTTTGGGGGTATTTCGTGTTCTACTTGTAAATAGAAATGAACATATTGATATGGTGAATAAAATACTCTGATTTCTGTTATCATTTATTTCAAACCAGACACATTCTCTGGGATTACTTTCTACAGTGGAAAGCCCCACATGTGTTGCAAGGCTTTGTTTTGTCAACAATGCCCATGTGCTCTTCTGAAGGGGCAGTCTAATCAACTGTGGATTCCCATTATAAAATGGTTTAAGTATGAAAAAGAAACAACTGGATTGTCTGTGAAGCTCCTTTAACGATTCCCAAATTTCCATACTCATGATTTGTGAGTTGTTTGACTTGTATCACTCATGTTGCCTTGTTTTGAATCTGAAATGTTCGCTGGTCGCCCCTGTCTTACAGTGGATATCCAGGGAACAGGCTTTGGGTTGGGGCAGAGACTAAGCCAGCGCTAGCGCCGCGAAAGATCTGGAGGGAGAGTGGCACAACCACTCTCCTAGCAGATGCTTACTGATCTCTGCCTTAACCCAAAGCTGCTTCCCGGGTTTCCACTAAAAACAGGTGGAAACCAGCCAACATTTCAGATTCAAAACAGAGGAAATGTCAAAAGTTATGAAACTCAAGCGACTCATATATTATGAGTTGGGAAATACTGGAATTTTTTTTTAAAGCTTTATTGCTTCGATTAGTACAAATCACTCTTCGAGCAACAGCGTGGTTGAAAAACAAAACAAAAGAGAACACTTTATGATAATATAGAATGGTGTCAACAACAATTACCATAGTGTTTGCAAATAACTAATTGCATAGATGATGACAATACAACCATTTTGGTACATTTGAGACTTTTTGGGGGGGGGGCAATTTTTATTAGGGAATATTGTATATTCACAATCACCGAATTCGGCTACGGCCGTTCTTCCACTCGGGCCCTTGCCCCGACCCCTCATTCCAATGGCGGGTGTTAAGCCGAATGGGCAGTGGGTACCATTTTTGTGTAAGTCTTTGGTATGACCCAACCGGGTTTGAACCCACGACCTCCCATGCTCGAGGCGAACACCCTGACCACTTGGCCACCGAGCTTGGTAACCAAGGAGTTACAATAACGTTATTCATACTGAACATCTCGTGCACATACATTTCAGAATTGTTCCATCAGTTTGAGAATGATTCCCTTTCTAAATGCGGTTTTAGACTTTTCATTCTGCAGTTGGTATATATGGGAATTGTTAAATGAGCTTCACAGACAATCCAGCTATTTCTTTTTCTGCTCCAAACCACTTTATAACGTGGATCCACAGTTGATTAGACTGCCCGTTCGAATGAGCGCATGTGTTATGTTGACAAACAAAACCCCGCAACACATGAGGTGCTTTCCACTGAAGAATGTAATCCCAAAGACTATGTCTGATTTGATATGACAAATAACAGAAATAAGTGTATATTATTTACCAAATAATGATGTTCATCTCTATGTACAAGTTAAATACAAAATTCTCCTCAAAGTGTTCAGAATGTAGGATATATGAAAAACTGGCTTATGGGGCAGATTTTATCCCAGACAGGCAGGTTGGGGCAGAGATACAAGTGGCCGCAGGAAGTAGAGCCCAGAACCTCTGCTAGGAGAGTGCCGTAGAAGTAGATTGTTAGTGTAACGCAAAGCATCATTTTGTAACCGCCCACATGGCCATGGAGCATATTACATACATTAAATTCCTGCCTCTCAGCAAACACAAAAATGGACGTCTAGACATTCCAATTTTTTCATATGCAGTCTATTATGAGTGTCTAAGTAGCAGTGATTCTGTGGCCTTTCCTCGCAATATTCTAATCCTGTTAGATATTAACGGAACTTGATAACGAAGAAGTATGGTTAATCTGTCCAGATGTTCTGAAGACAAGTTAGGATGAGCGTAGTAGGATGCACTATCATACTTTTTGTTTGTTTGTTTCGGTTGTTTAACTTAAAATATGTTTGTTTGTTTTGACATTTAACGATATATGTCGTCACTCTTCCAAGCAAGTGCTCTGTTAGATTACTTTGAGTTTGTTGGTGATTAAATCCATGAGATGAATTAAAGTAGAATCTCACCTCTAAATAATTACCCAGGTGAGATGTCTTTTAGTTCCCACACCACATAGACACGGTATGAAAAGGATTGGCCTTTGATATAGCAGTAAATCTATAACTGCTGGGGATGAAGGAGAAAGGTGGCTGTACACCACACCACATAGACATGGTATGAGAAGGACTGGTCTTTGATATAGCAGTAAATCTATAACTGCTGGGGATGAAGGAGAAAGGTGGCTGTACACCACACCACATAGATATGGTGTAAGAAGGACTGGCCTTTGATATAGCAGAAAATCTGCCACTGGTGGGGATGAAGGAGAAAGGTGGCTGCAGTGGGATTCGAACCCACAAAGTTCTACAACCTTGGGGTTGCAAGTCCAGTGCCCTTAGCCACTGACCTTACCCCCCATCCCCACCTTATCCTACAACAGTTACAATATTCAGTACTCCTTTATCTTACCCCTGAAACAGGTTTAGCCATAGGAATAACGTGAGAAAATATCATATGCAACGGTCACCCACATAAAGTGACAATATTACGCCATGGGCGTGGCAGAGTGATGGGAGATGACGTTATAAATGACTTCACGGGACCCCTAATTTCATGTGGCCATTGATTTCCCCTCTCTTCAAGTATGCGGGTTTTTTTCACTTACACTGGCAACCAGAGCTACACAAAGTTAGCTCTAGTTAAGTCAAATAACCTTGACCCAGTATCGGGAACTGATTATTACTCTCCTACCAGATCTTTCGTATTGCTTGGAGAGTGTGTTATGTCATAATCTCGAACCCAGATTTCGTATTGCTGGGAGAGTGTGTTATGTCATAATCTCGAAGCCAATTTATTATTTTGTTATTATCTTTTGTGTATACATGTATTTCTTAAATACAATAAACATAAAGCTAGGTAATTGCATCAATCTGTTTAGCTATGGATATTTCTCACAAGATATTTATTCTTTTGGAGCTTAAATAGAACAGAACTACTTTGTTTGAGGCGCACCCCGAGTGATACCGTGTGAGATTTAACCCGACCAACCCCTGTATCGTAGCTCAGCGCAGACTGGGGTTTGTTGCCAAACTATTTTACACTTTACTCTTGCTTTCATTTTTCTCGTGTTTTCTCGGACTAGACGAGAACAGGAGTCCCTAGACGCGCCCCTGGTGACCTGAGGTCGAACTATATTAGCACGACTCAAAGACAGACGCAGAAAACGGCAGAAAACGCAACCCGCTCTCACGAGTTGTACCCGGCAGCCACTGCGTCATATCCGTGTTGTTGGCGCAGGCGCACTCACAAAACACGCCGCCATTTTTCACCTGCTAAAGAGCTTCCAGGATCGGCCGCAAGGGGGATAGCCCGATCCGGGTCTTTTTGAAGAAGAAGTGCACGCAGTCTACTTACAGGCCAGCTACTCGCAGCCCGCCGCCCGCTTTTTACGATTTCTTGGGGTTTTTTTTCTCCACTTGAGACAGGTTTGCTTGTTTAGACGTGTTTATTTATTGACTTTCCGTCCGCACCGTGGCGCTGCGATCAGTGAAACAAGATGGAGGACTATGGTAGGCCGCTGTTTTATCATTTTCTGAAATTCTTAACTTTCTATATACTATTTTATATATATACTTAATAGAGTATACTATATAAATACTACATAGTGTATGCTATACTTTATATACTATAGAGAAAACCCATTTAAGTTTTTGCTTTGGGATAAACTAAGTTAAACTAACGAAACAGCTCTAAACAAACTGAGAGAAAATGAATTTATTCAAAAATGACAGGATAATAACCGTGGTATACAGTCACACCATGTTAACCCTTTAAGGGCAAATGATGCCTTGAGGCATCATCCAGCCCAGGGAGAATGATGCCTCAAGGCATCATCCAGCCCAGGGCGAATGATGCCTTGAGGCATCATTTCTCAAAAATCTACAAAATTGTTTTTAACAGAAAATAATGGAGGAACATTAATGAAATTTTCATAGAATGTATGTATGATACCATTATTAATATTTCTATTCAAAATGAAATAAAATATTTAAGATTATATATCATATCACATGATTAAACAATAGGATTGTGTTTTTAACGACTGTGTGCCCGTCCTCTAGCTGTATAAAGTGCCACCAGCACCCGTCCTTAAAGGGTTAAGTCTATGGAGATTTATATGAAGGGTATGATAATAACCGGGGCATACAGTCACACCATGTTAAGTCTATGGAGATTTATATGAAGGGTAGGATAATAACCGTGGCATACAGTCACACCATGTTAAGTCTATGGAGGTTTATATGAGGGGTAGGATAATAACTGTGGCATACAGTCACACCATGTTAAGTCTATGGAGATTTATATGAGGGGTAGGATAATAACCGTGGCATACAGTCACACCATGCTAAGTCTATGGAGGTTTATATGAGGGGTAGGATAATAACCGTGGCATACAGTCACACCATGTTAAGTCTATGGAGATTTATATGAAGGGTAGGATAATAACCGTGGCATACAGTCACACCATGTTAAGTCTATGGAGGTTTATATGAGGGGTAGGATGATAACCGTGGCATACAGTCACACCATGTTAAGTCTATGGAGATTTATATGAAGGGTAGGATAATAACTGTGGCATACAGTCACACCATGTTAAGTTTATGGAGGTTTATATGAGGGGTAGGATAATAACCGTGGCATACAGTCACACCATGTTAAGTCTATGGAGATTTATATGATGGGTATGATAATAACCGTGGCATACAGTCACACCATGTTAAGTCTATGGAGGTTTATATGAGGGGTAGGATAAAAACCGTGGCATACAGTCACACCATGTTAAGTCTATGGAGATTTATACGAGGGGTAGGATAATAACCGTGGCATACAGTCACACCATGTTAAGTTTATGGAGATTTATATGAGGGGTAGGATAATAACCGTGGCATACAGTCACACCATGTTAAGTCTATGGAGATTTATATGAAGGGTAGGATAATAACCGTGGCATACAGTCACACCATGTTAAGTCTATGGAGGTTTATATGAGGGGTAGGATAATAACCGTGGCATACAGTCACACCATGTTAAGTCTATGGAGATTCGTATGAGGGGTAGGATAATAACAGTGGAATACAGTCACACCATGCTAAGTCTATGGAGATTTATATGAGGGGTAGGATATTAACTGTGGCAAACAGTCACACCATGTTAAGTCTATGGAGATTTATATGAGGGGTAGGATAATAACCGTGGCATACAGTCACACCATGTGAAGTCTATGGAGGTTTATATGAGGGGTAGGATAATAACGGTGGCATACAGTGACACCATGTTAAGTCTATGGAGGTTTATATGAGGGGTAGGATAATAGCCGTGGCATACAGTCACACCATGTTAGGTTTATGGAGATTTATATAAGGGGTAGGATAATAACCGCGGCATACAGTCACACCATGTTAAGTTTATGGAGATTTATATGAGGGGTAGGATGATAACCATGGCATACAGTCACATCATGTTAAGTCTATGGAGGTTTATATGAGAGGTAGGATAATAACAATGACATGCAGTCACACCATGTTACAGAGATTTATATGAAGGGTAGGATAATAACCGTGGTATACAGTCACACCATGCTAAGTGTATGGAGATTTATATGAGGGGTAGGATAATAACCGTGGCATACAGTCACACCGTGTTAAGTCTATGGAGATTTACATGAGGGGTAGGATAATAACTATGGCATACAGTCACACCATGTTAAGTCTATGGAGGTTTATATGAGGGTTAGGATAATAACCGCGGCATACAGTCACACCATGTTAAGTCTATGGAGGTTTATATGAGGGGTAGGATAATAACAATGGCATACAGTCACACCATGTTAAGTCTATGGAGGTTTATATGAGGGGTAGGATAATAACCGTGGCATACAGTCACTCCTTGTTTATCTTATAGAGATTTATATGAGGGGTATATGACCCACTCAAAAACTAAAAATACACAGCGGCTTGCCATAGATCCCGGCATTTTGATCACAGAATTAACACCTCGCGGGGCGGGGGCGGTGTTTATGAAATACGACATCGTCGGGGGACGGACAGGGGCCTACACAGTCACAGAGATCACAAGTCGCGGGGCAGGGGCCAGTGTAGTGTGCACACGTGATTAGTGGGCGCCGACAAAGGGTGAGGGTGGCGCCCCCTACACCCCCCTCCTCCCGCTCTCAGACGGCTGGGTGCTGGCTCTGCGCCGAGTTGTCATTTCTGGGTGGAGGAGAGATTTGACAGGCGGTGTGGAGGAGTATGACCTTATTTCACGTGCAAGTCACGGGAGATGACAGTAACTGGGTTCTGCCCCCGGTTTAAACCCTTCAGGATCGGGAAAAGGCATATCCTACAATCCACGGTGGCGCCACCTTGTGATTTTTAAATATTCCCATCCATCCATCGGAATTGGTAATTTGTGGCATATTCAAAACTCATAAGAGCAAATTTTAAGTTTTGTCTAATTTGATTTTAATTCAATAGGTAAAATAGGCCCCTTTTCATTTGCTTGATTTATATAGGAAATGTACTGAAAAATATGGTTTTCTTCAATTCTTTCAAAAACAAGCACGGTGACCTTTGGTTTTTAAAACCTAAATAGGTAGAACTATACATTGACTATATTCTGTGAAAGTTTGAGGAAAATGACATGGGTTTTACTATGTGAACAACAATTTTTTAGATTCTCTATATATTCTTTTATAAAATGATCATAATATTGATCTCTAAATCAAAATCTAGTGACCCCCAATTTTTAAGTCAGATATATGCTCTATAACACTTAGAGATCATTGTATTCAATTTTCAAAATGACATGGGTTTTAATTTTCACGCCAAATTGTCCGATATGCCTTTAAATGAGGGAAACCACCTAGGATTTACAAACCCCAAATTGGATAACACATGATCTTAATCTATGTACAAGGGCATTGTATAGGTTCTGGGTGGATGCTCTTTGAGTTAATAAAGACAAATGCTGGTAGTTGGTGATTTCTAAATTCTATTGAGTTTTGCAAATAACTCAGGATAATATAAGTACCATATATCAGTAAATAGAAAATGCAATAAAAAATTAGCATGTCACCATGCTAACTTCTATGGGAGGGTCATCTGAAAATGTAAGTGCTTAACTATTGGTGTCTATGGGAAAATGCAATATTTTTACTTTTTTGCTAAATGACACTGATGTCCTATTGTTATCTTCAAATAATTCTGGATTATGATAGCTGGGAACATGTACAAATGAGAAATGCTAATTTCCATGGGAAAGCCATCTGAAGAAGGTTAGTGTTAACTGAGGGAAACCCACAATGATTTCCAAACCCCAAATTGGATAACACATGAGATAATGTTAGTCTAGGTATAAGGGCATTATATAGGTCTGTTCTCTGACAAATGTAATGTCGTTCACTGACTTGACCACTAGAACCCACTGAAAATAGCGTGAAAATATGATCTTAAAACTCGAGTAGATAATACAGTAAGCGCAAGCACTGCGAAAGATCTGGCAGGAGAGTGGAAGATAGGTTATGCTGGCTCTCATTGCCACTGCAAATCATGGCCACCTCCATAACACTAGGAGCTAATGGTATGTTCATCATAGATGAATGAGCGTGCAATTATAAATGAATAACAATTAAAAGGTTCGGGTTACATTCAGAATATATGGATCGTTCTCTGTAACCCACTTGCACCCAGTAAACTTGCGATTTCTTCATCTGCCTGAGTCTAGGATCCAAATATATCAATGAACAATAGGTCATATTTCGCTCTTGAGTGATTGGTCATGGTCAGTTGGAAGTAACTGAGATACTGGACCCCTTTTCCTTTGCCAGTATCACAGTGAGTAGCACATAGATACTGAAGGGATAGTGTCTTTGCAGTCCACTGAAAGTCTATATGGGACCTCTCCAACATCTATGTAATGTATGTAGGATTTGCAAGCACGCTCTAAAACGACAATAATGGGTGACTCATGGCCTTTGGTCAGGGGTGGACATTGCTCCCCTCTGGTGTCCCCCTCTACCGTGCCTCACGGGCGCCCCTCCTGCCACCTCGCGGCTCTCACACTCACCACGCAGTCACGTGGTACACCCCGGTCCGGACCCCGGTCTCACTTCTCCTCCACCCTTCCCGCAGTACACACGTACTACAGTACTTTTTCGTCCCACCCACCCACAACCTCTATTTCTCTTTTCCTACTCACGTAGGACCTTTATTTGCATATACAATTACATATATATTGTATCTCATACAATTAACAAGTGTATTGTATATCATATTTTATCTTATATCATATTTTATCTTATCATAATTGACTTATATTCTACCTGTCAATTATCATATACTATTACTTACCTTCATATTTATGCTACATATTAATATGCCGTCCAGTAAGGTCAACATAATTTTACTACATTTACTGCATAAAATTAAATAAAATTTTATTCTTTATTTTAAAAAAAAGCTATATACACTGAACGAACCAAATCAATCAATAACTAAATGTTTAATGGAGAATAACTATAACTGGTTGCTAAGCAACCAACCTGATTGTTCTTAATCAACTCAATAATCGATATATAATAACCAAAAATTGATGTTAATCACTACCTGATGAAGGATTGCAAATAAATCCGAAACGTTGTATTCTAACAGCAAATAAATATTACCTGTTACTCTTACTTTATTTCTTTGTCTCTGGTTGTGCCTTCTCTCAATTTAAAATTTTATTCTCCCAGCTACTGCTTCTCTATTTTTATCCAGGGGGTAGGGTAATAATAACTGCATGATACATCCCAACTTCAAGGTCTGTAAAATACAGCTTCAAAGATCGTTTATAAGGCAAATAGAAATGCCACCTCAATACAACTGCACCAGAGAGTAGATTTACTATCTCTGTATGAAGGAAATTGAATCTCACAAATTTCATGTATAACCTGAAAGAAGATGCAAATCTCGCCGACACACAATCTCGTAAAACCAGAGCATGGGATGGTATACTCTTCAAGACTGTCAGAGACTGAGTCTCACAAATCTAGTGTAATCTATCGAGGGTCATGCCAGTCTCCGTAACCTACAATGTGTTTTAACAATCTACAAATAGCCAACTAGACACTTGTTTTACTACAACACCTCCCTCGGGTTTGTCAATGTGTTTTAACAATCTACAAATGGCCAACTAGACATTTGTTTTGCTACAACACCTCCCTCAGGTTTGTGGCTCCTAGATAAGCGTTGCTCCAGTAATACCGGATCGTGTCGTGTGGTATCGTTATTTTCACGTTGTATTGCTACCTTTTATAACACCACATTTTCAGTGACATAGGCGAAAGTTTCATTTGATTTTTAATTGACCATAGATGGCAACATAGTTATGATGCGATCGCAGATAATCTTGAGCAACCATTTCGACCTCGGGTAGCTATTCTGCTATCTGCAAAACGTAGAGGAACGGCCCCAAAAGATTCCGTCTCTGTTTCTGTACTGCTTTTGGCATGATATGAATATTTTGGCTTCAGTAATCTGTATTTTTGATGCACTGACATATTTACCTATAAAACTCTGAGGTAGTGTTATGTAGACAGTGCTACCTTACAAGACCGTCTCCATCTAACTTTGTGATTAAATTGGAGGGTGAAATCACCCAAATCATGCTACATGTGCGTTCCATACTCAATTCAGAAATACTTATAATGTAAATTACGATACATTTTCTTTGAATTCCATAATATGTTTGTGTAGCCCACGCTCAAAAAGGCACGATGGCCTAAAGTATGCATTAATTCTAGGTAAAATTCGATTTCTGTGTTTGAGGTAGGTTTACAACATCAACCTATGATGACCAACAGTGGCACGATATTCCATTACTTTCCCGTGAACTCCATTATTCTATTATTCTACAAATTTATTACCCAACTACGGAGTCTCCATAGGAAATGTATAGGGCACCTGGAAACAACTACCCGGAGATTCTGGCATGTCAGAATCTCCTGCAGGATATTCCGGAAAAATAGTCCTGTCCATAAAGAGGTCAAATCGAAATAAGTTTCTTGAATGTTCATTCAATTTTAGTTATTTAGAATCAATCATAATAATCTCATTTATCATCAGAAATCATTGTAATAATCCACTTTGCATGCTAAAAGTACAGGTTAATGGCGAACTATATTATTGGTGTGAGTCTACACCGAATTACTGCCACGCTTAACAGTGCTGTGGTGTCTGGAACTAAATGTATTAAAGAAACATTTCTATTGCAAGAGATTTGTTATTAATGGGTAGGTGGGTAATAAATACAATAACGACTGGTTTTGTATACGAGTGACCGTAATCTCCTCACAGTTCACGACCTAATATCCTCGCTAATCTCTCGGATATTACTACGCGTCAACTACTCGGAGATTACGGCCACTCGTATACAAAACCAGTTGTTATTGTGTATGTAAATTGCAAATTGTGGGAGGACGAGGCTGACAGCTGGCGTAACGTCATTGTCGCCGCCATACTGCTTCCGGCTAGGCGTTCCCTGCCTCACGACAGCCCTCCCTTGATACACTGTCTGGCCAATGTTAGCCGTGCCACAGGCTAATGTAATCTCTGCCCCAATTGGCCTGTCCTTTTCTGTTCCATGGATTTTCATTGGATGATCAAATAAACAAAACACTTCACTCGCCCACATCCCATTTGGCAAATAGCAAGAGACATCCTGTGTAAAAGTATTCAATATCATAATAAATGTATATTATCGAAAAATTATTCATCTGTGAATCCTTATATAGACCTTAAATATTCATGCTATAGCAGTATATATACGTTCGTTTAGCAGTATATACGTACGTCTACGATTGCTGTCAGAGAAGTGTGTATGGGTCACAAAGGTCATTTGATTCATCAGTTAGATAGTCCTCAAGGTCAAATCAATACAATCAGAGCCATACTCTCCCCACACCTGCTACACCAGTGATTCCCCCGATTATCGCTCATACACCAATCAGCCCTCCTACATCACACACAGGTAGATCACGTGATCGCCTTTGTGACGTGTTTCCGGTGGACGCCCACTGGTTTCCATGGTAACACAAGCATTGATACTGGGCTGTTAATGTGGGCGAGGGGACCAGACAATATCTGACCTTCATATTCTATGGGTCTCAGTGGTCACCATGGAGATGTGGTAACTGGTACCTGGTGAGAGGTGGGGGGGGGGGGGAACCAGCGGCAGGGTCTGCGAAGCAATTCCCAGAATCCCCTTCTAACAGGAGCTCTGAAAGCCTGGATACCCGGACACCGGGACACCGGGACACCCAGACAACGGGACACCCAGAAACCCAGACACTCGGACACCCAGACACTCGGACGTCTTTGATTGAATCAGTTTAGGTAGAAATGCTAATGAAGGTCCTATGTTAACAATAGGAATGGAATTTAATTTCTTTTATCGGAAACAGTTCGCTCATAATAATGTCGCGGTTTTCCATCATCCAGTTTTCCATACCTTATTTAAATACAGACTGTGTTTTAAATTCACGTAGAGTAAATCCAGTTTGCTATAAGTATACTAACGAACGGGTATTGACAAAGATACATATACCAGATACAGTACATTAGGGATACTAGTTAACCTAATTAGGATGGCTTACCGTACCGCGTACTATCAGTAAAAGTACTGCGTGAGCTCGCAGAGCGAATGTGATAAATCCCTGTGAGGTACATGAATCTCACCGTGTGAACTCCACTTAAAAAGAGAACAGAATCTGATGAGATTTCTAACCCTGTGAGGTACATGAATCCCACCGTGTGAACTCCACTTAAAAAGAGAACAGAATCTGATGAGATTTCTAACCCTGTGAGGTACATGAATCTCACCGTGTGAACTCCACTTAAAAAGAGAACAGAATCTGATGAGATTTCTAACCCTGTGAGGTACATGAATCTCACCGTGTGAACTCCACTTACCAAGGAACAGAATCTGATGAGATTTCTAACCCTGTGAGGTACATGAATCTCACCGTGTGAACTCCACTTACCAAGGAACAGAATCTCATGAGATTTCTAACCCTGTGAGGTACATGAATCCCACCGTGTGAACTCCACTTAACAAGGAACAGAATCTCATGAGATTTCTAACCCTGTGAGGTACATGAATCTCACCGTGTGAACTCCACTTACCAAGGAACAGAATCTCATGAGATTTCTAACCCTGTGAGGTACATGAATCTCACTGTGTGAGTTCCACCTTATACCCTCCTCGTTGGCCCTTGGTTGTGACCACATATTACGATGCCAGTTATACTGAATATTTTCTCGAAAAAAGTCAAATAAATATTGATGGCCGGAGACTTGTACACGTCTACCCGGCCCGGAGCCTGGCCTTGGGGAGGTGCGGGTGGCAGTGCTCTGGTCCTCTCATCAATTAACCCACATTCTCCAGTCACTCAAGGTCACTCAAGGTGAAGGACGGTCATGGGTTTCAATCCATGCTGGAGATTTATCTGAAGGAGCCATCATCCTTGTTCCATCCACATGAAAAGAATAAGAAAGCTGACATGACGATATAAACTTTCTCATCCATTTCACCTGTATATATCATACTGTTTACTTGTTTGTTTTGGCTCTTAGCCTTGCTAGATATTCAAATGTATGTCTTTATTGTTTCTATGTATGACCCTGGCTAAATACTGCCCAGGTGTATATTGAAAACTACTTCCCGAAAACTCATTGTGGCCACAGGAGCCTACGGAAGACAGGGACCTGTATCCCTAGTAGATACTCCAGGATAAATAAAAACTGAAAAAAATAAATAAATAAAAAAAGACATTTACAGCTGTGTGGGCGACTCCTACAGGTAAACTCACAGCTGGCATCTTCTCTCATTGCTTAAGGGGGTGTTCCACTGGACCGACGTTAGCCGATTCCGTAGCCAGACAATCGCCGATAATTATCGGATGCCCTAGAATTTCTCAAATCTTTGAAAATGGTCATTTATTAAACTATTTTTATCAGAATTAAATAAATTACAATATGTGAGCTTCCTCTTAAGGGCCCAGGAACAATTGATCGGGTGAGAAATCGGCCTGATGGATTTTGCCCTTTAGTCTTCATGTACCACTACTAGGACCGAAAGGACGTTATCAATCAATAGCTGGTATGTATAAACTTTGTAATATCGATACCCAAGCTCATAGGAGAAAAAAAACCAACTGTTATGTTGCATGTTCAAGAACAGAACAAATGATAACTGGATACACAAGAGTACGAGAAGCACACGATCAAAAGAAAAAATACTATTTAAATTAGAGACCACAAGGACAGCATCAGTGTACTATTGCCCTTATTATCATGGTGCAAGATCATGGAATGGACTACCACCAGAAACTCAACACATCGATAACAAAGAGAACTGTATAGATGCAAACTGTTGAACCTTATGTAAATGGCCAACTGAAGTTATTCTATCATACATCATCCTCATCATCATCTCTATACCACTGTATATGTAAGTGACCCATTGGTAAAAATGGCAAAGTATTGTAAACTGTTTTCTGATATGGAGAGCCTGAAAAACTCGATATCTCGAGAGGTACTGACAATAAAAAAAAGAGTAAAAAATGTACTTCCTGTACTTTTTTGTTGGGTTGTATTGGTTTTAACACTCAGTCATATTGTTTCTCCTACAGGCTGGTAAAGGTAGAAAATCACTCAGTCGCGACAGAATCCTTCAGAGCTCTCTTATTTTTGTAAATGAGCTTAGCGCTTTTATTTTCAGAATGTAGACACTCTAGTTAGTTCAATTATATCAAAATATACCAATTCATATCCAGTCTATTTGTCTGGTTCGAAATAAACATCAACATGATTAGAAAAAACATCAGTTGCCAAATCAAGTTGTCTTCACCTTCACTGCTGATGCAATGAAAATCCTTCAGATGTTTAAGAAATATTAGATAATTGTCATTGGGAATGAGGATAACAAAGTAGACATGGTAGTACTTTAAAGGGGTTAGAATCAACCACAGGTCAAAATTTCCTAAGTGTGCTGTTACGTTCCAATTTCTCTATTCAGGCACTTTTCCTTGGCCTAACATTCCGCTGGATACCTTTGAAGGACACAAAGAGCTTCCGTAAGTTTGGGAAAGCGGTGTCAAAACTTGCAAGGTTTCAGAATATTCAGTGTTTCTCTGGATGTGGTATAGGAGTATGGTTTGAAAACAGGAACAAATTGAACCAGTCTGTAATAAAGTCTTTATTGTATTTAGGAAATTCATTAAACAGATCACAGTAAATAGCAGCATAATGTCTGTGCGGTGGGTTTTATCAAAGTATGTTACAAACTAGCAACTGAAACAGGCAAAAAAGTGAGGAGGGTGAATAATAAAGGGAGGGGGGAAGAATGATTTAAGAAAACTCAAAAAAAAACAAAAAAAAAACAGAACGAACTAAGGATATGGATACATCGATTTATGAATTCAGAATTAGCGTATTGGAAATAAAATGTTGACATCGGTTTGTGTAAAGGGGTTCTGAAGGGAAAGGTGGCTGTTTTCATCTGAGCACTTCAGATGCATTGGAATTCAACACTTGTTCTATGAGTAAGATTTCACGATATGTTCCTTAGTTCAGTTATTGTTCAGCGTTGGAATGCGCACATATCGCATAGTGAATATATTATTGTTCATCGATGGATGGGACACATGTTAAAGAGTTCTGTAAGCATAGAACAAATGAGATATATTCCTACTTATTTGATCAATAAATCGATATGAATGTACGGTGCTACTCTGTCGAGCTCGCAAAAAAAAATTCCCAAGAAATTAACATTGTACAATTTTCGTTTCAGCGTGAAAAGATTTCCTCATAATTGATCAATAAATCGAGCCAAGCTCTTAAGATATTAAGATAATTAAAAAAAAACCTGTTCGATACTACTGACGTTCTGCTATACTATTGTTCATCGATGCTAAAGGGTTTTATGAGCAAATGTATATGTAACTACTTATTGGATCAATAAATGGAGCCAAGCTCTTAAAATAATAAGATAATTTACACGCTAAAAAAAACGAGAGAAAAAACAAACTGCAGAGAATCTGGTCGACGTCTCTTTTTCTGCTGGTTTCTGGCGTTGCAGGGGACGGGTTCGCTGGTCCGCCGGCAGAACGTGACCAGCGAAACAGAGATGTCTGCATAATTCACCACCAGGGGTCGCGTTCTACACGGAGCACTGATGGATGGGAGACTGTGGGCGGAGAGTGAGGCTACCTGCTGTCTGCTGTGTGACACTCTCCATCACAGTCTAAGTACTCTCCACCCGTCTGTATCTATACAAGCCAATGTGTGGAGAGTGAGGCTACCTGCTGTCTGCTGTTTGACACTCTCCATCACAGTCTAAGTACTTTCCACCTGTCTGTATCTATACAAGACTCTGTGGAGAGAGTGAGGCTACCTGCTGTCTGCTGTGTGACACTCTCCATCACAGTCTAAGTACTCTACACCCGTCTGTATCTATACAAGACTCTGTGTGGAGAGTGAGGCTACCTGCTGTTTGACACTCTCCATCACAGTCTAAGTACTCTCCACCCATCTGTATCTATACACGACTGTGTGGGGAGAGTGAGGCTACCTGCTGTCTGCTGTGTGACACTCTCCGTCACCTGTCTGTATCTATACACTGATGTCTGTCTGTGTGTCCTCGTCCTCTGTATAGAGTGACCCTTTAAGAGCAAGCTCGGTGGCTGAGTGGTAGGGGTGTTTGCCTTGAGCATGGGAGATCAGGGGTTCAAACCCTGGTCAGGACATACATAAGACTTACACAAAAGTGGTAACCATTCGGCTTAACACCTGGAATTAGGATGAGGAGTAGGGGGCTAGGGTGCACCATAGTGGGGGCTTATAATAGGTCTCTTGATTAGTGTTAAGGTAACTAGTTGACTATTTTAGCTCTTAGTTGTCATCCTTGATTGGCTATTGTTTCCCGATAAAGCTACTTCGCTGGCGTAGTCACAGGGACACGGCGACCTCACATCCCTGTGACCAGAGAGGAGAAGTTAATGGTTTTAATCTCCTGAGAGCAATCCGTGGGTTACATTATCATGTGGTACAGTAATTCAATAAGATGTATAAGATACATCCGAAGTGATGATACAAACCATTACAGTAAATTGTAGAACCAAAGTGTCCATGAATGTCCAATATTAATTCACATGATAATCGTTCACAAGTCTTTCAGTTGTTCACTCATAGTTCCTATTACTCCAAAGTGTTCTAGTTCACAGTGCACTGTGTCCTATGCTCAGATCTTACTAGTCCAGTTCATCCGCTCTGTATACTCTCCACTGAGAGTTAGTTACTCACACGTCGGTCTGTAAGCAACACACAGAGAGAATGGCTTCACGCAGTGAATGTTCATAGTAGGCGGCTTCACTCCATCCCAAACCTTACTCCAGCGGGAGCAGGTTTGTCAGCTCTTCCAGATCTTACTCCTCGTACCGAAGTGCTGCCTCTCTGCAGCCACAGCGTAGGTGTACACCTCAGCTACTTACATCAGCAAGTCACGTGACCATTCACTTCCTTATACAGGTGATCGCTGTAGGAGCTACGTCCTGCTAACACTTTACTACCTTGCATTCATATTTTACTGACTATATCATAACCTTTAAGAATCGTATCATAATCTTTTTTCCATTACGTTCGACGTCGTCCGAGCGGGAAAAAATTGTCATCCTATGTCCCTTTAAGAGTAGAGTGACCCTTTAAGAGTAGAGTGACCCTTTAAGAGTAGAGTGACCCTTTAAGAGTAGAGTGACCCTTTAAGAGTAGAGTGACCCTTTAAGAGTAGAGCGACCCTTTAATAGCAGTAGAGTGACCCTTTAAGAGAAGTAGAGTGACCCTTTAAGAATAGAGTGACCCTTTAAGAGTAAAGTGACCCTTTAACATTAGAGTAACCCTTTAACAGTAGAGTGACCCTTTAAGAGTTGGGAGACCCTTTAAGGACAGGACAGTCAGTGGAGAGTGTATCCCATATTCCCAGCAGGGAGAGTGGATTGTTGTAAGATGGTGTAAGTAAGGCCCTGTGTCAGTATAAGTCATGACCCTGATATATATCCTGAGATGGGATCACTGTACGCCGCGCCTGCAGATCAATATTCAGTAGAGTCCAGTTGCGCGGCGCGTCTCCACTCCCACATACCAGGAAATCATGTCTGGTGTACTGCATCCCGAGACATTTTACCGAACCAAGGTGATTAACTTGGTTCTATTACATGCAACGGAAGAAGTTTCTTTTATAACAACCACTTAGACTTTTTGCTGTTTCTACAAGAACTTAAGACGTTTGTACACTGAAGAATCGTAGCAGTAAATTCCCCTTCCTTAATAAATTAAAGCTTATATAAAGCAATTAAGCTCTGCTAATTAAACCTAAAAAGTAACCCCCGCCCACACGTCCTTCAGACACGCGCAGAACGGGGCTGACAGGTACATTTATCAGAGGGGTGCTTCATGAACACAGTGAGGCGCCTCTGACCAGTTACTCTCAGCTACACTGGTTCCCATTGAGGCAGTGGTCGCTTATGACAGCTCCGCTTGCATTCTGACTAGTTAGCGCGTGCTTGCACACGCTAATTACATCATGTAGAGGTGAGAGTGGTCACATTGAACTTTCAGTGTGCTTCCAGAAAACTATCCCTTTACTATCTGCATGCTGTCCGCTGTGATAGTGAGAACAGAGCAGGGACCCAGTGTCTCAGTCTCTTAGGGGTGTGCCCAGCTGACCATGACCAATCACTCAAGACTGAAATACCTCAAGACCCACTGGTGCTTGATATGTTTGGACCCTAGACTCAGGCAGTTGCAGAAATATCAAGTTGACTGGGTGCAAGTGGGTTACTGAAAACTATTCATCCACTGAATCTAACCCAAACCTTTTAATTGTTATTCATTTATAATTGCACGCTCATTCATCTATGATGGACATACTATTTGCTCCTAGTGTCTCATGACTGGCCAGCTGGTCCCTGTGTCGGGACATCGGCAGTGCCCCTAGCTCCACCATCTAAGGGCAGAGAATCAGCTTGGAGATCCACTCATGCATGACAAATAGGAGAGTGAACATACCTCTACCTGAGAACACACAGCCTACTCTGGCCGCCAGAGCTACACTGACATTAGCTCTGGTGGAATCCGAACTGAACAACCTTGACTTTCACTCGCCTAGCTGATCTTATCACTACCAGAGTCAGAATCTCTGCTGGAAGAGTGAATCATTCTTTGCGCCGATCTTTTGTCTCAGAGTGTCTGTGACACTCTCCCAGCAGATATCCTGCGCTCTACTTCCTGTGGTCGCTTTGTATCTCTGCCCCAACCTGCCTGTTTGGGCTCAAATCTGGCCCATACGCCAGTTTTTCAATTATCCTAAATTATGAAAGATTTGCAGGGTATTTTGTGTTCTACATGTAAATAGAGATGCACATATTTATATGTTAAATAAAATACTCTCATTTCTATCATTATTTATGTCAAACCAGACACAGCCTCTGGGATTACTTTCTACAGTGGAAAGCACCTCATGTGTTACAGGGCTTTGTTTTGTCAACAATGCCATGTGCTCCTCTGAAGGAGCAGTCTAATCAACTGTGATTTCCCATTATAAAATGGTTTAAGTCTGAAAAAGAAACAGGTGGACTGTCTGTGAAGTTCCTTTAACAATTCCCATATTTCCATACTCATGATATGTGGGTTGTTTGACTTGTATAACTTTTGACAGCTGCCTTGTTTTGAATCTGAAATCTTGGCTGGTTCCCCCTGTACTTACTGAATACCCTGAGAACCAGCGTATGACGTCACCGGGTTGGGGCAGAGATTAAGCCAGCGTTAGCGCCACAAAAGATCTGGGGGGAGAGTGTGTCTGTGACAATAGACTCTAGTACAGCCCGTTGTCGCCAGGGCCAGGGCGCACAGGCTCTCATACTGGGACTGTTTTGCGCTGCCATTTTAAGGTGGGAATTCCTGCCTTCTTCCCAAAATGCACCTGGAAAATGGTGGATCGCTGGTTCTAACCTCATGTCTATTGCAATCCAGTTACCAGCAATATGATACAGTATCCCTCTTGTCAAACTGATGCTATAAATAGAACAGCCAATCCTGCAATTCCTCTGACTAAAGGTGGCTGGCCAGTCAGAGCCATGCTCTGTTAGACCTTCACGTACCGTAACCCGGAGGTGGCGCGGTGCGTGAACGGACTACTGTGACAACAGGCTATTGTGGTTGGAGATTGTAATACTCTTGAAGCCCATCATGCAATAGTATTATCTTTTTTTGTGTGCATTTTGATAGAAAGAACATGAAATTAGATTTTGATATCAATTAGCTAAGTTGATTATGCTTTATGGAGAGGATAGAGACCAGACGGATCTATGCGACTATAAATCCAGGAGAGAGAGGGCGACACAGGTGGTCCCAGTGACGACACAAGCGGATCGCAGAAGTATCGTCGGAGATCAGACGGGAGCCCCAGGCCTCACTTCTCATCCACCCGCACAAGGGGCCACATAGACTGACAAAAATTTAACTAACAGGCGTGATGACCGGCTTTGACAAGCATTACCAGCAGTACACTGACCACCACAAGAAAACATGGTAACTAATACAATATATGCCCTATGTATCTATGTATATCTGTGTACCTGTATCTATCTTTATTTACACAGGACAGTCTCACTGCATTGTGTCTGTATTGGATTTACGAGACCAGGTGAGAGAAAGGTGGGAAGCAGTGAGCCATGGCAGGTAGGGTCAGGGTTGTACATGGTAACCAATACAATATATGCCCTATGAAAATCTGTGTACCTGTGCAATATGTTATTTGTAAGTATGATTTGTGTGTGTATAGAACTCTGTGTACATAACATGTGTCTGTGTATGTATCTGAATGTGTATCTGTGTATCTTCCTATATATATAATGATAATCAAAATAATTGAAAAAAATATATGAATATAATGATAATTGAAAGAAATATAGCGTGTGTGTGTGACCCCCGCCGCTCACCCCGTGCCCATGTCGCAGTCGATGGGTTCCACACTCTCAACTGACCGCCCTTGTTGTTTTTTTTGTTTTTTTTTTATTTTATTTCAGTCTTTATACTACAAGGGCTTCAGTCAATATTGACTAGTTTTATTGTCCATGCAGTGAACGACATACTGCAATTATTACAGACTTCAATCTGAGTTCCTTTATACCACACATAGCGCTGACTGCGACATGGGGGTGGCGCTGTATTATTTTTTAATTATCATTAAGAATAGTTCACGTAATTCCGCTTTAAAGGCATATCCTACAATACGCAGTGGCGCTAACTGGTGACCTTTGAATATTACCAGTCAAAACTAGTTCCTTAAGATTCATTCTAATGACAATTATGTTTATTTTACGTTTTTTCCAGTTTATCTAATCTTAAGAATAAGCCAATGATCACACGGATTCCCAGGCAAAGTTTCAAAATAACGACTTAAAAAGGTGAAAGTAACAACGGGAGGCAATCATCACAATTTAGATAAGGAGATAGGGCAAAAGTTAGATTACGAATTTTATTAAACACCTGAAAATAAACAAAAATAGGAGCAACCAGCAGCAAACCATGAAAAAAATAAAGGTCTTGCCTTATGATTGTACAAACATTGTAGTCTTTTCTAGGAAATACGATGGGAAGAAGTCTGCTACGACTATATGTCCTATTGAGGTATCCCATAATTCAGTTTGTTTACAAGTTCCGGTGTTCGCTGGTTGCCGACGTTCTATGATGATAGACCCTTGAACCGTATAACCAACAATTGTTGCAGTTTAACGGTTTTTATAAATCCTCAAATCGGAAATCTGATGTCAGAAATGGAAATTTCAGCTAATTCTACATGTGAATCCGAAGTTATATTCAGGTTCTCCAAATATAAATGGGAAAACTGTGGTTCATGTGGTCATGGTGTGCCCGGCCAGTCGCGAGCGGAACTTGTATTTACCCTGGGCGATAATAGAGAGTTTAGTAACCTCTGGAGGGCGTATCGTTTCTGATCGAATAAACATGTCTTGTTATAAAAAAGAAAGGTTGCCAGAGGAAAGGCAAAATGGCAGAAATAGATAGAATCATAATTCTGATATGATACTATTATTTTCAGACCCTAAGACTTAATCAAATATTATCATATTCACGGCAAGTATATATCTATATGCGGTCTACCGAATTCCAGAATTTTATAATTTTCCGCCGAGTATTTCACCCACAAGAGATATTTTTCCCGCTAGATTTTTCCCGCTAAAATAGGCTACGATAGGCTAAAAAAAATCCATGTTTGATTTTATCGGGAGCTCTACAATTAGCGTTTTCAATCGCAACCTCTCTGTATTAAATCGTGAGTCAATCGTAGAGTCAATCGCAGAAACCTGTTCCACTGCCACGATTTTGTCTGACCTCCTGATGAAATTCAATTCCAGTCGGGAAGTCAATCGTAACGCCTATCGGGGCCAGAATCGGCGTTGGTGGGGGTAAGTCGTTACACACTCTCACACACACACTAACACACTATATGTATGAAGCATGACTGGAGCGTAAGGAATAATCGCCGATTTACCGCATTATAAACGGCACCCACCTACTATAGACAACGGAAATTGATCCAGTTCAGAGGTGAATAATGGGATACATTTCATTCGGTATTTATTAGAGCGTGTTTGGAGCGCTAAATACATCATCTAGAGTTTAGAGAGGTCCATATAGACTTTCAGGGAACTGCAAACAAACTATCCCTTCACTATCTGTGTGCTATCCACTGTGGTATTGAGAACGGAGCAGGGAGCCAGTGTCTCAGGGTCTTAGAAGCGTGCCCAGCTGACAATGACCAATCACTCAAGACCAAAAATACTTCAAGACCCATTGGTGCTTGAGGTGTTTAGATCCCAGATAGGCAGTTGCAGAAATGTCAAGTTGACTGGGTGCAAGTGGGTTACAGAAAACTATCCATAGGCTTAGTTTAACTCAAACCTGTTAATTATTATGCATGTACAATTGCACGCTCATTCATCAATGATGAACATACTCTTTGCTCCTTGTATTTATGTGATAAATACAAAGACGGATATATTTAGATACAAATACTGGGGCGCCACCTACCGCCAATTCCATGTACTACTATCGTCATCCTCGCATTGAGACAAGTGCGAGTCAGTTCTGCGAGTCGGGATTCTTTTCTGATGCCGACATGTACGTTTTCACTCTTGGTAATCGCCATGATATATATATTTTTATCACCGAAACTAAACGCAAGCAGCACGCCTTTAGATTTGCAACATTATACAACCCTCATATCGATCCCACAAATGTCAAATTCCGAATAGTAAACAAAGGCACCCCGTTTGTTTCTTCCAGGTGCACTACCCACCGGCAAACCCGATGCAACCCGAGTAAAACCACCAGCCAAAACGTCAAACCCCACGAATCCACTCGTCAACAAACGTATTCAGCTAGTCAAGAGACGACTCGAAGCCTTACCGAAACAACCAACACCGACAATCATCGAACCTACGGACGACCCAACCGTACTGAAGAAACCAAGGAGGGCACACCCCCTTACCACGATCATAAAAAAGATAAAACCAGCACCCAACACAGTCAAACCATCAATCAATGCACCCAAAACACCAAACAAAAACACGCCACCACCGTCGCCACTAAATCTGACGACACCGAAACGTGTAAGCCCAACATCGACATGCTGCTCGAACTCCACAAGCAGCTCGAATACATCCTCCACCATCAGCACCCCTAGATCCAAACAAATAAACCTAACACCGACAAAGATTAACCAGAAGATCATCAGCCACGACCTTACCCTATCCGATAGCGAAGACGAACTCAATTTACACCCCGATAACGATGACATAGACCTCCCCAACACTAAACCAAAACCAACAAAGCCAACCACCATCGACATCCAACCCAACACCACTCCAATACAAATTTCTCTAGACACCGACACCTTAAGTGATACTGAACCCGACCAAATCCTACACATAGATGACAAATTAAACAAACGCACCGTACAAAAACCAAACTAGAAATGCCAACACCAGCAACATCTACATTCCTACACCAAAAGCCGACCTTCCACCACCAACCCGACCAAGGAAAAGTCTCCCTGCCGCTGAAGTCCTCTTCGATCTATACTCCATGATCCACAAAATGGACGACCACCTGGGCGCTTGCATGAAGCAAGGCCTGATCGATCTGGGATACCTTCACCCGACGAGAAAACCCCAGCCACGCAGCTGATATGGACTCTTCAAAATTTGGACTCTCACTTCGTACATGTACGAGCTGAAAAAATTTTCCACATTGAAAATCGAACAATTACCCAGTTTATCAAGTTCTACTTGAACAAAAATTATTCAATTCACCAGTTGAAGTTCCAAACAATTGTGTAAATATTCGCACGAGAAAAATATAGCTCATATACAGCTTCTGTGCACCATGTACTATATTAATACTTTTTTTTTTTTTTTTGGTACAATTTCTTTATTGATTTCCTCTTTTGATTATATAACATATTTGTTTACATTTGTATATTTGTCATCAATAAAGGCGGCAAACCTGTCAGCCGTGGCTATAGCCGTTGCTGGTTTTCAGCAGGTGCCGAGATATCCAAATGGTACATGTTTGCTTGACATATTCTCCTTTTGAATTATACGATATCATTTTGTATGCGGGTTATGAAATTGATTGCATACGTTTTGTATAAAGTTACATGACATACGTTTCATATAAGGTTACATGACATACTTTTCCTATACTTCACACAAGATACATTTCATACATACTTTCTCTTTACACTGGGATACTATCTAACATTATTTGTTTGGTAATCACTTTAAATTCTTTATACTCTTCTATTTGTCTTATATTTGATGGTAGCGCGTTCCATAGTATACTTCCTGAGTATTCAATTGACCTTCTATACATTTCACAATTTGGTTGTAGAGCTCTTAAAGTGGGTGCCGTAAATTGTCTCGTTGGTAACACTCTTTGGTCGACATATTTATCGATTTTTGATCTTTTATACATAAAGTTTGTCAATTGAGATTTCCATTTCTCCATTATCAGGGGTAATTTGGCTTTCTTGTGTAGCAACGTTATTCTTGTTCTTGGGTCTACCTTCAGGCTCGTTCTGAGTCCTTGGTTTTGTAATTTCTGTAGTTTTTCTATTAGGTACATATGACTATTTTTAATAAATATTCCTCCATAATCAAAATAAGGCATCACACAGGTTTTGTATACTGTTAGTGCCGTATTTCTATCTATATATTGTCTCATTTTGGCTAGTTTGTACAATTTGTGGTTTACTTTGCCAATAACATCCTTGATATAGAGAGAGTATTTTAGACCAGGGTCTAACATCAATCCTAAGTATTTGTAGGAATTTACGTTTTGTAAAGGTACATCATCCATTTTTATATCAACGTGTCCAATTTTCTTACAACCAAGTGCAGAACCAAATGACATGTATTTTGTTTTTACAACATTTACTGTTAATTTGTTTTCACTTGTCCATAGGCTGAACATATCTGCAGCTTCTTGCAGTTTTGTTTTTATTTCCTCGTTTGTCTTTCCACTGGTATATAAAATGGTGTCGTCTGCATATAACTTTATATTTATTCCCTTCATACATGTGATAACATCATTAATGTAAATTAAAAAGAGTGTAGGCCCAAGGTTTGAGCCTTGTGGGACACCGCAGACCACTCCCATTCCCCCCGATATGATGTTGTTTGTTTTGGTATATTGTACTCTGTTTTTTAGGTAATTTTCAAAAAAAAGATAGGTTTTTATCCCGTATTCCATAGTTTTGTAGTTTATCAAGTAGGATGGAGTGGTCCACGGTGTCGAAGGCCTTTTTAAGGTCAATAAATATTGTGCCTGTGATTTTACCAATATTTGTTTCTCTGGCAATATCGTCGGTGAATTCTGCTAGGGTTGCTACAGTAGAATGACCTTTTCTGAACCCCCCTTGATGAGTAGTTAGTATATTGTTTGTTTCTAGAAAGTCGGTTAGTCTTTTATTTACTATTTTCTCTAAAATCTTTGCTTGAATTGGTATAATAGATATAGGCCTGTAGTTTGTGCAGTTTTTATTATCTCCTCCCTTAAATATTGGTGTTACTATTGATTTCTTCCATGATAAGGGGATATCTGATTCTTTAAAGATCTGGTTACAAAGTTTGGTAAAATGTAAGGATATTTCGATTAAAAATTCTTTTAGTATTTCAGTTTTAATGTTTCTATGCCTGAGGGTTTATATATATTTAGTTTCTTTAAAATTTTCCGGTCCAATGTTGGTAAAAAATTTGTTTATATGGTCAGCAGTTGCATTTTGTGGGATCTCAGTCATAGTGTCTTGGTTTATTAAAGTAATTAGTGGGTTTTTTCTTTCATTTGTTCCTGGTAGGATTTCATTGATTTGTCGCCAGAATTTTTTCGGGTTGTCACGTTGTTGGTTTAATTGGTCTAAAATGTACTCTTGGCGTGATCTTTTGATTGTCCTATTTGCTATTTTACGGGCTTCTCTTGCTTTGTCCCACGTTTTTTTAGTGTTTTTGGTCTTTGCTCTAGTTAGTAATCTATTTTTCTCTTTCAGGAGTATTGCAATGTCGCCTGTCAACCATGGTTCGTTTTTGGTTTTGATTTGGAATTCTTCAATTGGGCATGTTTTATCGAGATATGATAGTAGTGATTTCATAATAAAGTCCCATTTATCCGTTGATGTTTTCTTTTTGTAGTATTCTTCCCATTTAATATCCTTTATGTGTGTCTAGTCTATTTTTGTTGTGATTTTTATATGAGCGTCCTTTGAATTTAATGTTAATTATCTTTTCTAGGTTTTTTTTCCTTATTATCATGTCAAATGATTTTCACCCAAGAACGACTCACTGTGTACTTAATAAAATACCATACTGAGATTGTTAACCTTGATAAAGGACAACTAAGTCCGAAACGTTGGTTCAAATAAAATGCCTACAAAACTACTTGACTGCTTCAGGGTTATACTGTCTACCTTACTAGTATATATATATATATATATATATGGAGAGAGAGAGAGAGAGAGAGGGAGAGGTAGAGAGAGGGGACTTCCTATACTGGTGATCTATATATATATATATATAGATAGAGAGAGAGAGGGAGAGGTAGAGAGAGGGGACTTCCTATACTGGTGATCTATATATATATATATAAACCGTGTACGTTCCAGAAGATGATAAGAATAGAAGATTAATGTATAAGAATATATCATCAATGAATATTTCTTATTGAAATACAATATATAAAAATAGATAACAAGACTTCTGTTTGGCTGAGAATATGATTAGCGTTCTTTATTATGATAATTTGTCATATTGTCACTTGGCAAATAAAAAAAAAAAAAAAAAGCGTGGAGGGTAGGCGGTGACGGATCCCCGTTGAGTGAGGTCGATCCCTGGTCCTGCCCGTCCTTTTATGGTCTGGTATCAATGCCCTCTGGTGTCAGGTCCCGGAGTTGTTGGTCCCTGGTCCATGAGCGTTGGGGTCCCCTGGTGAGATTTTACTGGACTACTATTTTATATGTCCATAAAGCCTAGACTTTATGATCCACATAAACCGTGTACGTTCCAGAAGATGATAAGAATAGAAGATTAATGTATAAGAATATATCATCAATGAATATTTCTTATTGAAATACAATATATAAAAATAGATAACAAGACTTCTGTTTGGCTGAGAATATGATTAGCATTCTTTATTATGATAATTTGTCATATTGTCACTTGCCAACCACTTGCCAAACTAGAAGTCAAAAAAGGAATAATTTATTAACTATTTGTTCATCCATTTTGATCTTATTTTCCATCGTTCTATGTAAGTATGAAAGAATGCTCCAACTTGACCAATCTCCCAATTCTTTTATATCAGTTAAAGATACACCAGATTGGTGCAAGGCAGATGCACCACCTCTGCGCAACAAATGAGATGTTGCTTTCTCAAGTCCATTTAAATATAGTAAATGAGAGAATTTTTTAGAAAACCAATTATAATTAGCATGTATTAATTTAGTGTTTCGATTATATGAAACCAAATGATTATCTGGCTGAAATTCTGCCATGGACAGTATTTTTTATATAAAGTGAAATATACAGAAAGGAGAATCTTTGATCCTTGAAAAAGGAATCACTAGAAACCTATCATTAAACTGTATAGTTTTAGATCTAATAATTTTTATATAAACATGTGATGGAGAAAATGAAACATTTTTCACTAAAACTGCAAAACCTTCTTCCAAAAATATTTGTTTTTCTCAAAAGACCTCTGAATCCCAACAGACACGATAACCAAAATGCCACATCTTCCATATTTGACATATTTAAAGAAAAATAAATCATCAACAATTCTGACTTTTGAATAGGTCTAGCTTGAATAACTGTATAACCTATAGTATGTTTTACTCCTAACAAAGTGGTTTTTAATTTGATAATGATCCACTGAAACATGTTCGAATCTATTCATTTTATGGAGAGTCCATAATGCTGAAAGATAATTGATGATTGAATTATATTTAAAATTACGTGCCATGTATGTAATATACATACAAACTACATAAATTGTAGCAGGTAATGGCAAAAATCCAAATTCTTGGCAAAATCGAAAATAGTGGGTCCATTGACATTTTCTGGTAGTTGATGTATTGGATGACATCCATCGATCTTGATACTGGAACATCTCATCCTCCAAGCCTATAACAACAAAATTGATCAAACATGAATGGAGGTATAATAGATTTATTTCTAACATCGTATTTACGAGATAAGAAATTGGGCAAAATATTATCTTCTGATCTTATATAACTTGCGGTTATTTCAAAATTAAAAATGACACTTAACCAGAACATTTCTCGCAACCAATTCATAGATTGAAGATTTCTACTTCTACCTGTATTAATCGCGTTGATTACTTGGGTATTGTCTGAAATTAATCTAACATGATGATTTGTCCATAAGGGACCCCACCTCTGAATGGCAGCGATAACGGGCCATAGCTCTAATACATTTATATTCTTTTCCACTGATTCCAATGGGCAAGGTGACCAATGATGAGACAAGGTGTGATCATAAGGAACCTTAGGTAAAGTATCGGTCCATACTCCTAACAAATATTCATTGGAAAAAACTGCTCCAAAACCTGAAAATGATGAATCGGTATGCACTGTTATAAAACTTTCAAATTTTGTAATCAACAAGTGTTTTGAACCATTAAAATTATCTAAAAATCCTTTCCACCATTGCAGATCCAATCTCATCCAGTCTGGTATCCTGCAATGGACCAATCGATCTTTCATGAAAGTGACAAAGTTGATAATTTGAAAAAGTTCTACCGCCTTTCACTACTGTGCTAGCATGGGCTAAATAGCCGACTAATACAGCCATTTCATGATAAGAAGCTGTCTTTTTAGACAAATATTCATTAATCAATTTTCGTACCTTAATTAATTTCTCTGTAGGTAAACGGACTTGCATATCTACACTTGATAATTCAATTCCCAAAAAGGTTACTTCTTGTGTAGGACTTACCACCTTTGGCCATGATACATAAAATCCTAAAGATCTAAAAAAATTGATCAAAATCCTGAGACTTTCCTGACACTCGTAGAACGTATCTCCGATTATCAAAAAATCGTCCAGGTATCCAAATACCCTGTCAACTCCTCTACGGTTCATTGACCTGACAATGAACTCAGTCAACTGAGTGAATATAAATGGAGCACATTTGAGACCAAATACCAAACGATTGGACTCAAAATAAACCCGTTCGCCTTTTTCAGATTCCCACTGAAAACCCTGAAAACGTCGATGATCTGGATTCACAGGAACACTTCGATATGCATCTTGAATGTCGAGGACTGCAAAATAACAGTTTTGAGAAATGTTATCCATCACAGTATCCATATGAATATATTTAAATTTTGAACAAACCTCAGTCATAAAATTATTAATACTTGAGTTTATTGGGCGCTTACAGTCCGTAATGGGCCTAAGCTTGCCCGAAGATTTCTTTCGGATGGCACCTAAAGAATGTATACATTGGGGAGGATATGAAACAGTAGTAATCTTTTCTTCAATTAATTCTTGAGAAATTGTTTGGTTCATTTGATCACAGTATTCATCTAGGTAAATACTATTATAATCATTAGAGGTATAAGAACCTTCAAAAGATGAATCAACGATGGAGAAGCCATCTCTTACTCCCAGAAAAATATAATCTGCATTAATGTCATAACATTTGGAATAACATTCATCGTAAAATTTACAAACATTCAATTGGTTCCTTCGACCTGCAATAAAGTGATTATTTTCACAACTCGATCCACATGGGCGAACAAAGGGTCTAGACGCATCTACTCCAAAATCTTCCTTTTCCAACGAAAAAGCAACATCAATAGATGAAAAACTATCAGGCAATTTTTCACCCGGTTCAGCCATACCATGACTCAAACCTATCTCATTGTCATGTGACTGAACATTTATATCCTGACCTGACAAAACTAATTGATCCTTAATGGCATCAGGAACAACCTCTGTGCAGGAAACATTTGGTAGTCCACACGAGAATAATTCCTCGCCCACCAACGAATTAGAAGAGATACACACCGTACTACTCCTATCTGTATACACATCGAGATGAATATTTTTCTCCTGTGATATAATTCGTTTAGGAGAAAAAGCCTTATCCTATTTAGGATCTGTCTTGTCATTTGACTGAACTTTAGAGTTCTTTTTGCATGACTGAACCGGGTGACTCAAAGCGCAATAAGAACACTCGTGCCTGTAGAGACAATTTGGAAAAGAGCAACCCTTTGCTGTGTTAAATTTCCAGCAGATACCTTCATTTTTTCCTTCTTGTCTTTTTGGAGTTGACTTCCTATCACTTTTATCCTGGAATTCTTTCAGCTTCTTCGAAAGGTTAGCAAAAGCAAAAGTCGTTTCGTGGTTTAGGAATTTTTCAGTGAGAAATGAATCTCCATATCCAAATCCCTCCATACCCAAACTATCCGCCTTTTCTCTTACGGCTAAGTCGTATTCTACAAGGGATTTCCCAGTATGAGTCGGTTTACGATCAATAAGGTAAGCGATATGATCCGCTAAACCTTCTGTCTTTAGACCTTGAGACGATAAAGTTCTCAAAAACCCCATGTTGGCACTGAGTATTTGATCAAAGGTAGGATTATCGCATCCTGGTGGTAAAAAGGGAACAAGGGAGAAAAACTTAGACTTACGCTTCATTTTGTCTGTGCATGAATGCACTCCTGCACAACCTTGCATGTTACCCTGCATACTACCTTGCACGTGGGGAGGAAAAAACATTTTAGGAATGGGATAAGTAGGACTCAGACGTGGTGCCGCCTGCAATCCCTGAGGCAATGAACCTTGACCGATAATTTCATGGGTGAATGCACTCGGTTTTACACCTGCACCTCCCATCTCACCACGTGTTACACCTGTCTCACTCTTACCGGACCCCCCCTGTGAACATTTTGCAACTCAAAATGTTTAAAACTGGCACATAAAGTCTGAATATCTGCCTTCATTGAAGAAACTTCTTTCTTCAAACCGTCATGTTCAAATAAAATTGTACTAACCCAAGGGGGCTTCGGCCACGGGGATCCATCACCGCCTTCCACGAATCCTCCTCTCGCTCCCAATTCCTCGTCCTCGTGGCGTACAGCCTTCTGTAGTTTTGCAAGTTTGCAAGTTGGACAGCCTTCCCTATGGGACCGGGCGTCGTATTCCACACCGCAAGTTTCAGACTTGCGCATGTTGGGTCAAAAGACACCAACAAAAACGGACAAAAGTCAAACAAAGTCAACCAAAGTCAACCCGGTCTAACGAAAAAAATTTTAGCGTGGAGGGTAGGCGGTGACGGATTCCCGTTGAGTGAGGTCGATCCCTGGTCCTGCCCGTCCTTTTATGGTCTGGTATCAATGCCCTCTGGTGTCAGGTCCCGGAGTTGTTGGTCCCTGGTCCATGAGCGTTGGGGTCCCCTGGTGAGATTTTACTGGACTACTATTTTATATGTCCATAAAGACTAGACTTTATGATCCACATATATATATATAGAGAGAGAGAGAGAGAGGGAGAGGTAGAGAGAGGGGACTTCCTATACTGGTGATCTATATATATATATATAGAGAGAGAGAGAGAGAGAAAGGAGTGAGAGGGGACTTCCTATACTGGTGATCTATATATATATATATATATAGAGAGAGAGAGGGGACTTCCTATACTGGTTATCTATATGTATATATATATATATAGAGAGAGAGAGAGGGAGAGGTAGAGAGAGGGGACTTCCTATACTGGTGATCTATATGTATATATATATATATATAGAGGTAGAGAGAGGGGACTTCCTATACTGGTGATCTATATATGGGAGAAATAAAATTCCAGATTATCTTTCTCGCATCTATGACCCCCGCTTAATAAATCATAACTGTCGTCATTATATGAAAAATTTCTGTTGTTGCAGAGTTGAGTATTGAGGCTGAAAACCTACAGTCGCGCTGGATGTCGCCGAACACGTCAGTCACACGAAGATGTCTGTGGAATCATCACATAAGATTTTGCACCGAGTACGGATTAATTCTGATACCTGCATCGGTTCAAACTGTCTGCTTGTATCTATCTTTCATGGCCAGGTCATTTAAATATTCTTCGATAACCAATTACCTGTCCGGGGTGTGGGTTTTACACCGCCTGAACGACGTATCCCATGTTGATATTAATTCTTTTAGAATAAGACAAACCTTGCAAGGTATAAGAAGAACAATTGGTTCAGATAAGAAGCAAGCTAGACCTATCTCGAAATTAGAAATGTTGTTTATTTTCTACTCACTAAATACCGATGCTTCAGAAGATTTATGTTTTTGGTCATGCTGCTTGTTGGGTTTCAGAGCGTTTCTGAGAAAATCCAACATCCTTGAAGAAGGTTATGCCCTTACAGTAGATGATGTAGAATTCTCTGATGAGTATATTATTTTATCAAATGATAAAATAAAAAACTATTCAGTTTAAAGACAGAATAGTGACGATTCCTTTTAGGAGAATAGAGAATTCACCCTTCTGTATATTGACTAATATTAAGAAATTATTGTCAAAGGTTATTTTGAACCGCGGTGATCAGTTAATGTCTTATATTCGAAGAGGTATTGTGGTTAGGGCCACGTATACTTGGTTTACTAACAAATTGAAAACTTTGTTATTATCGTCACACTCTTTCCGCAGGGGAGGAGCCTCAGCCTTATCCCAAGCAGGTATCCCCTTAGTGGATGTAAAGGAACTTGGGGACTGGGCCTCTTGGTCAGTCCTATTGTACCTGAGACAATCTATGGATCAGAAGAAAAAATTGGATTTGGAAATAATTGATAAATTATTCCTATAATCATTTTTTTATTCCAGTTTGGCCGGTTTGGAGGATTATTCGCAGAATAAAATGATTAAGCCAAACCTGTCATTGTACTTCTATCCATTATATATATATCTTATTACCAATAACTTCATATTATTAACAACTACGTATCTTTCCAGTTTATGGGAGAAATAAAACCCCAAGGGGGTAGGATTTATTTTGACTATAAAGGGACAATACAGCTCCACTTCTGGACACTAGAGGGACCACCGAAGGACCAACTCCCAGGATCACCACAAGAGGGGGCGACTCACGATCACGTCACGCCTCATCAACTTGGGGAACCGAGGCATCGAGGATCGGTCTCTCTCTCTCTGGCCACTCACCGGTGCGGACGTCTCACTAAGCTAAAGAAGCCATCTCTTTGTAGCTAGCCGTCAATCTGTGAGGATCTAAAAATGAAGAAATCAGAATTTTCAAAGATTTCAATTTTTCTGGTGGTAAACGGACTCGCATTTCTTGACTATTTATTTGGAAACCCAAATAAGTAACTTCTTGTGTCGGTTGAACAAGTTAAGACATATTCACTTGGAAACCTAAATGAATTATAAAATCCATTAATACTTTTAACTTGTTTTCACAATCTTCTTGTGAAGATCCTAAAATTACAAAGTCATCAAGATAACCATAAACAGAATAAATGTTTCTACGATGCATAGATCTTACTATTGTAGGGGTCAGGGCAGTCGAACAGTGTTGTTTCACTTTAGAACTAGGTGGCGCGAGTGCCGATCCTTGCTGTGCGGTATGGCCGGCGGACCCGCAGTATGCAAATGCTACGGGTTCACCCGCATTACGTAACTCGGCCGCTATATAAGGTCGAGTCCACAGCAGGTTGACAGGACTTCTCACGGTGCCTCTTTACGTCTGAAGCCTCACGAGTTGGTTAGGTTGTGTTGAAACACCTTTCAACGTTGAAGAGACCAGTATCTCTTCCCGCGCTAGTTGGTGCCCCGTAGCACCAACGGATTTTGTATTACTTCCAGTAATAAACGAACGGTAAACTGAAACTGTCCGGAGTCTGGTTTTCAATTCGCGGTTAAGCGGTAGTTGGTAGATCTCGTATCTCCCTCCCTTCTCCAGTGGGTAAAGCCGAACCCACCTGTATTGGCACGGTAAGTACAGGGTAGCGACTAGTCTCAGAACCTCTGGTCGACTGACGAACGCGGAGAGTGGTAACACACTTTCAGCGACTAGAGGGTAACCGCTACATTGGTGCCGTGACCAGGATCTTTGGCTGCTTGCACAGCCGAAGATCACTGGAGAGGTAGGATGGAGGAGAAGCCGGGTGTAAAAACCCGGTCAAAGATCGCTGAGCAGAGTCCTGCCGCAGAAGGCGTAGCCAGCCCGGAGAAGACACAAGATGTCCGTACTCCAGTGGCAGCTGCTAGCCAGTCGCGGAGGAAAGCTGCAAGGAACGTGGCTGAGCAACTAAGCTCAACCGTGCTCCACATGGGGACCCCTAGAGCGGACTCCATGGAAGAAAAGGACCTGGAAGGAGTAAGCCGAATAGGCGATTCCGAGGAGGGTCCTGAGCGTGGGGAAACCCCAGTAACCCGGCCTAAGATCAATTCTCGGATCGATCATGAAGCCGAGCAACGTCAAGCGAAGCAGCGTCTACTCGAAGAGCAAGATACTGCTAAGTTGATGTTGCAAGACGTGTATTCTCGGGCCAAGGTAGCCGCTGAGTCACTGCGAGTGCAGAAAGAACAGCTTGCTTTGGCCGAGGATCAAGAAAAGGCGGTATTGGCGTGCACACAGCGCGCAGAGGCAGACTATGCTTTAAAGTATAGGACTCCACCGCCAGGTTGGCAGAGTGTGACCAAGGATCACATATACTCCCCACAAGGGAATGCAACGGGTCCTCGTGTATTTACTCCGCCACGAATAGATCAGAGACCTCCGATGGTGAACTTTGCTTCCCCAACGGACTCTCTGAGAGACTCTACGCATGCTAGTGATAGGGGAGTACCGTCTAATTCCGCGATAGCTGAATTAGGACTAAACCCTGTGCTTGCGGAGAGTAACGCGGATCGGGTGTTCAATCGATCTCTAGCACAGGCTAGGGATGTCCCGATTGTGAGACCGGCAGAAACGGCCAGACGTAACGCCATTGTTCCGAAGCCTTTTGGTAAAGGAATGGTGTGGGAACACTGGTTTGCCGGGTTCTGTGAGGATGTCCAGTGCAATGGGTGGAATACTACCGATGCATTGCCGTACCTCATGAGAGCGTTGCGCGATGGACCCGGTGAGGCTGCTTTACGCGCCTACCGGTGTTCAGCTACGCATGGATGGGATGCCCTTGTAGAAGTGGCGTCCTATTACTGTGGGCAGCTAGTAACGCTGAACCCTCGTTCAACTTTTCTAAGTCGGATACAGGGTAAAGAAGAGTCCGCCCTTGCTTACGGGTTAGCCTTACAGCAATTGCTGATGGAGGTTTACCCCGGTACTCGACTGGACTCACCGGCACTGCATGAGGATCTACAAACTCAGTTTGTGAAGGGTCTCAGAGACGAGGACATCCGCACAGAGGTGGTCTCGAAATGGGAGCCTGGTATGACCCTCATACAGGTGTTGAAAATAGTGGAGGCCTATGAACAAAGGTGTGCTCTGTTTGGACAGTATGGAAAACCTGCGAGTAAAACCCGGGTTGCCATGCTAACGCCATCCTGGGAACAGGATGAGTTGGCGACCGAAGAAACCAGCGACCCCGAAATGGAGGATGTACTCTCCCCAGTGCGGTCAATGGTACTCGGACGCTGTAGTTTCCGCGGTAGGGGCCGTGGCCGGTTGAATCCAGGGAGGCCCAGGAATGGGAACCCTCAGGTGACAGAACAGGCCATGGGTAAAGATTCCAAGGAATCACCTACTGTTACGGAATTGCTGCTGCAGATCAACGAAAGGTTATCGCAATTGGAGAAAAACCAATTAGATACTCGACGTTGTTGGCAGTGCGGAAAGACTGGGCACATTTCTCCGGAATGTCCCCAGAAGCTGGCTGCTGTAGAAACCACAGACGGTCCTCTAGCTTTGCCTTCCCCTCATGAGGATCCGGTAAACTAGAATGGGCTACGGTAAGTGGCGAGACAGTAGCCCCTGCAACTGTACGCCTGAGTACACAAACTGGAGAACCAGCGAGTAAAGTGAATCTTAGTCGGACCAGAGAGGAAGAGATTTCGAGTCAGATTGCTACAATTTGTTCTCGCTATCTATCTCCGAGACATCCCTGCTTACAATGGTTACGCCAGCGTGGATGGGACCTCGGCACCCTCGATGGTATTTCCCGGTTTATTCAGCAGCCTTCTCCTCTAGGGGGGAGACGATGGTATGTGCCTGTGAGAATTCAGGGGTTGAAAGTAGATTTGTTGGTTGATACGGGAGCAAGCCGCTCTGTGTTGAACCACAGTTTATATAAGACTTTTGAATTTGATCCGGAATGTAAAGTTTCGGAAGCAAGTGCAAGGGCTGCTAATGGTACTCCGTTGAAGTGCTACGGTAAAGTGATTATCCCGATCTCAGTAGGTAACACTGAATTAGTGTGGAGTCCCATACTCAGTGATATCGAAGAGAATGGAATAATCGGAATAGACTTCCAAGCGTTGTATGGAGTGTCACTGGACCTTCAGCAAGGCCTGCTTCGGATTAAACACCCGGAACAGCTGGAAGTAGAATGTTCCTGTAGACGGATTTCCTCAGTGGTCTCTGTCAGGCAGGATGTAAGCATCGCCCCTCAGCAGATGGTAAATGTGCTAATAGCTGGGGAAGGTGACTTGCCGTTGGCAGATGCTATGTTTGAGCCTGATCCGATGTTATTTCCAGACAAAGGATTACAGGCTTGGGACACCCTTATGGGTGGAGCTCGGATCGGATCTATACCCGTGAGTAATCATACTACGGGGAGGATAGTGTTGAAGAAAGGTGACGTTGTTGGCCGAGTAATATTGGCTAACTCCGTAGATACAGTGGAGGTCCGTCCTCTAGGTATTTCATCTATCGACAACGACCCGAGAGAAGAGAGGATTGGGTGCGTGAACACAAACTCGGAAAAGGATCCCGGGTTTGCAGTACTTCACGAGACCCTAGAAACTCTGATCACTGCTGCAGACGCCCTAACAAGCGCGGAGCAACGGGAATTAAGAGTTATGCTAGGAAGGTGGAATAAGATCTTTGCGCGGCCAGGAGACCCATTGGGTAGAACTGATCGTGCAGAGCACCACATAGATACAGAGGGAAACATTCCATTTAGACTACCCTACCGGAGACTACCGCCCATAAAGCGGGAAGCTTTGGAAGAGGAGTTACGGAAAATGCTTTCTCAAGATGTGGTCATACCCAGCGAAAGCCCTTGGGCCAGCCCTGTGGTGATGGTTACTAAGAAGGATGGTACTTGCCGGTTCTGTATTGACTACAGAAAACTGAACGGTATCACCCGAAAGAACGCCTATCCAATACCACGGATCGATGAGAGTCTCGACTCATTCGGGGGGAACCAATGGTTTTGTACTTTGGATCTCCAATCCGGATATTGGCAGGTAAAGATGGCTAGTGAGGATCAGCCGAAAACTGCCTTCACTACCCACGAAGGGCTGTATGAATTTACAGTAATGCCCTTTGGCCTCTGCAATGCCCCGGCTACGTTTGAATCCATGATGGATCAGATGCTGAGAGGCTTGCAGTGGAAGAAATGTTTGGTTTATTTAGACGACATAATTGTTTTCGGGAAAACCGTGGAACAATGTTTGAATAACCTAGCGGAGGTCTTTGAACGTATAGAGTCTTACGGCTTGAAACTCAAACCTCAGAAATGTAAACTGTTCAAACGATCAGTGGAGTACTTGGGTAGGATAGTTGCGGGTGATGGTATCCGCACTGACCCATCCAAGTTGGATGTAGTGGCCAAATGGCCTCGACCCCGGAATATAAAAGAAGTAAGATCTTTCCTCGGATTCTGTTCATATTATTGTGACTTTATCCCGGGTTTTTCCGAAACTGCCCATGCTTTGCAACAGTATGTAGTCCAAGACAAAGCCGGAAAGTCTAAGGATATTCTATGGAATTCCGCGGCTGAGGAAGCTTTTTCGGGACTAAAGAAAGGTTTGAAGAGACTCCGGTCCTCCATTATCCATTGCCTCAGGGTTGATTCATCCTTGATACCGACGCGAGCAATGACAGTATTGGAGCGGCACTGTCACAGATACAGAACGGAGTAGAAGTTCCCATTGCTTTTGCAAGTAATAGCTTGAATAAGGCACAGCGGAACTACTGTACTACAAAGAGAGAACTTCTCGCTGTAGTAGTATACGTAAGGAAATATCGACACTTCCTCGGAGGTGGAGATTTCACGTTACGTACGGATCATTCCTCGTTGAAATGGCTCTTTAACTTTAAAGACGCCGAAGGAATGATCGGAAGATGGCTGGCAGCTTTATCCGAATTCGGACTTAAGAACTGTCAGATAGAACACAGACCCGGTAAATCACACATTAACGCGGATAGTCTCTCCCGGAGACCATTGCGTAAGTGTGGGCGACCCGACTGTGTAGACTGTGGGGAACATGATGCTATCTTGGCTGCGTTGCACCAGATGGGTAATCCTGATCCCGCGTTTTATCAGTGGACACTGGAACAGACCCGAGAAGCTCAACAGAGTGATCCGGATATGTCCCGGTTGATTAAACTGGTAAAGAATGGCCTCCATAGACCACGAGGAAAGGAACTCTCAATAGAGAACCGGGAGTTCCAAATACTCTGTAGTCAATGGGCGGAGTTGACTGTGAGGGATAACGTGTTATATAGGATGAGAACCACAGTGTGTCCAGTAAGGAGACATTTACAGTTGGTTGTACCCATAGCACTGCGTCCTGGACTTTTGACTCTGTGCCATGAGCATAGAAGTTCGGCACATTTCGGAAAAAAGAGGACTGCCGCTAAAATAAAGCGACATTACTACTGGCCCGGAATGAACGCCGACATAGAGCGATGGATTCTAGAATGCGCAGTCTGTTGTAGGGTTAAGCCCGGCGAAGGCATAGGGAAGATGCCCTTACAACAAGAGCTATTTGGAGTCCGGTTTGCCCGCATTGCTCTCGATATCATTTCTGGTATCGATGAGTCCGATGACGGCAATACCTGCATGATGGTGGTGATGGATTACTACACAAAATATGTGCAGATCTATCCCATGAAAGATCACAAAGCTGCTACCTGCGCGGAAGCACTTGTGAAGAATTGAGTGCTATGTTTCGGAGCTCCGAGTATTTTACACTCCGACCAGGGAAGAGAATTTGAGTCTCAAATTTGGCAGGAAATGTGTAGAATATTAGAGATCAAGAAAACACGCACCAACCCGTATCGTCCTCAATCAGATGGGATGGTAGAGCGGTTCAATCGAACGTTGATACAGTGCTTGCGCACTATGGTCAATGAGAGCCGCAGTAACTGGGATGAGTTAGCACCATTTATAGCGCACGCTTACAATGGTACTATTCATTCTAGTACGGGGTGTTCACCTAATCTACTTGTCTTCGGAGAAGAGATTGTGATGCCCGCAGACATTGTCTATGGGGTGCCGGGAGTCTCCACTGAGATACCCTGCCCTATAGGGTTCGTGGAAAAACTTCGGGAACGCTTTGTGGAGGCTTATTACCGAGCAAGGCGAGGCCTAGAGAAAGCTGCGGAGTGGCAGAGGTCGGGACATGATGTTCGACTAAAGCCGAGAAAGTTCCAGGTTGGAGACCGAGTGATACGATATCACACACCTTTAGTGAACGTAAAACTCGCCCCAAACTGGGATGGTCCGTTTGTTATAGTTGAAGTGCTGTCAGAAATGACAGTAGTCATCGAAGATGAATGGACACGGAAGCGCTATTAGTCGCATGTTGCTCGATTGAGAACATGGCACTGTACACGCAATAGAGCTGGCTCTGATAACACGGAGTCCCCGCCCCAGCCGGTACCGCTTTCAGCAAAGCCCGCTCGCAGGGCAGGGAAGTCCCGGGTCAAAGCCGGTAAGAGTTGCAAGGGCCCTCCCCCAACACGGCGGAAGCCGGGTCGTCCGCGTAAGGTAAAGATACCCCCGTCTGACTCGAGAGAGAAAGACTGGGAGGATTTGAAGCCCGAAGCGGAGGACTACAAAGGCCCTACTGATCGTTCTATGTATACGAAACATGGAAGATCAGTAAAAATGAAAATAGAATTGGAAAACAATTCGACCACCTGCCGCAGCACCCGAATACGCGGCAAAGATGCGGTCAGCTACAAAGAGTAGTGGTGCGTAATTGTTGTCGAAAAAAACACAACGAGAAGTAAACGCTGACCAAACCTGCAAGTCCTAGGGTTGGTTGATTGAACGCGTTGAAACCTGATAAAAGACGGACTTATGGCAGCAGTCCCGACGTTGCTCGAAGGGATTCCCCGTAGAGGGCCCTCCAGAGGCTGCATTATTCGCCATAACGTTCTAATTTGATGGTTTTTAATCTCTCGATCATCAACTTATACCTTCTTGAGATGCGTAATGGTGGTCAGATGGAATTGGAAACCCCCACGGGCATAGATTCGGCTTGGCGCAGTGAAGCGTGGCCGGTGTCTGTACCCGCTGGGAGAGTGTGAAAGAACGAATCAAATGACACGTAACGGCATCTTTGATCAGTTCGCGGTCGAGGGGGCTTGGAGTCGCTCGGATGATGAACGTCTCAACACCTCTCATTGGTCGAGGACATGACCTCTTTTAATTGGGGTCAACAGCCTGTATATAAGGCATTGTTCTCGGAGAAGAAATTGGAGATTGGTCTAGCTGGAGTGTTCTTTCATATTTGCAAAGGACAATGGAGAATTTTTTTTTTTTTTTTTTTTTTATTCAGCAAAAAACGGTTCTTACATTGAGTAAGATCTTCCACCGCATTTACAATTGCGTGGGATCTCATAACATTTAAGACACATAAAGGAAAGTCCAACATAAATACTTATAAATATACAAATATATAATGGAATTTATGGTGATGATGAAAAGATGAAGTGTAAGTATGTACTCCACCATTCAAAAGAAATATCTTCAACGCCAATCATATCTCGAATATTTACTCTTAACGAGCTTCTTGAACTCATTGTGTTCTTTCGTATGTTGGGTAGATTGGTCAAGCTCATTCCATAATTGCAAACCACGATAATAAGGAGCTCTATAATATTTACTACTAAATACTCTTTCCGTTTTCAAGCATACCTTATTTTTACTTCGAGTATTACGGTCTCTATGATCCAAGTTGTCGTGGTTTAGGGCCTGTTTGTGCATCATATTTAATAACTGTATATTGCGTCTACTATCCAGGTAATCTATTCCTATTTCATTATGTAGTGCTTCTATATTTTGATAAATATTCCAATCCTTTTTTATTGTACGGAGTGCTCTGTTTTGGGTAATCTGTAATTTATTAATGAGGTCTCGATTAGATCCGTCGATTAGGAACGAGCAATATTCCAACGTAGGTCGGATTATAGTTGTGTAAATCTGTTTAGCAGTACATTTGTCTAAATATTTCCTGATCTTACCTAATCTAAATAATCTATTACTAGCATTTTTGTTCACTTCATTTATATGTTTTTTAAAGTTTAGGCCAGTGTCCATAATAACTCCCAAATACTTATAATGAGTCACTATTTCAAGAGTTGCTCCATCGCATACAATATCTAATTTATCTAAATAAGTTAAACGATTATCGGGCACAAACCACATACTTTTAGTTTTATTTTTATTAATGGTCATTCCACTCGTGCTGCACCATCTAACTATTTCATTCATGGACAATTGCAACTCCTTTTAAACAATTTCTGACGAACGATTTACACTAAATAAGACTAAATCATCGGCGTACTGCAAATGCGGGCCAATATTCGGACTATTACACATACTATTAATAAATAAATTAAATAAGATTGGTCCTAAAACTGACCCTTGTGGGACCCCGAATTGTACTGCTTGAATACCAGAAAAACTGTTATTGATTTTTACCCTCTGGGACCTGTTTTCTAAATAATTGTTTATCCAATTAACAATATTTAAAGGTAGTTTATGTTCAGTACTAAGTTTTTTAACTAGAAGGTCATGTGGTACGGAATCAAAGGCCTTTTTGAGGTCAACGAAGATTGCAGCCATATTAAGTCCCTGGTTTCTTGAGTTGTAAATTTCTTTAGAAAATTCAAAGATGGCATCACTTGTTCCTATACCCTTTCGAAATCCATATTGGCGCGTACTCAACAGATTTTTTTCAATTATAAATGAGTCCAAGATACTTACTACATGTTTCTCAATAATTTTAATCGGAATTGGTGTCAGAGTAATGGGTCTCCAATTTTCAATATTATTTAAATTCCCACTTTTTGGTATGGCTACCACCGTTCCAATCTTCCAAGCACCAGGTATGCATCCATTTTGTAGAGAACAATTATACAAATAAGCATATTCAGTTTTAAGTATTAACATAGAATCTCTAATCACCCGGGCAGATATATGATCGATACCTGAACTTTTAGCTACACATATTTCTTTAGCCAACTTTATTACATCAGTGGGACAGATTTCAATATTTACGAATTCTTCATTATGATCAAGGACAGAGTTAAGTGCAGCATAATAATCAGTTAAGTCCCTATTCTGAAACAACTTATCCCCTATATTACAGAAGTAACTATTAATATATTCAGGAACATCATTAGATTCAATTCTTTTCCCATTTTCGTCAATTAACGAACAGTCACTATTACCAGAATCATTCGAAGTTAAACTATTAATAAAGCGCCAAAATCCCTGCGGATGCTTTTTGTTTAGGTTAATTTGTTCTCGACAAAATTCAGTCTTGGCTTTCCTAAGGCCATATTTAATTTTCTTACTTAGATTTTTTGTTTCGATTAATAATTTAGGATCACTAGTTAACTTGAATTTAGCCATTTTCTTTTTGCGTTCATTAATCATATAATAGATTTCATCAGAGATCCATTCTTCCTTGTGCCTAACATTATTCATTTTAACCATAGGACATTCTAAATCTAAGAATTTTGTAAGTAAACATGTTATACAATTCCATAAATAGTCGGGATCAGTCGAGTTATAGAAAGAGTCCCATTCATAATTCGAGAGAAAGTCTTCCAAATTGTCTCTATTATAAAATTTATAGGACCTCCCAGTAAAGGATACTCTATCATGTTTTCCTTTAAGCTTTTTCCTAATTGCGTAAGTAGGCAAGTGATCGCTAATGAGTCCATTTGTTGTGCCACTAGCATAAACAAATACACTATTAGTAAAAATCAGATCTAAAATAGTCCCTCCCATTTTATTTGGCCGAGTTATTTCATTTATAAGCTGTTTCATTTCAAAATTTCGGATCACCTCAAACAAACGATTTACTCTAGCATTATTTCTTTCAGAGATGTCACAATTTAAATCTCCAAGAACCCAGATTTCAGTATTTCGTACCTCATCAGAATTCAAAATATTTACTAAGGTGTCTATCATAAAATCCATAGTTTCACCAGGCGGCCTATATATAAGCACCATTGTCATGTATCTATTTCCAGGCTTTGTGATTTTTAGTGTTAGATATTCTAGTTTTCCGTTTACCTCGGAGAATCGTTGAAGTTTTTCGACATAGGGGGCTAGTTCATTATTAACGTAGTAGCAGACTCCCCCTCCTACCCTATTTTCCCTATCTTCTCTATTAATCTTCTTTCCATGTATATTTACCATTCCATCCGGGAATCTACTATCCAACCATGTCTCTGATACTCCTATTATGTCGTATTTTCCAAAGAGTAGTTTGAACTCATCTAGGTTTGGGTAAAGGCTTCTTACATTGTAACTTAAGATACTTAGACCATTCATTATAGATTTATCAGAAATGGACATAATTGATGAGGATGATATGAGCAGACAGGTGGGAAAATTCCCAACTGGCTGTTAGTTCAGATAGGATCAGTCAGTACTATCAGAACCTAAGTATATTAATTTTGTAGGGTCAGAAAGAAGTAAGTAAATTTTTAGTCTAAATAGTAATGCAGGACTATGACATAATAGGGGGGGGGGACCCAGCATAGATTAAGATACAATTAGATAAACAAATTGTTAATAATCTTTTTTCCCCTTGAATTCAGTTTTGGCAGGGGTTGGCGAGTGACAATATCAATCATCGTATGAAATAAATCGCTAATCGTATTATCAGCCAAAACGAAGTCATAGTTTTATTGTTAGTATTCATTGAATACATAGTATTATCATATATTATATAATCAATATATCTTTATATCACTTTATCAGAACTGGAAGTATCAGTTTATGTGGAATATAAGTGCGCTCGCGCTTATGGACATATAAATGGTAGTCCAGCTTTATCCCACCAGAGGACCTGCTTTGAGGAACATGGACTAGGCGTTACCAGGGATCGGCACCAGAGGGCAGACCAGAAGGGTTATAAAAAGGAGGACCACACCTGCAGCCGGCCTCACTCACCGGGGATCCGTCGCCGCCTGCACCTCCACGCTTCAATTTTTTTTTAATTTTATCTTTGCCGAGTGACAATATCAATCATCGTATGAAATAAATCGCTAATCGTATTATCAGCCAAAACGAAGTCATAGTTTTATTGTTAGTATTCATTGAATACATAGTATTATCATATATTATATAATCAATATATCTTTATATCACTTTATCAGAACTGGAAGTATCAGTTTATATATATATATATATAGAGAGAGAGAGAGAGGGGACTTCCTATTCTGGTGATCTATATATATATATATATATAGAGGTAGAGAGAGGGGACTTCCTATACTGGTGATCTATATATATATATAAAGACGTGGGCATGAAGAGAGAAGATGAGGTAGTATTGGCGGAGTAATACGTTTATATAACAGTGTAAACAAGTAAATAATACAGAACCGACCAACAGGAGGTAATGAGAAGAGAAAAAAAAAAATTCCGTGTTGTTGAAGTGACGATTGGTAGTCAAGTGACGCGGTGGTGCCGCTGCGCTAGCCGCGATGCCAATCACGCATGCGCCAGTCTTTACCTGGATAACTTCCTGTCCTAAGTTCCAAGTTATCCCGCCCAAATGACGTGGGCATGAAGAGAGAAGATGAGGCAGTATTGGCGGAGTAATACGTTTATATAACAGTGTAAACAAGTAAATAATACAGAACCGCCATACCGCCAAACAACGAGTTAATAAAACATAGCCTCTGAAAAAAGTTTATCAGCATGAACTTTGTCATGAAGGGGCTTCGACAAATAGAGAAGGACTGCGTCGGATGACCAGTCACCTCTCAGTCTGATGTGGTCCATCGGTACTCCATGGAGGGACATTGTGGTTGCACCGCCTCTCCTGAGTGAATGCGATGTATAAGGAGGTAGACCGAGGTTCTTCGATAAGTCCTTGAGTTTCCTCGAAAACCACGGATAAGTCACTGGGGCTGTCCTGGGGCCCAATTTATAAGACAAAAGGTGTTGGTCCGGTTGGACTGAACCAAGTATGGATAATAATAACGATAAATAGAAGTGAACACAAAAGCGGGTGTCAGATAATTTTGAGAGTGGAATCTCCAGAATTCTTTCTGAAAATTGTATAGTCTTGGTCCTGGACAAATTAATTAATACACCCCATGAGTGAAAAGAAACATGTCCCCATAGAATGGCTGACCCATGGTCAAAAAGATTTGCCTTCCTGAGGAGACCCCTAAAACCGATAATGAGGGATAACCAGAACAATAAATCATGTAGATTTGAAAAATCCAAGGACAGAAAAATGGTTTTTAGGTCCTGGACTGTCATTGGTGGGGCTTGGAGTGTGGTGTCACCCAAGGATCTACGGAGTCCCTTAAGGTAGAAACAATTTGAAAATTATCTTTGGAGACATGTGACAAATTATTAATACAAATAGTTCGGAATTGATGAATAAGTAAAACTTTCGGCCATATATGACAAATACAAACAAACGGTATCCAGTGAAGCTGGTAGGGGGTTTTGGTTATATGTCTGGCAGAATTTAAAATAATGGTTCCACTGGGACTGTCTGGTTTTTGCAGTGTTAGTTGACATCCATGACTGCTGGTAGTGTATGGTTTTTCTCCTCAGCTATTCCAGGGCTGAAACAACAAAAACCCAAAATTGGAAAAAATTCTGCCAGTTTTGGTACCTTACCCGAGTAAAGTCTAGAGAGATAATCAGGAATAACATTGTCATCACTTTTGATATACTCTCCGGTGATTTGAATATTGAAAATAAAACAAACCCAAAAGAGCTCTCTAAGCCAACACATAGCCAACTTTTTTCTGCTTCTACCAGTGTTGAGCATTGTCAACACCTGGGTGTTGTCACTTTGAAACGGACCTTGTGGTTCCTCCAGTATTCACCCCATCTGGAAACAGACACAACAACTGGCCAAAGCTCAAGTGTGTTGATGTCCAATTCCTCAAAAAATTCGGAGGGGGGGGTATACAATGATGGTCTGGAAGACCAAAGTTTGGGTCCAAACAATGGTTGGCCCATGAGCCTGCAAAAAAATCATCGGCCCAGGTACCACCCAAGCCCGATAAGGAAGAGTCGGTGGAAACCGGATTTTCATGGAGGGAAAATTCATCCAGAATTTTTGCCTTACCATTAAAAATGGAGATAAATTTCTCCCACCAGATAAGGTCATCCAACAACCAGTCTGGTATTGAAGTATAATCATCCCAGTTATCAAGGGAATTTGTCAGGTTGATCACTCGACGAGTGAAAGTACGACCTCCCCTCACCACCATAGAGGCGTGGGAGAGGAGGTCTGCCAACCTTTGAAGATTTCTCTTGGTACAAGATTTTAGAGATTTGTAACTTTCTATACAGTCTCTTATTTTTTGTACCTTGCCCTTGAGTAGTCTTAACTCCATGAGGACAGAATCAATGACAATGCCTAAGTAAGTGACACATGTGGAGGGGTAAATGATTTTTTCCAGTGATACTTGGAACCCCAGAAATTCCAAAAGGGAATTTAGAACATGAAGTCCATGTAGACATTCTGCTTCAGATGAAGCAACAAGTATGAAATCGTCAATATAACCATATACTTTGTTGAAACCCCGACGATTCATAGAACAAACAATAAAATTAGTAAACTGAGTAAAAATAAAAGGTGAGCATTTGGCTCCAAAACAGAGACAGTTTTCAACTAAATAACACTCTTTACCTTCAATGTCCCAGCGTAGACCCTGGAATTTTCGGTCTAGGGGGTGGACATTAATAGATCTATAAGCAGATCTTATGTCTACCACACACATAAAGTCCACTTCTTGAAGGTTGTTAGTAACATCATCTAAGGAAATATATGAGAAGGTGTCACAGGTAGTATCCATTGTATTGTTAATACTTAGGCCTGCTGGCCTACTACAGTCAGTGATAGGTCTGAGTTTGCCATTTGCCTTAGTCACTGCACCCAAGGAGTGAATACAATGAGGTTTTTGATTTACACAGCTCAATTTTCCTTCAAAAAGTTCATTATTTACAATATTATCCATTTCAGTCCTGGCTTTTGGTTCCAAGATTGAAGAATAATTGTGACAATCATAACTATTTACAAAACAATCATCAACAATATGAACGCCTTTGCTGGCAGCAGAATAAATATAGTCAGCGTTAGGATCTGTGCCACTACAGTGACAATAAGCTTCCTTGAAGATGTTACAGGGGTTGAGTTGTGACGGAAAACCGCCCAAATCGTGACAACAACGGGTTCCAACCGGACAAAAACTATCCACAGGTGTGGAACTATCAAAAACATAGTTGTCATCTGTAAAATAGCCTTCTACATCATGTAATTTGCGAGAAAAACAAGAAAAACCATCGTCATTTTCTGTCGAATCCGTGAACCGGAAGTACGGTCCACCATTTTGGATTTCCAAATCTGGTACCTGCGAGTAATCTACATAGGCTTCTTTCGCTGGTTCATCTAAACTTGTTATCCATTCATTTAGATCTGTGTCATCATCGCACGCTGGGGACCAGCTGCTATGGCTGAAGCTTGTTACCGGATCAATATTGATACTGTTATCAACCTCACATGGTGGTGACAAGCGAAAATCATGATAATCTCGAACCAAACCGTCTAGAAGCGTGTCAAAGACATCGCAACAGACACAATCAAACAAAACATCACAAATATCATCAAATTGGTCAGACAACAGTGTCTGTGATTTATACTCAGTACCAAAAGGGTTTGAGACAGAGTCCGGGAAAAAGTTGACGACAAGCGGTGTTCGGTTTGAGGCTAGTCCACTGCTTCCTCCTCCTCCACCATGGCCGCGGTCGGCGTGCGGAGAAGGAAAGTCCGAATCCTATCTCGTTGATTTTTGGCATTCAGACATCTTGTGAGCGCCACCACAGGTGCAGACATGTTTGAGAGGACATGTAGCTCCCTTCTGGCAGGTCTTTCCTTCGTGGAATGTCCAACAGAATCCGAGAGGACGATTGGGCCGATTGGTGGACGACGTCGATTTTTTCTCCGACTTGTGATGCGTGGGAGGGATAACACTGTCGATTCCCAGATGACGTTGGACGTATTCGTGTACACCATAACAGACACTCGACAAACCTAAGGCTTCTGCCCGTTCACGTACGGAAATATCATATTTCACGAGAGAGACAGAAGTGTGGATCTTGCGTTTATCACATAAGAAACGTACGTGTTTGATGTAGGCTTGTACCTGACTTTCTCCTTTTGCTAACATGGATTCTATGAGCAGTAGGTTAGCACTGATGACGTCGTCAATCGTGCGATCCTTTACAGAATCGACTAAAAAATACGGATCCAGATCAAACTTGTCAAAACGCTTACGTTTTTGGTGACAGCAGGAAGACGTTGACGGCCCAGCATGTGCAGTAGCGGAGTCAGTAGCGGCGGTAGCGGGCACCGCACCGAAGGCTGGAACAGTAGCGGTCGCTGGAGTACCAATCGACAATTTCAGGAAAGACTGGAACCAATTTGGTGGATTTTCAGGATCAGGACTAGTTGTAGGCGTCTTCATGATTGCGGGATTGGGAGTCGCGGTCACACCAACTGTCATGGCGTCCATTCGCGCCATCAGGATGTCAAATTGGCGTTGCTGCCGATCTATCTGTTGCTGCTGCCGTACCGTCGACTGGATGACACTCTGGAGTAACTCTGGAGAGACTTGAGACCCTGTAGGAGACTCTGGAGACTTTCCGGCCGTCGATTGTAGTTCCTCGGGTTCGTCATTGGAATCGCCGTCGTCTAACAGGTAGGTTTTGTTGTCAAACGCCATTTTTTCCATGTCAATATTTTCACGTACAGTGGCATCACTGGTGTCCAGGGCTTCTGCGATGTATTTACAGAACTGTCCCCCTCTAGGTGCATGGGAAAAGGAGCATGCAGAGCATGCTATTAGCTTTTTCCCCATGTCAAAAATTCACGAGAAAAAAAATTCTGTGTTGTTGAAGTGACGAGTGGTAGTCAAGTGACGCGGTGGTGCCGCTGCGCTAGCCGCGATGCCAATCACGCATGCGCCAGTCTTTACCTGGATAACTTCCTGTCCTAAGTTCCAAGTTATCCCGCCCATATAGAGAGAGGGGACTTCCTATACTGGTGTTGTATATACAGATATATATATATATAGAGAGAGAAAAAGAGGTAGAGAGGGACTGTAGAGGAGACTGCGGGGACTTCCTATACTGGTGATCTATATATATATATATATATATATATATATATAGAGAGAGAGAGAGAGAGAGAGAGAGAGAGAGAGAGGTAGAGAATGTAGAGGAGACTGTCGAGACTGGTGATCTACATCATCTCTCCATCAGGATGTGTCTATAGCCGACTGGGCCCTGCTTCATAAAAACGAGCACAGAGACTTTCATACAAACATTATCTGTCATATCAATGACCCCCCCCCCCCCCCCCCACATAGTATCCATGACAAAGCTGTCTCCATGGAAACGTTTTCACAGCCACATACTGCCTCCGCCGGTTAGTGTCCGTTTCTGTCGCTAGGTGGGGCGGTGTAGGAAGGGCGCTGTAGCTATGGGACAATTATACAAGCTCTGGGCCATGCATATTATAACATATGACACACATATATGTGAATAGATACTCAACAAAGAAATAAGCCGAAATATGATAGATTCACCCTCAGGACCACTAAAACATTCAAACTACTGTGGATGAAAGATGAGCCCTCGATTCAGTGTTCTGAAAAATCTGAATATTCGAGACAACTACCAATTTCCTTCATCTGACAAAATTGCACTTGAAACCAAATCCAATACTCCGGTTATGAGCTCATTAGGGATTCCAAAGCATTACCTCCGCAGCATATTCCTATATACCCATGGCTGAACACTCTATGGTTACACCACTGGGGGTGGAATAACTTACGTTTATTACCCAAGGCTGACGTTTAGACCAATCAGATTGTCTCTTACAAAATTCATATGAAAATCGCAGTGGGGAGAAAACATAGTGTCATGTTACTTGATAAGGTTGGATCTGGCTTTGTGTTTGATGGTGGGTGAGAAAATAACGCTATTTCTTGATATCAAACTACATTTGAAGGTATATAGTGATAGGGAAACCAAGTTTCCGGAGAGAGTTATAGATAAGCCATAGCGGCCAGGACCGTACCTGTGTATCTCTGGAACCAGTGTTAATTGTTTCTACATTGCCTTAACAATATCTTAAGTATTATTACATACCTATGTCCGAATGTCTATTAAATACTGCCCGCTGCTAGGGGTGCAGTAATAGGAGAAAACGCCCTAACTGTGGCCGAACTATGTCTTAGTTCGAGGTCACCTATCGCCGACGTTCGCCCCGATGCCGTAGGCGAAGGGGCGAACGTCGGCGATAGGTGACCGAGAACTAAGACATAGTTCTGGCCACAGTCAGGGGGTTTTCTTATTATTACATACCTTAATTTGATCAGAAACACGCCATTTATAGAGTTCCTAAGTCACAACCGCTCCATGTTGACACTGTCTGCTACGAACTGGAAGCCAACTCACAGGATGTGCTTGTTGCGCATGTCTCCACTCGCCTAGCGGATGTTTAGCTGCTATTCGGTAAGGGCGCGCTTAGCAGAAAATACGATTGGAGAGCGTTAGGCGTGTAAGGAGGCGGAGGCGCCAGGAACCAGCGTAAGCATGTCTGTGCATCCCCCGTTGCGGGTCGTGTTGTTATTATCGATGAATTTCGCATATTTGAGCAGTTTAAACGGTGTCTGGTGAATCCAAATCATTAGCTACTTCGATATTTGGTCAGTATGCACTTGTAGTCGTAACGGGGGGCGTGTATCGCGAGTTTAAAGTCGCGATTCGACGTCCTCCGACATGTTGTTTTTGGTCGCGATGACGTCGAATACACACGGCTAGCGCGGTGCGGCGAGTTAGTTACATACACGTTAGAATCTTGCAGTACAATGAAGCGCACCATAGTGGGCCGGAGTCGCGATATACTACACCCCCGTGAGCGGGTAGTATTTCACTGACGTTCGCACATAGGTATGTAATAATAATAATGTTCGTGCCCGCTGTGACTGCGACTTTGTATGTCATTAAAATGGCGTTTTTTCACCAATTAGAGGTATATAATAATAAGCAAACGTCGTGACTGTAGACAAAATGGTTCTCATTCTCAGTCGTCGATTTCATACTGCCTTCCGGCTATGGCGTCAGGCAGTATGAAATTGACGACAGACCTCAAACAGGAACCATTTCGTCCACAGTAAGGACGTTTCCTAATATTACTGAGGTAATGTACCTGATTAAGCCACCAAGTTGGAGCTGGGAAATCATAGAATACTCGACGTGAATATCTCGGTCTGTATTTACCGTCAATTTTCATCTTGTTTAGTACCGCATGGTGAGGAAGTTCTATAAAAATACTCCACTACCTTGTTCAGTGTACATTTATACCAGGCTAATATAAATAATAAACAAAAACAAAAATTTCTAATGAAATCGGGACCCCACCGGGACCTAGAGGCGCTTTTATGTTGGTCCTTGCAGGCCCTACATGCCAATTTCCACTTGAAAAAGGTTTTTTCCACTAATATAAATAATAATACACCACTACTTGTACAGTGACTGTCATTATCTTGTCCTATGTACATTTATACCGGGCTAAGATAAATAATAATACACCACTACTTGTACAGTGACTGTCATTATCTTGTCCTATGTACATTTATACCGGGCTAAGATAAATAATAATACACCACTACTTGTACAGTGACTGTCATTATCTTGTCCTATGTACATTTATACCGGGCTAAGTTAAATAATAATTCACCACTACTTGTACAGTGACTGTCATTATCTTGTCCTATGTACATTTATACCGGGCTAAGATAAATAATAATACACCACTACTTGTACAGTGACTGTCATTATCTTGTCCTGTGCACATTTATACCAGGCTAAGATAAATATACAATATTGACTGGTTTCAGATACAAGCGGTTGTATGCTCCGAGGAGTTGAGGCGCAGTAATATCCGAGCGTATGCAACTCCGAGGAGTATACAACCACTTTAATCTGAAACCAGTCTATATTATATTTATCATCCACCTTTTCCTGACAAGTTAGGTACTGATATTGGTTCATTTAGGTACAAACTATTTTTTCATACGCACTATTTTTTCGTATGCGCTGGCTTTTGCTACCCGGAGCATACAACATATCTGTATGCTCCGGGTATGTAGATACACATTCCCATGTGTTTTCTATGGACACTTTGTATTAGGTGGATATATCTGTATGCTCCAGGTATGGTGATACACACTCGCTATGTGTTTTCTATGGACACTTTGTATTAGGTGGATATATCTGTATGCTCCGGGTATGTAGATACATGATCCCCATGTGTTTTCTATGGACACTTTGTATTAGGTGGATATATCTGTATACTCCGGGTATGTATATTCACACTCCCTATGTGTTTTCTATGGACACTTTGTATTAGATGGATATATCTGTATGCTCCGGGTATGGTGATACACACTCCCTATGTGTTTTCTACGGACACTGTGTATTAGATGGATATATCTGTATGCTCCGGGTATGGTGATACACACTCCCTATGTGTTTTTATGGACACTTTGTATTAGGTGGATATATCTGTATGCTCTGGGTATGATGATACACACTCCCTATGTGTTTTCTATGGACACTTTGTATTAGGTGGATATATCTGTATGCTCCGGGTATGGCGATACACACTCCCTATGTGTTTTTATGGACACTTTGTATTAGGTGGATAATAAATACACAATATTACCATGATTTCGATCTGAGTGGCCGTATTCTCCGCGTAGTTGACGCGTAGTAAAACTCCGAGCGATAGCGAGGAGTATTGCGTAGCGTCAACTACAAGGAGAATACGGCCACACAGATCGAAATCATGGTAATGTTGTATTTATTACTCACTTATTTTTAGATTTAAGCAAAAAATATGATCGTTAGAAAACTTTTCAACATAGTTAAGAAGTTATGTTTGGGACTACTTTTATCTCAATGGGACTACTTTCATCTAAAAAATCCGTATCCTCCTAGGAGGGTACGCAGCTCCGTATCCTACTCTGTAGCGATCTGTAAGCTACATAGGCTTAGTATGGAGACTCCGTATCAGGTGGGTAATAAAACATAATACTCCACTACTTGTTCAGTGGCTGTCATTGTCCTGTGTTCATACACAGACTCCTCATCCAGCTTGGTAATTAACACTCATTGTCTCCCTCATACCGCGATGCGCCTTGAATTTCACTCCCGTGTTGTCTTCCCTTCATAAGGGTGTGGCCCCCTCCCCCCCTCCCCCCCCCCCCCCCCGCACACACACACACAACCCCAGCCCCACCACACACAGCACAAAAAATGAGCGCTGTCAAAAAGGAGCAGAACAAATATTGTCTTTTGGCGGTGGAGTGGCGCAGTGTCGGTTACAGGCGGGCTGCGGGAGAGGCTGGGATTCTACTTGACTGAAACCCGACTGATTTATGTGGCGTTTTTGTGTAGACTGCCGCGTCGCCGCCGTGAGGCAGGCATTGTGTGAGAGACCCTGCGTTACCCATCGTGTTGTGATGGTGTGACCAGACAGTGAGGTGCGGGAGATGTGGTGATGTTGTGGTGGTGGTAGTGATGTGGTGGAGATGTGATGGTGATGTGGTGGAGATAGGGGTGATACCGCCGTGAAGCAGGCATTGTGTGAGAGGCGCTGCGTTAACCATCGTGTTGTGATGGTGTGACCAGACAGTGAGGTGCGGGAGGTGATGGTGTGTGGAGGAGAGAGTGGGGATATGGTGGAGATGGTGATGGTGATGTGGTGGTGATGAGGATGGTGTTGTGGTGGTGATTGTGATGGCATTGCCGCCATCAGGCAGGCATTGTGTGAGAACCCTGCGTTAACCATCGTGCTGTGATGGTCAGACGGGGAGGTGTGGTGGTGATATAGTGATGGTGATGTGGTGGAGATAGGGATGGTGATGTGGTGGAGATGATGGTGATACCGCCGTGAAGCAGGCATTGTGTGTGAGTCCCTGCGTAAACCATCGCGTTGTGATGGTCAGACGGGGAGGTGTGGTGGTGATATGGTGATGGTGTTCTGGTGGAGATGAGGATGGTGCTGTGGTGGTGATTGTGATGGCGTCGCAGCCGTCAAGTAGGAATTGTGTGTGAACCCTGCGTTAACCATCGTGTTGTGATGGTGTGACCAGACAGTGAGGTGTGGTGGAGATGATGTGGTGATGTGGTGGTTGTGGTGTTTTTGTTTAGACTGCCGCGTCGCCGCTGTATCACTATCACATCATAGAAATTCAACATACCGCATGAATATAGGGGTACGATCCATTATCTCACCCTGGTATTTTTTCCCCTTAGACTTAACATGTAAACTTATTCCCAATGCCTGTGGAATATTTAGAAAAAATATCCAATAGGGCATAATGTCACAAATGTTAGCCCATTTGTCAATGTGAAGGGTGAGATAGATTAAGAAACCTATACAAGTTTACAGTCAGAGCTCGATCCCATCTCGTTTGAATCACTACGTAATTTACGTGGCTTCACGATTCAAACTCGGTGGGATATGAGCTCTGATCCTTAACTTCCATGGGTTTCCTCTATGATACTCAGAACCAATGCTTTTAGATAAAGTAATCGTAAAAATAAATTTGCGATCCTAATTAAAGCCAACGATAACAGAAAAACAAAAGCAGTCGCCATTACCGAGGTAGACTAATATCAGGGACTTTGTGTTGATTACCTACTATATCTAAAAAACTACGATTCTGGTAGTATCCGCTTGGACTTCTCCCCGCACATAAGGACAGAGTGAACAAGACTTAGGCTTGGAGAGTGAGTGGCCACGAGAGTGAGAATCTCGAGGAGGAAAATATTAGAATCTGTTCTTCTCTTTTGTAGATCTATTGGCAGAAATATCTTTTCTCTTATGATCTATATCGAGCCATGCCGAAATCGATGTTAAGTAGTGCAGTTTTCTTATCTACTTTTCTCGTGAGAAACCAATGAGATCTCAACTTTCGCTGGTCGCCCCACTTTCAAAACTCCGCTGATTCCCCCCAACCACCAGGAGCCTAAGTAGTTGACCGATCAAAGCATCTGGGCCCTGTTTTTTAGTCACGATATCGTGGATCCACGATGGCCTAAGATTGTAGCTTGAGGCCAAGACACTTTTTGGTGATACAAAATGGCCACCGTGCTATAGACAGTGTCGTAGCCTGCCGCCTACGATCGGAGCTCAAAGTGTCGGCCGTCACAACAAGTATAGAACTGTCTTAAGTTCTATAACACATCACTGTGCGTATATAGATGATTTATCCACTTCCCGACGGAATTAAGCAATGAAATTTCTACACGAGTAAGGGGGATATATAAACTATAATCGTCCCAAATATGAAGAAGATCGGACGTAGCGTTCTGAAGTTATGGGCGTTTGAATTTGAAACATCGGGCTATCGATCGGATATCGCACACGCATTCTCCTAGCATATCTTTCGTGGTACAGAGCGCGGAATCTCTGCTGGGAGATTGAAGAAAGCACACTGCGCCGCTCCGGTTTATTGTGCCGCAAAACCTGTTTCCGAAGGTTGCTCTAGCGGTGCAGTGTGTGAAGTAAGCGCAGTCGATCTCAAGGTCGCCGCATAAATTAGATCATGTGATGGTAGGGATACACTGGCCACCAGAGCAGTATTTGCTATGACAAAATTCAAACATCGATAACTTCGGAACGATGCGGGCGAGTTTCTTCATATTTGGTACGATTATAGGTTATATGTGTACCTTACTCATGTTAAAATTTCATTGCTTAATTCCTACGGGAAGTGAAGTTGCGCATTCGGTACGACATGTCCAAATTTGTCTTAGTCCTATGACACATGTGGCGTCAATTTTCGCTTGGGTGAGCACCGATTGTCGTGACTATAATACACATTTGAGCTCCCTACGTGTCGTAGACGGACGCCATTTGTCGCAGGTTCTAAGATCGTGGCTCTAAAGCACACTCCCGCCTGGCCGATGTCGCCAATAACTATTGTTGTGACTGAAAAGACAGGTTCCTGACTTTGTGGAGCAGTCGGCAGGGTGTTTGCCTGGAAATGCGATTGTCGGGAGTTCGAACCCAGCTATCGGCAGCCCGGACCTTAATTTTTCAATATTTTCCCCTTAACTCGGACTCGACGAAGTCGCTAGTATAATCTAAAAACTAAATTGGGGAACATGAGGACCGATCTACTTGTAAGAGAGGGCCAGAGGTGGCATACTTGTATGACGTGCCTCTTAGTTTATGAAATGATACTCCGAGCAGATGGAAAACAGACCCTCCTTAGATAAACACCCTTCTCTGTAGTTCCCGCAGGAGCCGTGTGGTGGCGCGACGAGGCGAGCAGGCCTGACGGCACTTATAAGAGCCTAAAAACTAGGCCTACTGCGGGTAGCATGCGAGGTGCAGGTTTGTGGGAGTTAGCATGGGAGTGGGTGACATGGAGGGTGATTGTGGCCCACTAGATTCTATGTCAACTCTCGACTGAAGAACCGTCCCAAGGCGCGATTAATATCATGTAAGGAGGTCATGGTGAAGGTCGGGGTTTGCTGCGAATGCAGTCATTGGCTACTGGGTCTACTCTATCCCTTATATGGCAGTGAGTGTAATGGGACAACTCCATGCAGCATGGGAGTGGGTGACATGGGAGCATGTGACATTGGAGATGATGTGGCTGCTGGGAGGGGCCCGACTCCGCCCCTCAGCCTCAGCTACACTCTTGTTACCTACCATATTAAAAAGGTTAGAATTTCGTCGAATCCGCTTGAAGTTGCTCCCGTACATAGGGACAGAGTGGACCCGATCTAGGGTTGGAGATTGAAGACCCACGGGAGTGAGATTCTCGTGTAGTGAAAAACTCGAGTCTGTTCTTATTTTTTGTAGGACTATACTCAGACAAACTTCTTCTCTTATGATTCATTTCGAGCCATGCCGAAATCAATGTTTAATATTGTAGTTTTCTAATCTACCTTTCTCGTGAGAAACCAATGAGATCCCAACTTTCGCTGGTGTCGATCAAAAGAGTTCTGATCGCTGATGACCAGCTCAAACACCTGTGTCATACAATATGTTGACCACTAGACAATGATGGTTTCCCGTTCACACGCTAGAGGGCACGACCGCAGTTAGGAATCTTAGCCAAATATGAATCGACGAAGTCGCTAGGAATAGGTACAAGACATCGCAATGTTATTCACGACTTTCACCGAGCCGATGGTCGGGATAAATCTTATGGGCTTTAGTGACATGTAGGGAGCACAAAATCACACCGAGTCCGAACGCACGTTTTTTTTTTTTTTTTTCTCAAAAATTTCTTTATTGACTTCACATTTACAGTATTTTCCATCACAGCAGTACAGAGTTTATGATCCGTCAATAGAGAGGCCTAGGACATCAGTCGCATGTTTGGGCGACTGGTTTTAATTGTCAGGCCAACTTGAACATAATTTGTCGATGTGTCACACATGGCAGTTTTTTACATCTAGATTTCGTGATGATTACCTTACATTTTATACCATGGTGGCTAATCTGGAGTTTACAGGGAGGAGTCTATGAGTTACCCTAATTGTCTGTCTGTTGGTATCAATTTATCGGTGAGGGTGCATTGAACGCACTGTTTCTACCGGTCACACAGATTTCCTGTGAGAAAATCTATCGGTGGTTCCTGACTGACTTCTAAATAAGCTCAATGGAAACGAGCTTCACCAGCTATTTCCAATTGGCCAACGAAAACGGCACCGATTATTTGAGTTCCTCTAAAAGTCTGTCGGTGTTGGCCACCGACTGCACCTTTGTATCAAATACTCGGTGATTGTGCAGTCTATGCCTTGCTTCTCCTGCATTTTACAGTTTTGATAAGTCGATCAGTGGTGGCCTTATTGCGTAACCCTTACCAGATTAAACGGCAAGCATTTAAGATATCAGGTTGTTTCCATTCACGGATCTGGCGACAGTATATCCAAAAAATTGATCAGTGCTTCCCGAATGTTGGTCGTAGCCATAAAATCAGCTAATGGCTTTATTATTATATACCTATGGCTGTATCAAGTGCGTATACTGCCCGCTCCTACCCATGGCGTATTTATACCCGTATGTGATCACGTGACTAGATAAAATATCGCCATTTTTAGGTATATAATAATACGAAAACGGGCTGACTATCTTCGTACATCAAAATACTTGGTAAAATTATTGATCAAATACAATGTATGTGATCAATAATTTCACCGCGTATTTTTGACGTACGAAGATAGTCAGCCAGTTTCCGTATATTACGACTCAGGACAGTTTCGGTTATTGTTGTTATTCATGATAAACCCGGGAGTGTACATGTGAACTTAGGGAGGCTCTGAATGGGTCCCCTCCGCTCGTTCTGCCTCACCTACACTCTCTGCCAAAAGTAGCCCGAGTAAAAATGCATGTTACATCCGCCTATACGCTTGCCCGTTTCTATTGGCCGATTATCCTGCACCGATTTGCAGTCAGGAACTTTTTTGGTACACCAACGTCATATCGGTGAATGGAAACGAGACCTGCAGAGAATTCTCACAAAAGACCTGATGTAATATGATATACCTCAAACGTCCATCCGCACGGGCACAGTAACCACGTTTTCTCGTAATAACTGCAACATGCTTTTATAGATGATCATGACCCAGAATGCAACGCGCCCGTCAAGCATGATTACAACTCCACCTGGTGGATGAAAGATAAACCAGCGGAGAACACTGAAATCGTCTCCCAGAATGCCCTTCTCCACCGGAAACGGACCTCGATTTGATATTTAGACCCACATCTGGGTTCTCCAGCCTCTAGAGGGCGCTGCGAGCGATAATAAATGCCCGCCAGATGTCTCTGTACGCTGCCGGCTGCCATAGCAACACCGACCTACCCAGGGGTCTGTGAAATCATTCAGCCTCACATAACTAACCAGATCCGCTTTTTTTCTGCAGCGGGAGGCAACGGGGGAGGAGATGGGAAGGAGAGGTGGTATAACAGGTCGAGGGTGGTTGTCTTTGTGGGAGGAGGAGGAGGGGATGAGGAGGTGGAGGAGGAGGAGGAGGAGGAGGGGGAGGAGGAGGAGGAGGTGGGGGAGGAGGAGGAGGAGGTGGAGGAGGGAGGGGAGGAGGAGGGAGGGGAGGAGGAGGGGGAGGAGGTGGTGTAACAGGTCGAGGGTGGTTGTCTTTGTGGGAGGAGGAGGAGGGGAGGAGGAGGTGGAGGAGGAGGAGGAGGAGGGGGAGGAGGAGGAGGAGGTGGGGGAGGAGGAGGAGGAGGTGGAGGAGGGAGGGGAGGAGGAGGGAGGGGAGGAGGAGGGGGAGGAGGTGGTGTAACAGGTCGAGGGTGGTTGTCTTTGTGGGAGGAGGAGGAGGGGATGAGGAGGTGGAGGAGGAGGAGGAGGAGGGGGAGGAGGAGGAGGAGGTGGGGGAGGAGGAGGAGGAGGTGGAGGAGGGAGGGGAGGAGGAGGGAGGGGAGGAGGAGGGGGAGGAGGTGGTGTAACAGGTCGAGGGTGGTTGTCTTTGTGGGAGGAGGAGGAGGGGATGAGGAGGTGGAGGAGGAGGAGGAGGAGGGGGAGGAGGAGGAGGAGGTGGGGGAGGAGGAGGAGGAGGTGGAGGAGGGAGGGGAGGAGGAGGGAGGGGAGGAGGAGGGGGAGGAGGTGGTGTAACAGGTCGAGGGTGGTTGTCTTTGTGGGAGGAGGAGGAGGGGAGGAGGAGGTGGAGGAGGAGGAGGAGGAGGAGGAGGAGGGGAGGAGGAGAGGGAAGAGGAGGAGGAGGAGGAGGGGGGGAGGAGGAGGAGGGGAGGAGGGAGGGGAGGAGGGGGAGGAGGAGGAGGGGGAGGAGGAGAGGGAGGGGAGGAGGGGGAGGAGGAGGAGGAGGAGGAGGAGGAGGAGAGAGGAAGGAGAGGTGGTGTAACTAGTTGAGGGTGGTTGTCTTCGAGAATTTAATTTATTTTTATATATTTTTGCTCTTCTTTATTAGTCATTAATTTGGATGGAGTCTAGATGTGGGTAATCTAACAGTGAACAAACAAATACCCACATTTGGCTACATGAGTGTTATCCATTGGAGAACAATGTGAAAGCTGATTCAAGAAAATATTTGTTATTACACTTGCAAAGTCTATTGTAAATATACTGACATTTCGGTGGTAAGCCTCATCATTCCATTGCCTCCCTTTACTATGTTCTACTTCATGTCGCTGCTAGATTTCTGTTTTCTGCCCTCTATCACATGATCCAATCCCAGAAATATGTATTCTATACAGATGTTAAGTATATATCTCAAAACTGCAAGGTTTGATATTTCTTCCCTGTCTGGGAAATCATAAGAATCTAATTCCTAACCAAAACAATCTAGTTGTGAATGAAAAGGGCGATTTGCGCGACTCGGTGCCGTCAGACGGCGCTGAGAGTTGACACTGACGTGTGGCGTGCAGACGACTGGCCGCACTATTGTGTGTCCTCCCCCCCCCCCTCCTCCTCCCCCTGTCCGCCGTCCGCCGCTGTCATGGCTACTGTCACCATGGTAACCTGATCCCCGTCCACCTCTGTCACGTGACGCCAACGACGTGCGGCCCAACGTCATGTGACGTCACAAAACGTCATCGTCAGTGACGAAGCTGAGCGCGTTCTAAACGCGGACGCCGCTCACCTTCACGTGTGACGTCAGCACGTCATTGTCGTGACGTCACAGACGCAGGGTTTAGCGTGAATGACGCGGACTGTCATGGCGGTCGTCCTGTCAAAAAGCTGTTTATCACTGACAGACGTACCCAGCGTTTACACTAGACGACTAAATATGTGGCAACTGTAGATCGTCAGGCAATAGTCCGAATGTTTACACGATGACTCAGTTTTCACAGAATCACCCATTGAGCCGACCACCCCATTAAGCCGACCACCCCATTAAGCAAAGCACCCCATTAAGCAGACCACCCCATTAAGCAAACCACCCCATTAAGCAAACCACCCCATTAAGCAAACCACCCCATTAAGCAAACCACCCCATTAAGCAGACCACCCCATTAAGCAGACCAACCCATTAAGCAAACCAACCCATTAACCCAATCCTTACAAACGAATCTTGTGCTGCATCTATGCTATGCCAGCTCACATGTATGGTTGCTAAGGGCGAGCACCAAATTTAAAAAATGGTGTCATGTGACATGATTTTTTGTGACTTTGGCAACCATTTCATTTTTTTTTTCAATAATTATGTTGGTTATATCTAAATACATATTTTGTTTATAAATGGTTTTATAGTATTGAGTATTTCACAAATTATGAGCCTAAATTGTAAAATGTCATTTGGCATCATTCGGCTGTGGCTGGGGAATGCCATAGTGGCATCATTAGTAAGGAAAGGATTAAACTGACAACCCCATTAAGCCGAACACCCCATTAAGCAGACCACCCCATTAAGGCTACCACCCCATTAAGCAGACCACCCCATTAAGCCCACTACTCCTACTAGGAATGGTCCCCCTTGTTTCATGTTCATGTACAATGATAAATGGACCAAAAGGTACATGTACATCTATGTATTGGTATTCTATGTTTTACGTTCATATGCAAGTGGTATTCTTTTTTCTACGTGCATAGTCATATGATCTAGATATATGTTCCTACCCATAATGCATCAGTGGGCTGTATCTGATGCTCCTTATCATCAGAATTGCCTGAGAATTACAAGTAATGGGGAATTATAGTAATCGGTCTCTTTATTCAACTCTGTCTCTTGATTAGCAATACGGTTAATGTCCAAACACGTCACGTCGTAAATACCGTTTTACATCTATAAACATTCACCCAGCGGATGGGCGCCAAAATGATGAGCGTCCAAACAAATCACTGAACAAATTGTGCACGGATATCTGTCAGGGATTTAAAAAACAGAAACCAAACTCATTCCGCGGAGAATGACGACGCAACAAAAGCAGACGACTTTTGACGAGGAACCAGCGACACCTCCGAGACGCCATCAATCCACTCTCCAAGCGCAGTCCCGGACCTTTCCCCAAAGACCGCTATCAGTGATAGGATCTGCTTGGAGAGTGTAATCAGACAAAAGCATCGGATTCCATTTCAGATGTGAGGCTCGATATTCATACGCCCAGGACCGTATCACAACGATGGTGAACGCTGATCCCTGCGCCGGGGATAATTGTCTGCGCCTGCGCCGAACTACATCAGATAACCATCAACAAGTGGCGGTCCCTGGTGGCGAGATCCGCGCCCCCAACACACCCACTCTCCCAGCAGATATTTTGTGGTGTTAGCGCTTACTAATCTCTGACTCAACCCAGTTGATGCTGCTTCACTGGGCCCCTAGACTTGCTCAAGTCTTTGATTATGAACATTCATTAAATGATTAATCACAATCAGAATAAAGTTCATTATAGAATGTGTCCTTCTCTGACTGGCTCATGAATCAAAGACTTGTCCACTATAAACAGAATCTGCTGTTTATGGCCCCATCCACTCCCTGTAACCCTATACTTCCCCCTACCCCGCCCCCTCCCCTCCTCCATGTCCCTGATCGCCTGTGTTGTCATAGCAATATATTACACCTACTCCTGACTATGTCTCGATTGAGATCAAAGTGAGAGGGTATCAATCTCCCAGCAGATATCCTTACCAGTAGCCAGACCTCTGTTTGGGGAGTGTGGCGCAAAATCGCGCCAGTCTACACGGCCGATTACGGATGAGACCAGTCCCTGTGTCACTCAGAAGGGGTGGAGGCGTACGTCAAGGGCCAGTCTACTGGGACCCGTTTAATAATCTAGGCTCCTACATGCAGACCTTTTTCTGTACGCCATAGAGACCCAGGGACGGTGTGGGTCAACTCTATTCAACACTTATGGACGACCTTATGGACGGCTAAGACTGTCTTAGTGAACAGACTTAAAGGCATATCGGATGATTCCGTATAGGTGCCATCTGGTGGTTTTGAAATATTGTCAATGATCAGTCAAAATTGGTTTCTTGCGATTCATTCTAATTCTAAATGAGTACTTGTAACGTTTTGTCCAGTTTTATCGGATTTTATAATTTTTGATAGGCTGATTTACATTTGCTTGAATTACATAAGAAATGTACTGAAAATATGGTTTTCTTCAATTCTTTCAAAAACAAGGACGGTGACCTTTTAAAACTTAGATGTGTAGTATTATACATCTACTATATTCTGCGAAAGTTTGAGGTAACTCACATGGGTTTTCCACTGAAGAAAGTGATCTCTAAGACTTTGCCGGTTTGACATAACCAACAAGAGAAATGAGGGTATTTTATTTACCATTCAAAATGTGCATCTCTATTTACAAGTAAAACACAAAATACTCCTCAAAGCGTTCAGAATTTAAGATGTATGAAAAATCAGGCGGATGGGATAGATTTGTGTAAGTCGGTGCAGAGATATAAGTTGTCACAGGAAGTAGAGCGCAGGATCTCTGCTAGGAGAGTGCACCAGGCCCCGGTTCCGGTAATGAGGGTCCCGGATGAAGCCCCCTAGCGGACGGCGGGTAGGGACACGGCGTATTGCTTCATGTATATTCTAATAGAGTGAAAAGTCAACACTCTCCGCCGTTTGGTTATCGACGCCCATTCCGACGATAAAAGCATCGCGTGGGACTTTATTCATATTCCGTATCGGACCACGTGACCGCAGGCGGACCGCAATATGTGGGTTTTATCGCTCAGTGATTATGGTTTATGAATATATACTGGGTTTTTTGGGGTTGTTATTTTTCTTAAAGTGGTTATTCAAGTTCTCCGAGAGCCCAGTTCTTCCGTTTGAATCTTACAATAACAGCCTTTACTATATACCCAGGCCGTATATACTGTAAATATGCACCGTTTACTATATACCCAGGCCGTATATACTGTAAATACGCACCGTTTACTATATACCCATGCCGTATATACTGTAAATACGCACCGTTTCGGTATATGACGTAAAAATACTGTACGGACCACTGGTCCGTACACTGAAATACGGACCACCTTGCCATACACGTTTATTAAGAAATTGGTTTGTTAAGCCAAAGGAAATTGATTTTTTTCGATGAATTTCGGGTATATAGTAAATATATAACGTCCAACCATGCTTGTACAAGTCACAGAACTCGATGATAATTTACCGTTTGTACGGAACTTGTCATAAATGCCTCGGTCCGTACAATACCCCCCCCCCCCCCCCCCCCCCCCGCCGACCCCACCAAAGTTTTAAAAACAAATATAGTGGTTTAGTATAGATAATGTTCGCGTCCGCTGTGACGGCGGGCCGTAGTGAATGGCAGTGGCTTTTCGTGGAGCAGAAAAGTTAATGATACGGGTTTTTTTCCCCAGAAATAATGTATTGTTTTTTTGTCTTAATACTGTTTATATTTCATTTTTTCATTGTTGTTGTAATTCAGAAGATAAAGCTACATTCATAGATGAGCTGTTTATAAGCTCGTGAATAATATAATGATAGTTCCCATACATATGTCGGACTGATATTGATGAGACTTACGACAGAGATTAAAGTCTGCGTGTATGTCGGCGGGGTATCGCAGGCTATTCACGAACTCTACGTCACTCGCTGGGGAAGTCGACGTGATCAGGAATTATTAATGGTCACGACAACCTAGTATTCTCTTAGTATGACATAAGCTACCAGGTTAGGGTGAAGATTTATTGCCAATACCACACGGTCTAGATCGTTTATCAACATTTCTACTTTGTTCTATTGCCATAAGTCGGTATTCGAGAGAGAGAGAGAGAGAGAGAGAGAGAGAGAGAGAGAGAGAGAGAGAGAGAGGGTTGGGAGATATGTGAATGATTTGGAGGGGGTGTCATTTGTGAGTGCTGGATCTAAGAGGCTTACTGTGTAGATAGCATCCATCCATGTCCAACGTCAAAATATATCACCGACCCGCATACATGGCGTGCAGATTACATGTAGCAACAGATTACATGTAGCAACAGATTACATGTAGCAAAATAATACATGTAGCAATAGATTGCATGTAGTAATAGATTGCATGTAGTAATAGATTACATGTAACAATAGATTACATGTAGTAATAGATTACATGTAGTAATAGATTACATGTAGTAATAGATTATATGTAGCAACAGATTACATGTAGTAATAGATTACATGTAGTAATAGATTACATGTAGTAATAGATTGCATGTAGTAATAGATTACATGTAGTAATAGATACATGTAGTAATAGATTACATGTAACAATAGATTACATTTGGTAACAGATTAAACGTAGCAACATATTTAATGTAGCGACAGATTACATATCGCAACAGATTAACCCGTATCGTAGGGTGTCTACTACAAACGAACATGATCGAGTGTCGTAGCCTATCTGTAGCCTTTTGGAAGGAAATCTGAAAAGGTGTCCTTTCTGGTGCTGGTAGCCTTATTAAATATAATATAATATAAAATATAAATATGTAATCACACAATGGCTTACATATGATCTGTCCTACCGAAGGATTGAGGTCGGGAGTAGGAGAATAACATGTGGACAACACTTATCTAACGCGATCACTCTCCATTCGTTTCCTTGTCCTCCCACGAACTCTCCTACCATTGTCTTTCTCACTGTCCGCAGATATTAAACGTACCATCTACCAGCACTCCTACTGTGAAACAATGTCACAATTATCTTGGTACATAAAGTGTATTGTTGTCTCCATGCTATATAGATTGTCAGTATGATTCAGAGATTTCAGTAAATATATTAAACTATATCAGGGAAGACAGTTGAATGTGTTGTATGTATATAGAGTAGTTCCAGTTTATTATATCCCACTGTCCGGCAACTGACCAAACCTCCTTCAGTTTTGAATCGAAAGACATTTGGTGTTGATTTATCTAAATCCCTTTTTGATATTTGACTGAATTTTTCCCTTTTTTTCAGGGTTGCCAGTTGGCGTAAAAAGAAACATTGAAATATTTGTTATTACGCATTGCATACACATTACAGTGAGGAATCAAGAGAAAGCTCAAGTATTTTTACATGAGTCAGTGTGGAGGTTCAGTGAGGGATCGTGGGCTTTGGTGGAATAGGGTAATTTAGCAGCTGGTATATCAATATTACACAAGGAATTATCTTTTTATTCTGAAAATGAAAACATGCATCTCGATGGAAACATTGAAAACTGGCATCCCTATTTTTTACAATCTGATGAAATAAAACGGAAAAAGCTCAAATATATGAGTATTTCGAAGAAGCAATGGAATCCGACACTTCCGTATATATGCCATTCCCATGCCTTGTAGAAAAGAGGTCTGTTTTTTATCCCACCCCTAATATAAAATCCCATAAGCTTAACATTGAGTTTCCGTATGCCACGCTGACTGGCATACGGAGTTATATATGCCACTAGTGGCATACAGAATTTTTATCATGAAATATTCCAAAATCGAGGAGATGGGGTAGGATAAAACCAAAACCTGATTTGTTTCAATCGTGGCTATTATATTCCACTCCTGGAGTTTTGACTCCGGACTTCACTCGGCTTCGCCTCATAAAGTCACTTTGGCAAACTCCAGTCGTGGCATACGGTGGCCAAGATTAAAACTCATCCAGTTTTACCATAGTACTATTCAGCTTTAGTAATATTTTAGGAGATCTAACTGAAAGCTCCTCTTTGAGAACCTACTGAAAAACAGGACGAGGTTTATGCGTTCAATGACATCCAACTCCTGTATTAGTACTTATCTATAGATGAAATATCCAAACAATATCCTCGCTGTACTCCAAGCAGAATCTCTGCAATATCAGCACAATACAACACAACCAAAACTGCGCATGGAGAACAATGGAATCTGAATCGTGATTCATCAACTCTCCAAGCACTTACATGGAGCTCAGCCTAGGATCGTGCGCCTAAACCTCGGCTTGGAGACTGAGCAGACGACTTTGAGAGATGACAGATTTCCGCGCTCGACAATGACAGATGCGGCCAGGAGAGTGTATGTGTCAGAGGTGAGGTGATACCCTACTCCAGCAATGGCGGCTGCGCTTATTTATAGAAGTCCCGACATTTATATCATTCTTCATATCGCCTCCAGACCTCGGCTCTAAGCACCATCACAATCTGACCTATGCTGGGAGAGTGTCGATCACGTGACCTGCGTCTCGGTTAGGGAACCAGCCAATGGCGCTCTGTTTTACAAATACAGCAAGCTTTTTCTATTTATCTTAGCCTGGTGTAAACGTCCATAGCCTTAACATTAGGAACTCGTACTCAACAGGCTTGCGAGTACAGTAACTCATACTCAATGGATGATAAACAGATAAATATTTGCAGGCTAAGATAAAATCAGAAACATATTCATGCTTGGTCTCAAATTCCTGCGCACTCCAAACTCGATGGCGAACGAAGAGACAGACCAAGCAGGATTTTAAAATAAAGGTTAGTTTTCAGTACATTTCCCATATAAATCAAACAAATGAAAAAAGATAGTCCTATTTTACCAATCAGGTTAGGTAGAAAGAAAAAAACTTGCTCATTTGGTTTTTGAATACGCCACAAAGAACCTTGTTAGACTTGGTATCCCAGAAGTCAGTCTGTTTACAGGATTTTTTTTTTTTTTTATTTGTGCAAAGAGTGTCATCTCACTATGGTGAGTTTTTCAGATCACTCGCAAAGCAGGTACATATTTGTTCCAGTAACAGCTTAACATTATCATGAAATTATCCGGTGTTCGCTGGTTGCCGTCGTTGTATGGTGATAGACCCTTGACCCATAACCTGTAGTTATTGCAGTTTAACGAGTTTTATAAATCATCAAATTGGAAATCCGATGCCATAAATTGAAATTTCAGTTATTTCTACAAATGCATTTCAAATTCTATTTGGTTTCTCCAGTTAGAAATAAGAAAGATCAGAAGACAGGCGACCGAGGTCGGGAGCGGATCCTGTACTTACTTATTTCGAATTCGAATAAATCCCAAGGAACCAGATTTTTTTTTCAACAAGCAGTTTATTAGCACTTTTCAAACATACATGGAATTGATGTTCAAAACAACAGAAAATCATCCATTTACATCATGAAAAGATATTTCATAGCTGCTTGTCTTTTTGGAGGAAAATAAAAAGACATACATAGATTACGGGATGGTTTTATCATCGGTAAAAAGAGAAAACCCTTTTGTAATACACAACCTAAACCAAACTCATGAGAGGTTAGGGAAGATATCTTTACAATGTGGAGACAACTTCCCTCAAATTTTACAGGACAGAACATTGTTGAACATTATATCTAGATACAACCAAACATTTCCAGGAGTGACAGATCACAATACAGAACACAATTTCATGTTCCAAGGAACCAGTTTTGATAATTAACAATATTTAAAGATCAGCAGGTGGCGCCACTGCTGACAGCAGGATACGCCTTTAACATCACGTAGCGCCGTCTGGTGGCGGCTGGAAGTCGTCTGCTCCTTCCCGCGCTTTTCCCGCTCTCGGCTGCTCGTGTTTTTCTCCTCTCGTTTTTTCTCGCGGGTCTGGGTGGAACGCCATCGGCCGCCATTTAATGCGTGCCTGATGGATGGCAATATGAACCTCGATGTAGCGGGTAGTGATAAACAGCCGGCCACATTGTTTACATTTGTGTCATATGTGCGACCCGCTAGGGGGCAGCACCGTGAGCAGACGACATTCGACAGACGCGGCTTTCCCCCCCCCCCCCCCGCGCTTTTGAAGCCACTCTCCCAGCAGATCTTTGGTGACGCCTACAAGTGGCTGCAAGGATCTCTGCTGGGAGAGTGTTTTTTTGAAGCGTGGAGGATAAATGGAGGAATTCATAACATGTCTGAATGACGTAGAGGGGGGTTGGCGGGAAACATAACGCATGCGCAGTGTCATAACGTCACGCAGAAATATCCTCAAGTGGCCTTGACCCCATCAGCGCCCCCAAAACCTCAAGTGTGGAGTTTCTATGGCAACCAACACTCGCTGGTTACTTGCACGACCCCTGGTGGGCATATGGATCCTGTAGAGCGCCAGGAGAAACCGATATCTCTCACTGGCAGCGATTATCTACAACCGTCAGCAGGTTTTTAGGTTATTTGTAATCCGTTTACTGCATAATAATCGGCCTGACTCTGGTTAGTCCCAGGTTTATACCACTTGTTATCAAATTGTAACAGAAAAACCCGTGGTATGAGAGGAGAGGAGATCCTAGATGATAGGTAGAGGCTCATAAAGAGCGAGAGGAAAAAGGAACCGAGCGAAAAAATCAACGACTTTTATAGTGCATCCAAGACTCGTTGGACTTAGTTTCTACGCAATATTATAGTTTATCTATCATCTTCTGGTTCATCCAGTACATTCAGCATTTTGGATAATACCTAGACTTGCTCAAGTCTTTGAACAGTCATTGAACAGTCATTAAATGATTGATCACAATCATATAAAGTTCATTATAGTATTTATCCTTCCCTGACTGGCCCATGAATCAAATCCAACACCGATTGTACCAGTCCCTGTATCCCAGGGAGGAGGGGTGAGGTAGGTGAGGGGTAGGTATAGGAGACAGGGACTGGAGGCAGTCTATGTCCTGGTGAGGAGGGGTGAGGTAGGTGGAGGGGTAGGTATAGGAGACAGAGACTGAAGGCAGTCTATGTCCTGGTGAGGAGGGGTGTGGTAGGTGCGGGGTAGGTATAGGAGACAGGGACTGAAGGCAGTCTATGTCCTGGTGAGGAGGGGTGAGGTAGGTGGAGGGGTAGGTATAGGAGACAGGGACTGGAGGCAGTCTATGTCCTGTTGAGGAGGGGTGAGGTAGGTGGAGGGGTAGGTATAGGAGACAGGGACTGGAGGCAGTCTATGTCCTGGTGAGGAGGGGTGAGGTAGGTGAGGGTAGGTATAGGAGACAGGGACTGAAGGCAGTCTATGTCCTGGTGAGGAGGGGTGAGGTAGGTGAGGGGTAGGTATAGGAGACAGGGACTGAAGGCAGTCTATGTCCTGGTGAGGAGGGGTGAGGTAGGTGGAGGGGTAGGTATAGGAGACAGGGACTGGAGGCAGTCTATGTCCTGGTGAGGAGGGGTGAGGTAGGTGGAGGGGTAGGTATAGGAGACAGGGACTGAAGCCAGTCTATGTACTGGTGAGGAGGGGTGAGGTAGGTGGAGGGGTAGGTATAGGAGACAGGGACTGGAGGCAGTCTATGTCCTGGTGAGGAGGGGTGAGGTAGGTGGAGGGGTAGGTATAGGAGACAGGGACTGGAGGCAGTCTATGTCCTGGTGAGGAGGGGTGAGGTAGGTGGAGGGGTAGGTATAGGAGACAGGGACTGGAGGCAGTCTATGTCCTGGTGAGGAGGGGTGAGGTAGGTGGAGGGGTAGGTATAGGAGACAGGGACTGAAGGCAGTCTATGTCCTGGTGAGGAGGGCTGAGGTAGGTGAGGGGTAGGTATAGGAGACAGGGACTGAAGGCAGTCTATGTCCTGGTGAGGAGGGCTGAGGTAGGTGAGGGGTAGGTATAGGAGACAGGGACTGGAGGCAGTCTATGTCCTGGTGAGGAGGGGTGAGGTAGGTGGAGGGGTGGCCATAGGATGCAGTGACCGGAGCCAGTCTAGATATTACCGTTAGTAGCCATTGGAAGAAGTTTCAGAGACAATGATTAAATTTCTCCGTAAAACAATTTTTACTTTCCATGAGGTAATGGGGTTTGTTCTACAGAACTGTGCACTTGATGACCTCCTGGGAAATCTGCAGGTCTTTCTGTTCGTGGTTCGTGGATTATCCTTTAACGGGATATGACGCATGTATTAACACCAGTCATCAACCCACCACCAGGGACACTGGCCACCCGAGGTCGAAACCCTTGCTCCAGATTCTTTGCGGATCGCGTCATAACTATATCACCATCTATATTCAATTAAAAATCTAATGAACCTTTCACCTATGTCACTGAAAATGTGGTGTTGTAAAAAGCAGCGATACAACATGAAAATAACGATACTGCACGACGATCAGATGTTACTGGAGCAACGCTTTTTCCACATTTCTAGGAGCAGTATGTAGCAAAGAATACCTAGAGCATATAGCAGACTGGTCAAATACTATCAGGAAACATCGCGAAATTTTATATGATTATTTATATGGCATGAGTTGTCTTCGCGGAATGATATCACAAAGCAGAGCTGAGTGATATCTGTAGCGGAAGACAACAAATGGCGTATAAACAATTATATGAAATTAAATGGTGTTTAGATTTTATCCTACCCTGTTACATGTTTTTAACTTCATATGTGACCAGTAGCATATATATAAATATCGTATGCAATAACCGTGGCATACAGTCACACCATGTTAAGTCTATGGAGATTTATATAAGGGTAGGATAATAACTGTGGTATACAATCACACCACGTTAAGTCTATGGAGATTTATATGAGGGGTAGGATAATAACCGTGGTATACAGTCACACCACGTTAAGTCTATGGAGATTTATATGAGGGGTAGGATACTAACCATGGCATACAGTCACACCATGTTCAGTCTATGGAGATTTATATGAGGGGTAGGATAATAACCGTGGCATACAGTCACACCATGTTAAGTCTATGGAGATTTATATAAGGGTTAGGATTATAACCGTGGCATACAGTCACATCATGTTAAGTCTATGGGGATTTATATGAGGGGTAGGATAATAACCGTTGCATACAGTCACACCATGTTAAGTCTATGGAGATTTATATGAGGGGTAGGATAATAACCGTGGCATACAGTCACACCACGTTAAGTCTATGGGGATTTATATGAGGGGTAGGATAATAACCGTTGCATACAGTCACACCATGTTAAGTCTATGGAGATTTATATGAGGGGTAGGATAATAACCGTGGCATACAGTCACACCATGTTAAGTCTATGGAGATTTATATGAGGGGTAGGATAATAACCGTGGCATACAGTCACATCATGTTAAGTCTATGGGGATTTATATGAGGGGTAGGATAATAACCGTTGCATACAGTCACACCATGTTAAGTCTATGGAGATTTATATGAGGGGTAGGATAATAACCGTGGCATACAGTCACACCACGTTAAGTCTATGGGGATTTATATGAGGGGTAGGATAATAACCGTGGCATACAGTCACACCATGTTAAGTCTATGGAGATTTATATGAGGGGTAGGATAATAACCGTGGCATACAGTCACACCATGTTAAGTCTATGGAGATTTCTATGAGGGGTAGGATAATAACCGTGGTATACAGTCACATCATGTTAAGTCTATGGGGATTTATATGAGGGGTAGGATAATAACCGTTGCATACAGTCACACCATGTTAAGTCTATGGAGATTTATATGAGGGGTAGGATAATAACCGTGGCATACAGTCACACCACGTTAAGTCTATGGGGATTTATATGAGGGGTAGGATAATAACCGTGGCATACAGTCACACCATGTTAAGTCTATGGAGATTTATATGAGGGGTAGGATAATAACCGTGGCATACAGTCACACCATGTTAAGTCTATGGAGATTTCTATGAGGGGTAGGATAATAACCGTGGTATACAGTCACACCACGTTAAGTCTATGGAGATTTCTATGAGGGGTAGGATAATAACCGTGGTATACAGTCACACCACGTTAAGTCTATGGAGATTTCTATGAGGGGTAGGATAATAACCGTGGTATACAGTCACACCACGTTAAGTCTATGGAGATTTCTATGAGGGCTAGGATAAACAGAGTGTACCTAAGACCAGGCTGTACATGCACGTGTTTCACTTGGATATTTCTCCTTTCACTATATTTGTGTTCATAACACATCTTCTACAAAGTCAACCTACTTGAAACTCCCCACCACATGGGCGTAGAGCCTCTCTGACTGCTGAACCTGTCACACTGCCCCATGGAATGATACCCAGAGGGGCGGGCCAAGATTTATCCCTGGTATTTTTGTCCCATTCCATTGGGCTTAACATTGGTAGCTCGTTCTCCATGCTTCTACAAGTATTGCAGTCCGTTCTCCATGGTCTATATCCTGTGTGTCGTCCATTCTTTTAGTGTATACAGGGTGAGATAAATACAGAAAGCATCTCATTATTTCGGTCAAAGTTGTTTTTCTCCAACTTGTTTGAATGCTATGTGATATTCACTCCCCTTCAAACTCGTGGAGAATGACCACTTTGACTAAAACTTGTTGGTTTCTTCTTAAACACATCAAGGTTTTCAGGATCCTGTTTCTGACGCCATGTCATTCTAATGGCGGTTACAAAACATACCTCAAGATCATTCAAATTCTGAGTGGGCGACTAGAAGACTGGAGTCCGTCTAGCGGAGGCTTCTCTCAGCGTTACATGATGGTGGCGCACCCTGGCGGTCAGTTCTGACAGAGTGACAGTGATTACTGAGGGCTGGGCGTTACCATGGTGATAATCAACACATGTCGAGGCTACAACTCACGACCCACTCTCACCTGGTGAGTCGGTCATATGAAAGCAGAAACTCTAATATTCATCAACATTTATGAATTAAGTGTTCTCACTGCAATGAAGCATTCCGTGACTTTACAAATACGGACCATTAACCTAGAAAACAGCATCGCGGATAGGAACGGAACAGGTATGCCTCCCGGGTCGTTTATCAGGAATTCAGAAAGGTGGGATGTTAGGTTAAAATGATGAACATTGACATGCGATAACAAAATCAACATTAAAATACAACAGCAACAACAAAAAGATAACAAAATATGGTCGACTAGAGCTTCCCCAGGTTAGATCTTGACGTAGTAAAGACACGGGTCTATAGGCGTTAGATTAAAGAAGAAACCAACAAGTTTTGGTCAAAGTCGTCGTTCTCCACGAGTTTGATGTGGAGTGATATGAATGAGGCAACAGCCGAGCGAATATCACATAGCATTCAAACGAGTTTAAGAACGACTTAACCGACCAAAACGAGTTGCTTTCTGTATTTATCTCACCCTGTATACACTAAAAGAATGGGCAACACACAGGATATAGACCATGGAGAACGGACTGCAATACTTGATGGGGCATGGAGAGCGAGATCCCAATGTTAAGCCTATGGGCATTTATTCCAGGGGTGAGATGATAAGACATTTACATACTGTATGATTACATACACAATAATGACTGGTTTTGTTTATGAGTTATCTCCGAGTAGTTGACGCGTAGTAAGAGCGTATCTGAGCGAATGCGAGGATATTATTATATACCTGTGTGTGAATGTCTATGAAATACTGCCCGCTGCTAGGGGTGCAGTAATAATAATGTTCGTGCCCGCTGTGAGAGTGATTTAATAAGTCATCAAAATGTCGTTTTTTCATCAATTTAAGGTATATAATAATAAGCAAACGTCCTTACTGTGGACGAAACGCTTCTCGTTCTCGGTCAGTCTTCAATTTCATACTGCCTTCCGCCTATGGCGTCAGGCAGTATGAAATTGAAGACTGACCTCGAACAGAAACCGTTCCGTCCACAGTAAGGACGTTTCCTAATATTACGTCGTCAACTAGAAGGAGGCAACTTCTATGGGCTAGGTACCTCAACTGTTTGGTTGGCACTCAAGAAAGAGATGGAATAAATAACTCTATAAAGTAGGAAACTCTCGGTCTGCTTTTTTCAATACCAAACTGATCTATAAATTCTATGCATGTATCAAAACTTTCTGAATAAGTTATATATATGTAGTGGGGCAGGAATCCAGCAATGTTCGGACATTCTACGGAAGCTGGCACAGAGAGTCAATCCTTACTGTGTAGTGGTTCCGGGCAATGCCGCACACGAGAGTGGCGCGGTGTGGGCCGGGATTACGTAACACTGGGTATATATACTTAGCGTTCGCAGTAGGTCGACAGGCTGTCCTCGCGCGTCTCTCCCTGAGGGCGGACCTTTGGACCCTCACTTTGCAGGCGGGTTCTCATAACCTTCCTGGTGGTTAGGCGAGTCTTTCAGATTAGCCTCTCCAGTGTTACCTGGCACTCCATGCTGGGGTACTGTACTTGTGGGAAAGATCTTCCAGATCTTTCTGGGAAGTTGTGTTAATAAACATTTCTGTTTATTAAACACATGAGTTGTGTTTTGTGTTACTAAGTTTGTGCAAACCTACTGAAAACCGAACCAACCTACGTAGTTGTTCGTAGGGTGGAATCCCGCCAGGAACTAGCATTCCGGAAAGGGGTCTTCCAACCTGCTAGCCATATGTGTATGCATGCATGCTGGACACTGAGCCATATCGCCTGTAAGTCCATATTCGGGACATAACGATTTGTTGTGAGCGATTAATACTGGAGCCTGTGGAAGATGGGTCTCCTGTTGACCTAACAGACAACCCCAGTCTAATAAAAACTTCTTTTTTTTAAAGTAGATGAGGTAAGTTCAGGCCTTTTGAATAACTCAAATGGTGGCCTTTTTTTCAAGGGCCCACTTTTTGTGACAGAATTTGAAACTCGAATAAGTGTCAATACTTCTCACAGAGGCATTCCATTGCGCCTCTATATAAGACACTTCTTTTATAATGCTCCGGTTTGGGTCTTAAGCCTATAAGACACCGACCCGACCGCTGTGCCCGATTCTACCTTTGCCCGACGGATCCGTCGGGTCTGTGACAATCTGCATCAATCGGGTCGGTGTACGCACTTCACCGACCCGATTTTATTGCTTTTCCCGACGCGTCGGGCATTACTACCATGTCAGATATGACCGACTCTGCCCGACCTTAAGATTCCGGTGTACGCACTTCACCGACTGTTGCCGATTCTGAGCAGGACGTTTAAATAGAGATGCAATCCATCCCCCAGTCTGATTTAGAAGTGCCTAGTATCGATTTGTAGGGGAGAAACAAGCGCTCATAGATCTGAAAACCGTTTTCTGATATCTTAAATAGACCAGAAGTTATTGAACTTTGCATTATTGCCTATATATACTTATCACCCGGCCCGGGGCCCAGCCGGGTCCGGCTCCCGCCTGCTCTCTTTGATCTCAATCGGGTCGTTTTATGAGGTCATTAAAAGAGGAGGTGTCGTCGGGAAGAGTCATCGTGTCGGTGTCTTATAGGTATAAGACACCGAAATTTTATTCCAGACTCTCACCGAGCCGATGGTCGGGATGAATCGGGAACAATTTTCGGTGTCTTATAGGCTTTAAAGGCATATCGGACAATTTTGCTTGAAAATTAAAACCCATGCCAATTTCCCGAAAACTGTAAATGATGATGTCCTAGTGTTGTGGAACACATATCTAACTTAAAAATCGGGGGTCACCGTGCTAGTTTTTGATTTATAGATCAATATCATGATAATTTTATATTAGAATATATAGATATCCCCAAAACTATTTTTTCACATAACAGAACCCGTGTCATTTTCCTCAAACTTTCACAGAATATAGAACATGTATAATATTACGTATCTAGGTTTAAAAAAATCATAGGTCGCCGTCCTGGTTTTTGAAAAGAATGAAGAAAACCATATTTTTTCAGTACATTTCCTATGTAAATCAAGCAAATGTAAATTGGCCTACTATACCTATTAAGATTGGATAAACTGGACAAAAGATTAAATTTACTCATGTAAATTTAGAATAAATCCCAAGAAACCAGTTTTGACTATTAACTGACGTTATTTAAAAATCACCAGGTGGCGCCACTGTGAATTGCATGATATACCTTTAATACATGGAAGGTGGCGACACTGAGTTGTCTTGCGCTTATTGTAAGAAATGATTATCCATCGTATACAAAGACCATTTGGAAATGTATGGGGACTCAGTAAACCACGACCCATTATATAAAACCTGTCAGATAGCATAACTGTGGTATACGGATTCAAAACCATGGTATACGGAAAGAAATAGTCCCTTTGTGCTGTAGAGCAAAGAAATAGTCCCTATTGCTGTACCCTTTAATATGGCAATTAGTGGGTTTAATTTATTTTTAAAAAAGATGGGTGATAAATGTAACGAACGATGGTTATGTGGACAGGCGGCTCTGTAAACCACTCGAGGTTGACGTCATAACACACTCGTTCGTGTATTACGACGCGTCAACCCCTCGTGGTCTACGGCCGCCTGTCCACAAAACCATCGTGTATTGTCCATGTCTTAGGCTTGCAGTCCACCATGCCGGGGACTTGACGTGGTAATGACTGTGTCAAGGGAGCCTTACACACGTCACAGTTCATTATGACTGTAGGAGACTCCGTAATGATGAGTTATGTAGACTCCCACGTTAATAATGGTGTGTAACCGCGGCGCTAGGTGGCGCGGGAATCAACAGGCAGTGCGCATGCGCCGTGCGGGGTGGAGGGGGGACTGGCCGTGTTTCTATGGTAAACAGTCTGAATCATTCCCCGAGAGAACCCTCACCCCACCCAACACTACGCCCACCCCATTTACACGCGGAAATTTGCAAAAATTACCACAGGGCACTTTAGGGGTCTGAATAATTGGCACCTTGAGTGAGTGAATTGTTCGTGGTAATTAGCTGCATGGGGTGGCCTTAACTCTTTGAACTGTGTGTTTGTGTTTTTATTAACTTATACTAAGTCTGTATTGAGTACCTGAAATTTGCCAAGGTGATAAGGTGAAATTTGATAAGGTCAAAATTATTATGTCCTTCAAGATAAGTTTCTTAAATGTTCATTCAATATCAATTATATCAGTCACAACGTTTACCAACATACAACGTACATACCAAAAAACGCAGAAATATATCGAACTATATGGCGTAAGTATACACCGAATTACTACCATGCTTGACAGTGCTGTGGCGTTATGGCGTAATCTGGAACTACACGTACTTTTTATTGCAATATACTTGTTATTAATCCTTTAGGTCGATGATAAATACAATAACGACCGGTTTTGTGCATAAGTGGCTGTAATCTCCTCGTAGTTGACGACGCTGTCGCTCGGATATTACTACACATCAACTACTCGAAGATTATGGCCACTCGTACTCCAAACCAGTCCTTATTGTGTAGTATTATATACCTATGCCAGGAAATACTGTAAATACCAACCTCTGCTAGGGAAGTGGTAGTTAACAATACCACCATACTGTGCCGGTACGGTGACGTACCACCATACTGTGCCGGTATGGCGACGTACCACCATACTGTGCCGGTACGGTGACGTACCACCATACTTTGAATATGATTGGTTGCACTTAATAGGGAAATATGTACATAACAGATTGATAGATATCATATGAACTATAAATTCATCCAGACATTTTCAAAATAACATTATGATTACAAATAACGCAAAGAAAGTGATTTTAAAACTGTATGATCTTTTTAACGAAAATGCGGCTGTAAAGATGGCGCCGAGTGACGTAGTGAATAGCAGGCAGTCACTTCTGAGGACTCTGAGGACCGCTTCAATGTCATCAACGTCTGGTAGATATTTAAATAATGATCTATATATATGTGTATATAATACATGTAAAACATCTTAATATTATGGGGACGTCATCGCGTAGCTTGTTTGTTTAGATGAAAATATTAGTGGCCACGAGTTCTAATATTCCAAACATATTTCATCCAAACAAGCGCGGTACAAGATGTCCAGGTAACCTCCTGGGAGCGGTCACTACATTATTCTTTGTTCTGCTCGTGTTTTAGCTGAAGTAAGAAAAATGTTCTGTAACTGAAAGCCGGGTATCTCAGTGATTTGACGGACCACAGCATCATGAATCTATTCTCAGATCATAACGATATTCATCTTTCATAGATTTGAAACGGTCAAATGAGGAATTATAATCATTCAACTTGCGTAGTGGCATGAAGGTATCTTATCTTGAAAAATGTGTCATTTTTTGTGAAGTATAAGATGAGTTGATTTTTATAAAAGGAGCGGAGGACGTCTATTTTTAGCTCTGTGTGTTGGACACAGGAGCCACGCCTATGAAGGTCACGTGATTTCTATATGACGTCTCACCAGGAGAGTTTACCTGAACCTTTCACCTGAGAATCTTCTCCGAACTTCCCACCTGAGACACATAAATTAATCTACTCACCTGAAGCAATTATCTAATCTACGTATCTGGCTTCAGTCACTTCTATGATTCACACTCCTGAGATTCTAAAGACTTGCACCCACCAGCGCCGATTCTGGTCCCGATAGGCCTCACGATTGACTTCCCGACTGGAATAAAATTTCATCGGGAGGTCAGACAAAATCGTGGCATTGGAACATGTTCCTGCGATTGACTCTACGATAGCTCCACGATTGGATACCGATAGGCTACGATTAAAAGCGCCAATTGTAAAGCTCCTGATAAGATCCAACATTTTGGATTTTTCAAAGCCTATCATAGGCTAGGTAGCTAATCGTAGCAATGGATCATGATTCACCAATTGGATCATGACAGAGCTCTATACCTCGCAATAGGCTACGATTTTATCATTTCCAATCGTAGTTGCTCTAACGAGGTTCTATTCACATCAACAAACTCACGCTCTACCTGAACACGTTCCTCAGTTATCCTAAAAAGGTTTTCGCCAGGGTGGATTTCCAAGGATGTCCACCTGAGGTGTTTACATAAATCAAAAGAAATCACAAAATGATGCCTCCAGGCAGTCCAAGACCAGTCACAGCATGATGCTTCAGACCAATCACAGGGTCTTGACTCTAGGCATTCCCTATTCGCACTTCACAATGATGCCTACAGACACTCCCCATAACTACTGCTGAAGGATGCCTGTAGGCACCTCCCATGACAACCAATAGGATGCCTGCAGGCACCTCCCATGACAACCAATAGGATGATACAGGCACCTCCCATGACAACCAATAGGATGCCTGTAGGCACCTCCCATGACAACCAATAGGATGCCTGTAGGCACCTCCCATGACAACCAATAGGATGCCTGCAGGCACCTCCCATGACAACCAATAGGATGCCTGCAGGCACCTCCCATGACAACCAATAGGATGCCTGTAGGCACCTCCCATGACAACCAATAGGATGCCTGTAGGCACCTCCCATGACAACAAATAGGATGCCTGTAGGCACCTCCCATGACAACAAATAGGATGCCTGTAGGCACCTCCCATGACAACCAATAGGATGATACAGACACCCCCCATGACAACCAATAGGATGCCTGTAGGCACCCCCCATGACAACCAATAGGATGCCTGTAGGCACCTCCCATGACAACCAATAGGATGATACAGGCACCTCCCATGACAACCAATAGGATGATACATGCACCTCCCATGACAACCACAAGGCACTCCTTGGCTGGTGTTTGATGATGCCTGCAGGAAGGATTGATTATCATATATTATGAGAGATATGACTCTACCCCTAATTTAAAAACTCCTTAGCTTCACATAGAAAATTCGTACCTCTCACTTTATTAAGTATCGTAAATAACTGAAATTATCTTATTAAACCTAGTAAAAGGGACACATCTATCTGTTAAATTAGGTACGTCACAATACCATCTATTACAATTGAGAAAACTATAATTACATGACATCGTTATTTCAAAGTTTAAGGTGTTTGCAGTAGATGTGGAGTTATTTGATGCACTGCCTGTCAGGGTAATGCTGAGTCAGGGGAATTGGGTGCTGCAGGGAAATGGTTTGATACACAATACCCTGAACAATATCCTACGTTATGAACAACTCGAGATAACTTCAAACAGGTTCTTACATGTTCAGTCATTACTTCATAGCGGTGCCCCTGTCAGTGCCCCTCTCTGCCCTCTCTGCACTACTCTCTATATGAGATATCAGACAGCGGGATGCATCTCTAGTAAGAACTATTCTCCCACACAGACTGTTCTTACAGAATATACTTGTACATTCTTCCTCCTGGGCCTAGCATGCTATTTTATACTTCCTCATATTCTAGACGTTCTGCCAGTCAATTATAACGGGCGGCTGAGACGTCCTGGGTGCGTTATGACGGGCCAGGTCTCGTCTGCTGGGAGGAGAAATGTTGCATTGTGGTGTGCAGCCTTCAAAAGGAGGCCATCCATAAAGTACGTACGCACTGAGGGGGGTAAAACAATTCGGAAATTCTGCGTATTTTCCTTTCTTGTTCTATTGTGCACAAAATCAGGAGGGGCTGGGCTGGGGGGGTCAACATTTTCAGAAATTCTGCGTACATACTTTATGGATGGCCCCTCGACGTGTCTGGTCTCTCCACGGCACGGAGGTCAATTATAAGGAGGAGTAAACATCAGAACAGCAAATAGGCAGGGAATGCTTTATTAGAGCGTGCACGCATCTATACATTGCCTATAGGCTAGAGTGGTCACATATAGGCTTCCAGCATAGTGAAATAAAACCTATCCCCTCACTATCTGCGTGCTATTCACTGTGATATTGTGAAAGGAGCAGGGCGTCAGTGTCTCAGTGTCTAAGAGGCATGCTCAGCTGACCATGACCAATCACTCAAGATCGAAATACCTCAAGACCTACTGGTGCTTGATATGTTTTGATCCTAGACTCGGGCAGTTGCAGAAATTGCAAGTTGACTGGGAGCAATTGGGTTACAGAAAACTATCCATAGACTCAATCTAACCCAAACCTTTTAATTGTTATTCATTCATAATTGCACGCTCATTCATCACGTTTCAAACGCTTAAGTCCCCTCATTATAAGATATTGTTCCCAACTATCATAATCCAGAATTATTTGAAGATAGTAATAGAACATCAGTGTCATCTAGCCAGGAAGTCAAAGTATTGCAGTTTCCCATAGACACGAATAGTTAAGCACTTACATTTTCAGATGGCCTTCCAGGAGAAGTTAGCATGGTGACATGCCAATTTTTTTGCGTTTTCTATTTGCTGATATATGGAATTCATATTAGCCAGTTATTTGCCAAAATCAATAGAATTTAGAAATCACCCAACTACCAGCACTTGTCTTTTAAGGCGGGCGTCCACCAACCACGACAAGGCTACGACAAGCGGCGACAAGAAAGTTCCAATTGGCGCTTGACGCAGCCTTGTCGTAAGAAGGGGGGCTTTACGACAGCGTTGTTGGGGCGTGTCGGGAAGTGCACACTCCACCAAAATTTACTATTGTAGACCTCTGCGTCATGCTCCCGACACGCCATGACACTCCACGACAAGGGTCGAGTCGTGGGGAAAAATCGAATGGTCGATATTGTTGTAGCCTTGTTGGAAGGTTCCCGACAAGCTTCCAATCGTGGCCTTGTCGTGGTCTTGTCGTAGACTCTTGTCGGGAACTGGGGTCCATCAACAGGCCTCCAATCATTGGCCAATCATGGACCTTGTCGGGAAGCCATTGTCGTAGCCTTGTCGTGGTTGGTGGACGCCCCTTTAAGACTAGCTTACGATAAGGGGACTTAAGCGTCTGAAACACGGTATTATTATATACCTGTGGTAGTATATCCTACACATACTGCCCGCACCTACCCATGGCGTATTTATACCCGTACGCCACACTGTGACGTACGGGGTATGTGATCACGTGACCAGGTAAATTTCGCCATTTTTTGGTATATAATATTCCTATATACCTATGGCTGTACACTCTATGCTTACACCACGCTCTGGGGGGTGGAGTAACTATCTGATACTACCCAAGGTTGGTATACTACCCAAGGTTGCCGTATACTACCCAAGGTTGACATTTAGACCAATCAGATTGTCTCTTATTAAACCACATTTGAAGGTATATAGGAATAGGGAAACCAAGTACCAGTGAAAGGAAGTCAAAATTACTCGGTAAGGCTTGGAAAAATTACTGCCCGCGGCCAGGGCCTTGGGCAGTAATTTTTCCAAGCCTTACCTCGTAACTTTGACTTCCTTTCACCGGAACATAGTTTCCCTCTAATACGAAAACAGGCTGACCGTCTTCGTACGTCAAACTACTTGGTAAAACTGTTGATCACATACATCCCTCTGCCTACGGCAGCGGGATGTATGTGATCAACAGTTTCACCGCGTATTTTTGACGTACGAAGACAGTCAGCCAGTTTCCGTATACTACAGACGCCGACGAGCGGGAAGCGCCTCTGGGACCTCTACGACATGAAAGTTCCAATCGGCGCTTGTCGCCGCCTTGTCGTGAGTTTTACGACAGCGTTGTCAGGGCGTGTCGTAGACATCGCTGGTTACCGTAAAAAAGGCGTCCATGGTCCCGACACACTACGACAGTGATATCGAGGAAACCACAACACTCCATGACAAAGGTCCAGTCGTGGCAAAAATCGAACATGTTCGATATTGTTGTAACCTTGTCAGAAAGCCCCCGACAGGCCAACGACAAGCTTCCCAGTCGCAGCCTGTCGTGGCCTTGTCGTAGCCTCTTGTTGGGAACTGTGATCCACCAACCACGACAAGGTTACGACAGGCCTTCCAATCGTAAGCCTGTCGTGGACCATGTCGGGAAGCCATTGTCGTAGCCTTGTCGTGGTTGGTGGACGCCCCTTTAAGACTAGCTTACGATAAGGGGACTTAATCGTCTGAAACACGGTACTACAGACACCGACGAGCGGTGTCATTTATACATGAGCAGCACCAAGCATTATACACAATTTCTGTCATCGGCGGCCATTTCTACCGGGCTAGATGCTGGAGAATTGGTTTCGCCTCGACTTAATGTTCTTCACCAAACTAGATTAGACACCTGAAACCACAGTGGTGAGATATATATTCAGAATTTCTTGACAAGTTTCTTCTGCTGGTTCTGCATTCATTTCTTCCAGTGGATTCTGATTAAGTTTGCCCATTTTTATTTGAGATAAATATGATGGGTTTTTTTTTCAGAAAATATTCACAATTGATTGATATTTATGATGTTATTTTGGTGAACAAAGGAAATCTTCGGAATTTGGGTGATTTTGTGTTTCAACACCAGCTGTGTAGTCGACGGTTGGCTTTAAAGTCATTCCGTTCTTCTGCGGTGTTCAGCGCTTCACGAGAGAAAATCAAATTACAGATAATTCTGTCAGATCAGAAATCCCCACAAAGTCTGAAAACGGAAAACCAGTTTGAGTCGTAATAATTCTGGTTTTTTTCACCGAGTCGCTTTGCGCCGAATCCTGATTGTGGACAAATTGAACAGTGGCCGGGATCGGATCTGGATCTGTGAGCAAAGAGAAAAATTAATACTTTTAATTTGGTTGTGGTTTTTGTGGACTGCGACTAGGTCCGGGTTCACAAATCCCCAGTTGGCGTCTGGGATTAAACTGCAACGCGCTGCAGGAGGAAAACCCGACCGAGATAAGATAGTCGTCAACTCCAGGGCTCAGCTCCAGGCAGGCAGCGGAGTTATAAGATCACTGCAGAACATCATTATTTTACATATGGATGCGCCCGGCGTATATCAGTAGTTATCCTACCCCTAATAAAAAAACCCATAGGCTTAACATTGGGTCACTGTATTCGGTCTGGAGTCCAGAAAAATGAAAAATATCGCTCTAGTGGGATACACTTGACAAATGACGTCATTTGTTGATATAGAAGTAATTTAGATGGGCGGGGTAGGATAAATTCTAAACCAAACTCAAGTTTGTCGTGTTATTGTTCATCGCAATCCAGCAAGATCGCGTATTACTGCTCTCGGCTTTGCCTCGTGCAGTAATACACGATCTTGCCATTGTGCGATAAACAACAACAAGACTAACTCTTGTTTGGTTTCTCCATAGTATTTTGCGTATACAAGGTCTTCCAATTCCCCGTGTGCATACACCTCATCTGTAGGCGCATATATTTAAGCGTCCAGTGAAGAGGGCTTCACTGAGAGGGGCGGGGGGAGGTGGGGGAGGGGGGCGGGGGGGAGGGCTTCCTACTAAGGACACCTGTACTTCTACCAACACAAACGGGCGGGAGGTGGTGGGGGAGAGGATATTTCCTCTCATATACGCTGGGTGTGAAATACAGCCAAGACGTGTCCGTATATAAGGCCTGGGCGTATATATATATGTACATATATATGAAAACAAGTTGACCAATATTCAGCCAATACATGCACTTCCGCGATGGCATATGTATATATATAAATAAAATAGTGGTTTTCGTGCAGTGATTTCTGGTCTTTCATTTAAATTTTATTGTTTGTTCAGGCCTGGCGTCCACCTACTACAATAGAAATTTAGACCTACCGATATGGCACCGATACAGAAAGCAAATATCGGAGACATCGAGAAGGTGCAAAATCGCAGACATATGTCTAGACATGCCAATCCACCGCGTATTGTATGGGGTTTTTACCGGTGTCTAATCGCAGAGACGTGGTCAACTGCCCCGATATTAGGTGACCGTCCGACGCGATTTTGATTTTTTTATCGGGAGGTGCATCGTAGACCATATCTGAGCCATATAGTAGTAGGTGGACGCCGGGCCATAGTAGGAGCTTTATACCAGTATCTTTGACATCAAGATTCTTCTTATCATCGTTGAGTATGTCACATTTTGAGGAGATGTGCATCACTAACATTTCCTTATTCCTATATCATAACTCTTCCTATCTCATCCCTGGTACAATTTTTAGCCATAACGTTGGAAAGAAATATTCCACGATCACCTTGTAAAGTGACAATACTACGCCATGGTCAGTGACTGGGAGATGATTCCATATGCTATTAACCAACTGGATTTGCGAAGTAATTTAAGTCATTTTGGTATTATAATGCTATTTAATGTCAGGGGAGGAAATAAATACAGAACCGCACTCGAATCGTAAAATACGCAATACTCCACGAATTTGAATTTGGATGGGCTGCAATCTTCATTGAGGCGAAGCCGAGTGACGATTATATGTTAATAACAACTGTACAGTAGAGATGCAGACAGCAATACCTGACCTCACGTCGCCACGATTACCAATATCTCCTATAATATAAGAAATAGTCTCAAGTCTTTTGAATATCTGTCCATCACCTTGCATTCGTTATGGACGAGAATATTATGTCATGTATTCCTAATACTGTTACCGTCTTCCACTGTATTCGGCACAACTGCCATGAGTATTACTATATTACCGATTCTCTATGTTTGTGTATTTTTGTCTATGGAGAAATCAAAAGGAATATTGGAATATGGAGCATACAGTGACAATACAAAGCCTTGTGCGTTTTCATGAATTTGGCGGGAGATCTTGAGCATCAAATATATCAGAGATACAAAAGGATGGAAAAGATACTCTTCTCAGTTAGATCACAAAAGAATCATATAATTGAAAATAATTAATCAGAAACATTATAATATCCCTCTGTTTTAACGGATTACACATTTGATCGTGACATGATTGAAAGTACACCAACATACCAACTGGGTCACTCATGTCATCGACATTCTCAAATAACTGCTTCCTGGATAAATAATATCTGCCAGACTGCCACCGGTTGATGAAGATGAAGACTGAAAATGGCAGCCTGCACTTTGCCGTTCTATTATTTCTCGTGTTTGGCGGGAACCGGGCAGGGAACCAGTGTAGCCGCAGTTAACATCAGGTGCTGCCGTCTTGTGGGAATTTGATAAACTAATGTTTGGTTGCGCTGGTACCGGCATGTACGCTCATCTATTATGCAGTAGCAGCGCAATGACTGCACTTGATTGATGTTCATAAGGGGCCTGTATTTACAGGGTCCTGGGGGGCCCTGTGTGAGCCCGTCGGCAGGATCCGCGGCCGCGTCTCGTGCCCCACATTGTTCTCTCAGACAATTCTAGGAATATCAATTTTCTGTAAAAACGCAAATTTAGCTTGAGAAACAGAACAAAGGAATCAGCCTGAATTGTTCTGAATCAATTGGGAATCTCTAAAATGAAACATGATATCTTACAATAGAGGAGGACTATCAAGGTTTACGGTCAGGGCTCGTATCCCATCAAGTTTGAATCGCGTAGTAATTCACAAGGGGAAGCCGCGTGAATTACTACGCGATTCAAACGAGAAAAGATTACTGTGTATGTGCTGGACTGCTATAACAAAGGCCATCCTTCTCATACCATGTCTATGTGGTGTGGGAAGTAAAAGAACTCTCACCTCGGTAAATGTGTAGCGGTGAGATTTCTACCTGAATTCATCACATAGATTCCATCACCACCCTAGTGGTGTAAAAGAACCTTGAGAAAGTCTGGAAAAGACCTATAATGGTTGACTGGACGTAAAATCAAACAAAACAAACAAACAAGTATGTGCTGGATGTTCATAGTTACTGAACCAGTGGATATTGTACATTGATGTGGATTATATCAACGTCTCCCCAGTTTATAGTGTTCATTGGATCTTCTCTTTGCTCTACATTAAACATCTAAAAGCGCCATCTTCTAGTTGTTCCTGTAACCATTACACATAGCTATGTCACATCGGTCCCCCTCATAAGTGTGATAGTACTTGTAGATGTTCTATGTAAAGAGGTAAATATCAATGATGAAGATTTTATGTTGTATTATTATTTTACTGATTGCGATATAAAGGCATGATAAGGAGACGGAAGTGCAGGGGATGAAGTAAACAAGTTATTCCTGATCTCTCTATCATCTCACCCCTGGCATTTTCTCTCCATAGACTTAATAGTGGAAAGCTGTACTCAAAGCCCATGGAGTATTGTAGAAAAATATTCAAAGGGGGGTTATGTCACAAATTTTAGCCAGTTAGCCAGTGGTAGGAGGGAGATAAAATTTGAACCGCACTCGATCCATAGCCACTGATAATATGCCATTCATTTTGGTATACACGTACTACATAATCCCACTCAGCTTTGCCTCGTGAGATTACTCTGCAACTGAAACTCATGGCATATTGTCAGTGGCTATGGATCTCGATGCAGTTCCTTATTAGCACTCGATGAAACCTGTTGTCTGTGGGCTTCACTTATACCAGTAGAAGACTTGTCTGATTGCATCACAACAAAAAGATTCAAACAGCCTCCAGTTGTGTGGAATCAAGACTGATCAAGGCCCGGGAGAACCCGTGCATACAAATTACTGTTAATTAGCACTAATTAAGGACCTAGTTAAGAGTAGTTTGTGCTCAGTCCACGAGTGTGCTACACTCCGCGCATGAGAAGGCGTACCTCAGGTTGGGTTAGGACTATTCACGAGTGTGCTACACTCCGCGCATGAGGAGAAGTACCTCAGGTTGGGGTATTACTATTCACGTGTGTGCTACACTCCGCGCATGAGAAGGCGTACCTCAGGTTGGGGTATTACTATTATCGGGTGTGCTACACTCCGCGCATGAGAAGGCGTACCTCAGGTTGGGGTATTACTATTATCGGGTGTGCTACACTCCGCGCATGAGAAGGCGTACCTCAGGTTGGGGTATTATTATTATCGGGTGTGCTACACTCCGCGCATGAGAAGGCGTACCTCAGGTTGGGGTATTACTATTCACGAGTGTGCTACACTCCGCGCATGAGAAGGCGTACCTCAGGTTGGGGTATTACTATTCACGAGTGTGCTACACTCCGCGCATGAGAAGGCGTACCTCAGGTTGGGGTATTACTATTCACGAGTGTGCTACACTCCGCGCATGAGAAGGAGTACCTCAGGTTGGGGTATTACTATTCACGTGTGTGCTACACTCCGCGCATGAGAAGGCGTACCTCAGGTTGGGGTATTATTATTATCGGGTGTGCTACACTCCGCGCATGAGAAGGCGTACCTCAGGTTGGGGTATTACTATTCACGAGTGTGCTACACTCCGCGCATGAGAAGGCGTACCTCAGCTTGGGGTATTACTATTCACGAGTGTGCTACACTCCGCGCATGAGAAGGCGTACCTCAGGTTGGGGTATTACTATTCACGAGTGTGCTACACTCCGCGCATGAGAAGGCGTACCTCAGGTTGGGGTATTATTATTATCGGGTGTGCTACACTCCGCGCATGAGAAGGAGTACCTCAGGTTGGGGTATTACTATTCACGTGTGTGCTACACTCCGTGCATGAGAAGGCGTACCTCAGGTTGGGGTATTACTATTCACGTGTGTGCTACACTCCGTGCATGAGAAGGCGTACCTCAGGTTGGGGTATTACTATTCACGTGTGTGCTACACTCCGTGCATGAGAAGGCGTACCTCAGGTTGGGGTATTACTATTATCGAGTGTGCTACACTCCGCGCATGAGAAGGCGTAGCTCAGGTTGGGGTATGACTATTATCATGTGTGCTACACTCCGTGCATGAGAAGGAGTACCTCAGGTTGGGGTATTACTATTATCGAGTGTGCTACACTCCGCGCATGAGAAGAAGTACCTCAGGTTGGATTATTACTCTTCTCGAGTGTGCTACACTCCGCGCATGAGAAGGAGTACCTCAGGTTGGATTATTACTCTTCTCGAGTGTGCTACACTCCGCGCATGAGAAGGAGTACCTCGGGTTGGGTTATTACTATTCACGAGTGTGCTACACTCCGCGCATGAGGAGAGGTACCTCAGGTTGGGGTATTATTATTCACGAGTTTGCTACACTCCGCGCATGAGGAGAGGTACCTCAGGTTGGGGTATTACTATTCACGAGAGTGCTACACTCCGCGCATGAGAAGGAGTACCTCAGGTTGGGGTATTATTATTCACGTGTGTGCTACACTCCACGCATGAAGAGAAGTACCTCAGGTTGGATTATTACTATTATTGAGTGTGCTACACTCCGCGCATGAGAAGTAGTACCTCAGGTTGGGGTATGACTATTATCGGGTGTGCTACACTCCGCGCATGAGAAGAAGTACCTCAGGTTGGGGTATTACTATTCACGTGTGTGCTACACTCCGCGCATGAGAAGGCGTACCTCAGGTTGGGGTATTATTATTATCAGGTGTGCTACACTCCGCGCATGAGAAGGCGTACCTCATGTTGGGGTATTACTATTCACGAGTGTGCTACACTCCGCGCATGAGAAGGCGTACCTCAGCTTGGGGTATTACTATTCACGAGTGTGCTACACTCCGCGCATGAGAAGGCGTACCTCAGGTTGGGGTATTACTATTCACGAGTGTGCTACACTCCGCGCATGAGAAGGCGTACCTCAGGTTGGGGTATTTTTATTATCGGGTGTGCTACACTCCGCGCATGAGAAGGAGTACCTCAGGTTGGGGTATTACTATTCACGTGTGTGCTACACTCCGTGCATGAGAAGGCGTACCTCAGGTTGGGGTATTACTATTCACGTGTGTGCTACACTCCGTGCATGAGAAGGCGTACCTCAGGTTGGGGTATTACTATTCACGTGTGTGCTACACTCCGCGCATGAGGAGAGGTACCTCAGGTTGGGGTATTACTATTCACGTGTGTGCTACACTCCGTGCATGAGAAGGCGTACCTCAGGTTGGGGTATTACTATTATCGAGTGTGCTACACTCCGCGCATGAGAAGGCGTAGCTCAGGTTGGGGTATGACTATTATCATGTGTGCTACACTCCGTGCATGAGAAGGAGTACCTCAGGTTGGGGTATTACTATTATCGAGTGTGCTACACTCCGCGCATGAGAAGGCGTACCTCAGGTTGGGTTATTACTATTATCGAGTGTGCTACACTCCGCGCATGAGAAGGAGTACCTCAGGTTGGATTATTACTCTTCTCGAGTGTGCTACACTCCGCGCATGAGAAGGAGTACCTCGGGTTGGGTTATTACTATTCACGAGTGTGCTACACTCCGCGCATGAGGAGAGGTACCTCAGGTTGGGGTATTACTATTCACGAGTTTGCTACACTCCGCGCATGAGGAGAGGTACCTCAGGTTGGGGTATTACTATTCACGAGAGTGCTACACTCCGCGCATGAGAAGGAGTACCTCAGGTTGGGGTATTATTATTCACGTGTGTGCTACACTCCACGCATGAAGAGAAGTACCTCAGGTTGGATTATTACTATTATTGAGTGTGCTACACTCCGCGCATGAGAAGTAGTACCTCAGGTTGGGGTATGACTATTATCGGGTGTGCTACACTCCGCGCATGAGAAGAAGTACCTCAGGTTGGGGTATTACTATTATCGAGTGTGCTACACTCCGCGCATGAGGGGAAGTACCTCAGGTTGGGGTATTACTATTCACGAGTGTGCTACACTCCGCGCATGAGAAGGAGTACCTCAGGTTGGGGTATTATTATTCACGTGTGTGCTACACTCCGCGCATGAGAAGGAGTACCTTAGGTTGGGGTATTACTATTCACGTGTGTGCTACACTCCACGCATGAAGAGAAGTACCTCAGGTTGGATTATTACTATTATTGAGTGTGCTACACTCCGCGCATGAGAAGTAGTACCTCAGGTTGGGGTATGACTATTATCGGGTGTGCTACACTCCGCGCATGAGAAGGCGTACCTCAGGTTGGGGTATTACTATTCACGTGTGTGCTACACTCCGCGCATGAGAAGGCGTACCTCAGGTTGGGGTATTACTATTCACGGGTGTGCTACACTCCGCGCATGAGGAGAGGTACCTCAGGTTTGGGTATTATTACATACCTGCTGCGAATGTCTATTAAATACTGTCCACTGCTAGGAGTGCAGTAATGATAATGTTCATGCCCGCTGTGAGTCTGACTTAATAAGTCATTAAAATGGTGTTTTTCTTCGATACGAGAAATATAACAATAAGCAAACGTCCTTACTATGGATAAAACGGTTCTCGTTCTCGGTCAGTCATCGATTTCATACTGCCTTCCGCCTTTAGCGTCAGGTCATATGAAATCGATGACTGACCTAAAACGGGAACTGTTTCGTCCACAGTAAGGGAGTTTCCTGATGTTACTTTTCTCAGGCATGCTACCTCCGTGCATGAGAAGGCGTACCTCAGGTTGGGTTATGACTATTCTCGCCTGCCTGTCTACGCGCTTGCCCGTTTAATAATCTAGGCTCGTATATGAAGACCCCTTTTCTGTACCTCGTACAAGGGTTATTGTTTATTAACATTTAAGTCTGTTCGCTAAGGCAGTCTTAGCCGTCCATAAGGTCGTCCATAAGTGTTGAATCAAGTTGACCCGCAGCGTCCTTGGGTCTCTATGGCTTACAGAAAAGGGCCTTCATGTACGATCTTAGATTATTAAACAGGCCCCTGGTCTGCTCCTTGGCGTACAGAAAAGGGTCTTCATGTACGATCTTAGATTATTAAACAGGCCCCTGGTGTGTCTCCTTGGCGTACAGAAAAGGGCCTTCATGTACGATCGTAGATTATTAAACAGGCCCCTGGTGTGTCTCCTTGGCGTACAGAAAAGGGCCTTCATGTACGATCTTAGATTATTAAACAGGCCCCTGGTGTGTCTCCTTGGCGTACAGAAAAGGGCCTTCATGTACGATCTTAGATTATTAAACAGGCCCCTGGTGTGTCTCCTTGGCGTACAGAAAAGGGCCTTCATGTACGATCTTAGATTATTAAACAGGCCCCTGGTGTGTCTCCTTGGCGTACAGAAAAGGGCCTTCATGTACGATCTTAGATTATTAAACAGGCCCCTGGTGTGTCTCCTTGGCGTACAGAAAAGGGCCTTCATGTACGAGTCTAGATTATTAAACAGGCCCCTGGTGTGTCTCCTTGGCGTACAGAAAAGGGCCTTCATGTACGAGTCTAGATTATTAAATAGGTCCCTGGTGTGTCTCCTTGGCATACAGAAAAGGGCCTTCATGTACGAGTCTAGATTATTAAACAGGCCCCTGGTGTGTCTCCTTGGCGTACAGAAAAGGGCCTTCATGTACGATCTTATATTATTAAACAGGCCCCTGGTGGGTCTCCTTGGCGTACAGAAAAGGGCCTTCATGTACGAGTCTAGATTATTAAACAGGTCCCTGGTGTGTCTCCTTGGCGTACAGAAAAGGGCCTTCATGTACGAGTCTAGATTATTAAACAGGCCCCTGGTGTGTCTCCTTGGCGTACAAAAAAGGGCCTTCATGTACGATCTTAGATTATTAAACAGGCCCCTGGTGTGTCTCCTTGGCATACAGAAAAGGGCCTTCATGTACGAGTCTAGATTATTAAACAGGCCCCTGGTGTGTCTCCTTGGCGTACAGAAAAGGGCCTTCATGTACGATCTTAGATTATTAAACAGGCCCCTGGTGTGTCTCCTTGGCATACAGAAAAGGGCCTTCATGTACGAGTCTAGATTATTAAACAGGCCCCTGGTGTGTCTCCTTGGCGTACAAAAAAGGGCCTTCATGTACGAGTCTAGATTATTAAACAGGCCCCTGGTGTGTCTCCTTGGCGTACAGAAAAGGGCCTTCATGTACGATCTTAGATTATTAAACAGGCCCCTGGTGTTCGTAGAGGCGGGACGTGGATTATTGTGCGTGGAGTCCCTCTATCATCATTTACCTATCTATTCTTCTGAACTGTAAATATGTGTACTTGAGTAATATCATGATCAATATGTAAAAATAGGATTGAATACCAAATATATTTAGTCGAAAAAACTACCTGCGAGTACTAGGAGAGCATGTGTCCTATGTAGTATTATTTCTGATACCATTATTGTTGTTAATATGGTATATAACTAGGAAGGTGGTAGACCGCGACGGACTGTAAGCGAACCTATCCTGAATAAATAAAAAAAATATATAACAAAAATTCGGTAGGTCCACTGCGCTCTGCCTGCCAAATTGTCATCGTTTTTAGACGTTCATGAACCGCTGGGAACTCCTGATTTGTCTGGCTCTGTCTGCTGCAAAACAAGGTCCAGAGACAGCCCGATCCCCTCCGACAGCAACAACAACAAAAACACACTGACATGCGGCGCTTTTTACGACGCGATAAAATTCTGTGGGAAAGATCTCAATCCAGCCTCTCTCCTGTGGTCAGTTATCAAATGAGTTAAGCAGGGCTTGGCTTGCGTCGCTGTGAGAAATCTCCAGCTGCAGAAGTGTGTTTTTAGGTTATTTTCAGATGAAGGTGACAGAGAACACTGACGGGGAATCAAGCACTCACCATCGTCCCTCTCTCAGCTTCTTCTATTTGTCTGTCGTAGGCTGACAATGAGAATTCAGCGCTGGAAATTGTGAAAGAGGTATTTTGTGCTGGATGTGTTTTATGTTTAAGCAACACATCTCTCCGTAGTAGTTTTCAGGGTGGTTGCGCACGCTCCAGCCTGGGGCCTGTTTAATAATCTAGGATCGTACATGAAGACCCTTTTCTGTATACCATAGAAACTCAGGGACGATGTGGGTCAAGTTTATTCAATACTTATGGTTGGCTAATAATGTCTTAGCGAACAGACTTTTTTTTTTTTTTTTTAACTTTGTATTTACACTGGAGGTTATCGGTAGGCTAGCAATCAGCCTATTTCCACGTAGCTCCAGGTAGCATGACTCCTTGGAGACTGAACAATCAAACGAATTATATGCCGGCGTAAAAACATTGGTCTTAGATATTATCAAACATAACCCTTGTACAGGTAACAGAAAAGGGTCTTCATGTATGAGCCTCTAGTTTGTAACCTCATTTAGTGAGGGAATTTGGAAGCGGTGTGATGCGAAAAACGGTTACCCTGCGAAAAGTGGTAATTATCGCCCACCCAATACGCGCATTCGTCTGGACACGTTCTTCCGTTCAGATATCACAGATTATTGGACGTACTACTATTCTGATGTGATTTTAATGTAAACAAATGAAAAGAATAATATTTAGACATGAGAATTACATGTTGTGATATGTCGTGATATGCTTGATTTCGGCAAATCGTTCACTCTCCAATCATGGACTTCATCACTGCGCATGCTCGTGGGCGATAATTACCACTTTTCGCAGGGTAACCGTTTTTCGCATCACAGCGGGTCTATCTATGCCTCCTGTATTTGTTGTCATAACGGTAACATCAACACATGAGTCTCTCCGTGTGAATCCCACTTTAGGTCCATTGAAAGACCGATGAACAGCGGTTTGAAGATCGTGCTCAACTTTAGAGGTGTGGCAGGGTTACCGGTTAAGGTGTAGAAAATATCAACTTGGTTTAGAGAGTTGATCATGAAAATCTATAAGGCATTAAAGGGATATCCTACGATCCACAATGGCGCCACCTGGTGATTTTTAAGTAATGTCAATTATCAATCAAAACTAGTTTCTTGGGATTTATTATTCTAGTTCTATATGAGTAAATTTTACAATTTGTCCAGTTTATCCAATCTTAATAGGTACAATAGGCCAATTTGCATTAACTTGATTTACATAGGAAATCTACTGAAAAATATGGTTTTCTTCAATTCTTTCAAAAATAAGGACGGTGACCAATGATTTTAAAAACATAAATGTGTAGTACTATATGTGTACTATATTCTGTGAAAATCTAAGGAAAACGACATCGGTTTTACTATGTGAAAAAAACTTTTTAGAATTTCTATATATATTCTTATATCAAATTATCATCATATTGATCTATAAATCAAGACCTAGCACAGTGACCCCCAATTCTTAAGTTAGATATGTGTTTCACAACACTTGGAGATCATCATATTAAATCATCAGGAAATTGACATGATTTTAATTTTCAAGCCACATTATCCGCTATGCCTTTTTTTTTTTTTTTAATTTATCAAAACACACATCTCTCAGATTATCTGAGTTTTTCAGATGCCGTTACTGGCGTACAATCACGTTTCTGTTATACCACAAATCACAGGAATCAAAAGTATTTAACAACGCAGCTCCCAAAAAACGTCTCCACGCCGTTCTCCTCTGTCTGTGGACGTTATCGATGTTCCTCCCTCCCCTCTTCCCCTGCCCCCGTGCTCCAGTCTCCGCTGGACTTCCCTTTAAAGACATCAAATCAGTCTCAGACTTTCTAAGGGGATACGCAGGCTGGTAAATGAGATAACCTCCTGTATGGTCCTCCACTGGCGGACATTTGTATGAGCGTGGGGGAGAACAAAGCTAGGTCAGTGTTATGTTACGTTTACACTATGTTCGCAGTATCATAGAAATCTTCCCACTGTACAGAAATCTGAAGTGGGATTCACATGATGGGATTCATGTACCTCACAGGGTGTTTGTCTGGGACAAATCCTGCTGAGATTCATGTACCTCACAGTTTGTTTGTCTATTATAAATGAATATTGCACTTAGTTGCTGTTAGTTCTAAAGATTTGCGTCTACTGAAGTTAAAGCCATAGTGATTTAATATCATCGACTATGGGCCTTTCCTCCTCCTTCTCCTCTCCTCTCTCTCCTTTTCTGTTCCCACTCCTCCCTTTCTCTCCCCTCTTCTCCTCCTCCATCCTCTCCTTTTCCTTTCTCTCCTCAGTTCTTCCCTTGTTTTCTCCTTTTCTGTTCCCCTCCTCCCTTTCCCCCCTTCTCTCCCCTCCCCCACAATACTCTTCTCTTCCTTTTCCTTCCTCACCTCCTTCTTCTTTTCCTCCTTTCTCCATTTCCTCCCCTCCCTTCCTTCCCACTCCTTCCCCCTCCTCTTCTATCCTCCCTTCTTCCTTTTCCTCTTCACCTCCTCTTTCTTATTCTCCTTTTCTGTTCACCCTCCCCTCCTCTTCGTCAATCCCTTCCTCTTCCCTTCTCTCCTCACCCCCTCTTCTTCTCCCTTCTCTACGTCCTCCTCCTCTCTCCCCTGCTGCCCTCCTGCCTCTCCTTCCCCTAATCTCCCTTCCTCATACACCTCCCCATTCCTCCTGCTCTCTTCTCCTTTATTCTCTGCCCTCTCTCCTCTCCTCATCCTGTCTTCCTACTAATCCTGTAATTCCGTCCATGTATCCCTACATCTATTTTCTCCGTCTTTTATTCTGGCTCTGGTGCAGCATTTCGCATTAAGTGTTGCTTTAACATCCATCCGTTGCTTCCTTTCTTCTCACCACTAAAGGATGACACATTTTTTTAAAACCTTTATTTACACTGGTCAAAGCTCAGCTCACAAATGGACTGGTTTCAAAGTTCGACCATTACCGATTGACAAAGTTTGATAAGCAGTGTGATAGTACAGCATTATCGACATAACTAACTATATAACTACAGTAGAACCCCGCTTAATGGACTCCCCGCGTAAGCAGACACTCCGTGTTAATGAACACCTTTGCTCGGAACGGATTCCTCTATTAGATGTTAATTTAACCCTGTGTAAGCAATCACCCCGCGTAAGCGAACACTTTGGCACGGAATAGAGGGTATCCGCTTACGCGGGTTTGTACTGTATATATAACAGTAACATAACTAAGTATAGTAGTAACATGTATCATATAATTCATGCAGCAACATATAACATACAATACATCGAAGAGGTTATTTGCAAAGATAGTAGTTTTCACATGAAGATACAGTTTTTCGGTAAAAGATTTAGTTGTATTTGAAATCTTTTCCCTTTATTGGCACCTTTCTGTACACACGACGGTGAAATGTATCTGAAAAAACTCACCTCAGTGAGAGATGCAGGTAATAAGTAAATAAAAAAAGAACATTGTCTTTTGTAGACTCCTCGTTTAATGTTCACCAGTAAACTGACCAGTGGGTGGAGGATGAACACTAATTGTACCTCTCTAGTTGTCCACATTCCCCTCTCTCTGTATCCTTACCACAGTTTTCTGTTAAGACTTGAGGTAAACTCGCCCGTGGCCGCGGGGGGGGGGGGGAGAGTGAAGGGGATTCTCAAACCACTCCCTCTCACTGCGGACCTCACGAGGGGAAACAGTTTCTACAAACGGCGCCTCTTAAAAGGGGAACAGTTTCTCGGACTACAAACGGCGTCTCTTAAAAGCGGCTTTTGTGTCAGGTAGACGCCGAGTAGACGCCGAGTAGACGCCGAGAAGACGCCCACCAGACGCCCGGGAGACGCGGCTCCGACGCGGCCACACACTACGCATGCGCAACTCTCATAGACGCGTCTTTGTTGTGAGATTTGGGGACACTCTCCCAGCAGAGATCCTGTCCTCTACTTGCTGCGGCCACTTGTATCTCTGCCCCGACCTGCCTGTTTGGGATAGAATCTGTCCCATCTGCCAGTTTTTCAAATATCCTAAATTCATAGCACTTTGGGCAGTATTTTGTGTTCTCATAGTAAATATAGACGTACATATTTCTACGGTCAATAATTTACACTCATTTCTTTTAATTGTTGTGTCAAATCAGACATAGTATAAGTGATTATTTTCTTCAGTGGGAAGCACCTCATATGTTTCAGCGTTTTTTGTGTCCCTGTGCTTTTTCAGAGGGGCAGTCTAATCAAATGTGGATTCACATTAGGAAATGGTTTAAATCTGAAAAGGAAACAGGTGGATTGTCTATGAAGCCCATTTAACAATTGCTATATATCCCAACTCATAACATATGAGTTGTTTGAGTTTCATAACTTTGACAGTTGCCCTGTTTTAAATCTGGAATCTTGGCTGTTTTCCCCTGTCATTAGTGGAAACCCGGAGAACCAGTGTCGGGATGAGGCAGAGATTAGCAAGCACTAGCGCCGTAAAAGATCTGGAAGGAGAGTGGGGTTGTGGGGGCAGGGCGTGGACACGGATATACATGTGCGCCCTGAGAGGGGTGAGGACTGAGAGACCCGGGGTACGTCCAGAGACAAATCAACCCGCTCAGTCTGCGCTCAGTCTGCGCGAGTTTCACTTTAATCTGTGTGAGATTTCCCACGAGCCATGATGATGAAGTGAAGTAGGTGTAGGTGTAATAGGGTGTGTGAGGACACCTCTGTATGTCTATTGAGCATACATGTTTGTGTTATAGAAGGATTATTTGTTTAGTTGACTGTTCCAAGATTTGGGGAGTCAGATGCATAATGCACAACATAATGTGACTTCTGTGATATTGTAGAGTATTGTATATGTAAGTTGTGATATTGTATAGTATTGTTTATGTGAGTTTTCTGATATTGCATATATGTGAGTTCTGTAATATTGTATAGTTTTGTATATGTGAGATTTGTGATATTGTAGAGTAGTGTATATGTACTGGTATAATGCATCAGATTTTATCTCTAACCAAAAGTGACATCAACACGTTGAAAACAGTAAATTAAATTAGTTGGTCAAGTCCGTCGCAATAGGTAAAAACGATAAACTTGATTTTAACTACTAGTACCACTAGTATCTACTAGTGGTAGATAGGTGAGTGTTCGTACATAATGTTTAAATGTGAAGACCATATACATGACTGTTAGAGAACTCATGGAATAATACGAGAATTATAGACAAATTCAGATGTTTTTTTCTCAAGGGGTGGCCAACTACATATTGACCTTTTTTTCTTAACTTTTTTTCTTTTATTGCAGCATTTATTAAGTTATATATCTTTTGTTGGGTGTATGTTTGCCTCCGTTTCACTCTTATGATATCAGGGTACATAATACGAGTTTTAAAGCTGCCTAATCTTTTGGGAGTCCTTGCAGCTCCTGAGTAAGTGATTTAACTCTATCAATAATATCAAGTCACATGATGTCTCCTACTTCTATCTTAAGAAAAAGAACTCATTTTAAACCTAAATTCATATTGGACTATAGATCCTATGTACCTTTTCCCAAAAACATTTGGATGTTGGACACTTTTAACGCGAGGTCCTATGAGGGTCTCGGAGGACTTATACTGTGAAGATTCTCAGCGAATCTGACGTCTCAATTTAAGTATTTGGAGAAGTGTGAAATTCTTTGGTCACCAGACGACATTCATTGAGGGAGAGTGAGGGGGCGTGGTTAGCACCTGTCTAACCAGTGAGTGGGCGTGGCCTGTGACCCTGGCCCCGCCCACACTGCACGCACGCCCCGCATACCTCTACTTGTAGGTCAGGGCATCCACTGAGGACTGTAAAAGGTTGTGTAAGTCATTAAAAAGGTCGGCCAACATCCTGTATGTGAGTATGGCCGTGTCGGCGTGATGTCTCACTCAGTGAGGTACAGGGACTGGGGCGTGATAGAAGCAGGGAGGTGACCTTTACAGGTGTAGGGTCTATATGTGTGTGAATGTATGCAAGCAGCATGCAATGTCTCTAGATGTATATATATATACATGTATATCTCACTCAGTGAGGTACAGGGACTGGGGCGTGATAGAAGCAGGGAGGTGACCTTTACAGGTGTATAAGGCCTATATGTGTGTGAATGTAGGCAAGCAGCATGCAATGTGTCTAGATATATATATATATATATATATAAATATATATATATGTATATCTCACTCAGTGAGGTACAGGGACTGGGGCGGGATAGAAGCAGGGAGGTGACCTTTACAGGTGTATAAGGCCTATATGTGTGTGAATGTAGGCAAGCAGCATGCAATGTGTCTAGATGTATATATATCTCAGTGAGGTACAGGGACTAGGGCGTGATAGAAGCAGGGAGGTGACCTTTACAGGTGTATAAGGCCTATATGTGTGAATGTAGGCAAGCAGCATGCAATGTCTCTAGATGTATATATATATAGTATAGAGGAAGCCCATGAAAGTTTAGGGTCAGAGCTCACATTGAGTTTAAATCACGTTGTAATTACGTAGCGGTTCAAACGAGATGGGATCGAGCTCTGACCCTAAACTTGTATAGGTTTCTGAATTCACATTGACTACTGGGCTAACATTTAAGAGATAATCATTCAGATAAGGTTTTTTTCATCTTTTGAAAGGTTGATATTACTTTGTTTGTATCATCGTACATTATAAACAAATATAAGTAAGTTATTTGGGGAACCTCGGGAGGGAGAGAGGTTGTGCTGGTTATCCTTGGGACTACGAATCAGCAGGGAACCAGCGAAGGTTCAAAGTCGTGCGCTAGTAATATACGGACACTGGCTTACTGTCTGCGTACGTCAAAATTACGCGGTAAAATTATTGATCAGAAACATCTCGATGCCACAGGCAGAGGAATGTATCTGATCCAAAAATGATTTTGACGTACTAAGACAGTACTAAGACAGTCAGCCCGTTTTCGTATTATATACCTAAAAATGGCGAAATTCTAGCTAGTCACGTGATCACATACTCCGTACGTCACACTGTGATGTATGGCTATATATATATATGTCATGGGTAGCAGCTGGCAGTATACACACTTGATACTTAGGAGAAACCAAACTCGAGTTGGTCGTGTTGTTGTTTATCGCAGGACGGCAATGTCGCGTTTACTGGGCGAGGCGAAACCGAGTGCAGTGATGCGCAACATTGCCGGAGTGCGATAAACAACACGACTAACTCGAGTTTGGTTTAGAATTTATCTTACCCCGTCTAAATTACTTCAGCAAATTAAGAAATAACATAAAACTCAACGATAATCAGTGATAATCATTGGTCGCTTTTCAAATGACGTCATTTGACAACTGTATCCCACTAGAGCGATAAATTTCATTTTCCTGCACCGTAGACCAAATACAGTCCGCTAATGTTAAGCCTATGGAGTTTTTTATTAGGGGTAGGATAAAGCCTTAGGTATATAATAATATGCGATATGAACGTGCTGTAGTAGTTGTAAAACAATAGTAAAATGTACCCTTCAAGGGATGCTTGATTGCAGTTCTCTAAAAAATAAATAAACTTTTCTAATTCTTCAGATTTCACACTAATTGAAATATAGAAACAGAATCTCGCAGCATCATAGACAGACTGATAACTGTGGTTGAAAATTTGGCGTCTAAACCTATCAACATGAACTAGAACCCGGATGTCGCATCCCTCCACACACTACCACCTGTTGACGACAAATGGAACTAGAGCTGCGTGCCAATGAGATCAGCCCTAACAGCGGGCCACGGCAATCAGCCAATCAGGGCACGTTTTACATTCAGCACGTCGCCATGACGTAATGGCGTCCCGCGGTGCATAAACTGTCACCTAGCGGCGGTATAAAACTCGATAGAGTCCCGCGAGAGGTCGCCTGTGGGTGGGAGGGGGCAGAATGAGATCTATTGGGAGGACAGGGCATGGTGTGTGGGAGGGGAGCAGAATGAGATCCATTGGGAGGACAGTGCATGGTGTGTGGGAGGGGGGGGCAGAATGAGATCCATTGGGAGGACAGTGCATGGTGTGTGGGAGGGGGGGGGGCAGAATGAGATCCATTGGGAGGACAGGGCATGGTGTGTGGGAGGGGGGGCAGAATGAGATTCATTGGGAGGACAGGGCATGGTGTGTGGGAGGGGGTGGCAGAGTGAGATCCATTGGGAGGACAGGGCATGGTGTGTGGGAGGGGGGGCAGAATGAGATCCATTGGGAGGACAGTGCATGGTGTGTGGGAGGGGGGGGGGGCAGAATGAGATCCATTGGGAGGACAGTACAGGGGGGCGGAGTGGGGTTGGAGGGTGAACTATTTGCTGAAGGGGGAGTATTTGAGTCCGTGTTGATGCAGCACTGGAGGTGTTGTCTCTGGACCAGACGCGGTTTCCACGTTTAGCCGCGCGTCATCCATCACGACGTTTTAATTGTCGTCTGCTAGAATGTGATATTCTACCACGTGACCGCCGAGACAAACTCCAGCGGAAAATGGTGCATCTGCGAGAGGCGCGCCGGTCAGTGAGATGTGGGGGGAGGATTGTTGGTACGCTTTGCCCCCCCCCCCCCTCCCACACACAAGCCTCACCATCCCACCCTCTGCCCTCCCACCCACATTACCCCATACCACCCACCATATAACCAACCACACCATCCACCCTCCCCCATACCAACCACCCTCCCCCATACCACCCACCACCCTCCCCCATACCACCCACCACACTCCCCTTTTCAATTCCCCCCTCCCCGCCTGTTCCCCGCCTGGCCATGCCTCCAGGGACCACTCTGTCACTCTTCATTTGTGGACGCATCGGAATACAGAGCTTTCCCTATAGCCCGCTGGTCTCACATAATGAAGGCTCCCTGCAGCCCGCTGGCCGCACATAATGAAGGCTCCCTGCAGCCCGCTGGTCACACATAATGAGGGCTCCCTGCAGCCTGCTGGCCTCACATAATGAAGGCTCCCTGCACCACGCTGGTTACATATAATGAAGGCTCCCTGCAGCCCGCTGGTCCCACATAATGAAGGCTCCCTGCAGCCCGCTGGTCTCATATAATGAAGGCTCCCTGCAGCCCGCTGGTCTCACATAATGAAGGCTCCCTGCAGCCCGCTGGTCCCACATAATGAAGGCTCCCTGCAGCCCGCTGGTCCCAAATAAAGAAGGCTCCCTGCAGCCCGCTGGTCCCACATAATGAAGGCTCCCTGCAGCCCGCTGGTCTCACATAATGAAGGCTCCCTGCAGCCCGCTGATCACACATAATGAAGGCTCCCTGCACCACGCTGGTCTCACATAATGAAGGCTCCCTGCAGCCCGCTGGCCCCACATAATGAAGGCTCCCTGCAGCCCGCTGGTCTCACATAATGAAGGCTCCCTGCAGTCCGCTAGCCGCACATAATGAAGGCTCCCTGCAGCCCGCTGGTCTCACATAATGAAGGCTCCCTACAGCCCGCTGGTCTCACATAATGAAGGCTACCTACAGCCCGCTGGTCTCACATAATGAAGGCTCCCTGCAGCCCGCTGGTCTCACATAATGAAGGCTCCCTGCAGCCCGCTGGTCTTACATAATGAAGGCTCCCTGCAGCCCATTAGTCTCACATAATGAAGGCTCCCTGCAGCCCGCTGGCCTCACATAATGAAGGCTCCCTGCAGCCCGCTGGTCCCACATAATGAAGGCTCCCTGCAGCCCGCTGGTCTCACATAATGAAGGCTCCCTGCAGCCCGCTGGTCTCACACAATGAAGGCTCCCTGCAGCCCGCTGGTCACATATAATGAAGGCTCCCTGCACCCTTCTGGTCTCATATAATGAAGGCTCCCTGCAGCCCACTGGTTACATATAATGAAGGCTCCCTGCAGCCCGCTGGTCTCACATAATGAAGGCTCCCTGCAGCCCGCTGGTCTCATATAATGAAGGCTCCCTGCAGCCCGCTGGTCTCATATAATGAAGGCTCCCTGCAGCCCGCTGGTCCCACATAATGAAGGCTCCCTGCAGCCCGCTGGTCTCACATAATGAAGGCTCCCTGCAGCCCGCTGGTCTCATATAATGAAGGCTCCCTGCAGCCCGCTGGTCTCACATAATGAAGGCTCCCTGCAGCCCGCTGGTCCCACATAATGAAGGCTCCCTGCAGCCCGCTGGTCTCATATAATGAAGGCTCCCTGCAGCCCGCTGGTCTCACATAATGAAGGCTCCCTGCAGCCCGCTGGTCCCACATAATGAAGGCTCCCTGCAGCCCGCTGGTCTCATATAATGAAGGCTCCCTGCAGCCCACTGGTTACATATAATGAAGGCTCCCTGCAGCCCGCTGGTCCCACATAATGAAGGCTCCCTGCAGCCCGCTGGTCTCACATAATGAAGGCTCCCTGCAGCCCGCTGGTCCCACATAATGAAGGCTCCCTGCAGCCCGCTGGTCTCATATAATACGCTCCCTGCAGCCCGCTGGTCTCATATAATGAAGGCTCCCTGCAGCCTGCTAGTCTCACACAATGAAGGCTCCCTGCAGCGTGAGGTGGCGCCCTCTAGTCGACGCCGTCACGCCTGTTGCCGGCGTGCGCCTTATTGTCACCAGCAACACGCCGGTGACCACCATACTTATCACACACTCTGATTAAACTGCAGGCATTTTTTACACTAATCTAAATTTGCGTCAATTTCCTTTTCAATATGATCTCGATCTTCATTTACATCGAATCATGCAACTGCTTCGTGATTGGGTTTGTATTGAAGTTATTGTTTCGCAAAACTGAACCTGCAAAATGTTGTGGGCGATAAAATGAGTAGATATGATTACTGCCCTGTATGTGAGGTGCCTGTCGACATGCACATAAACCAGTGACGTCACAGGTCTGTGGTGTTGCTGACCAATATACACCACCTTCAACAATATGATCAAATCTACTCACATTATTGGGTAAAAACGTGCTAAAGCATTGCCCACCAAACCCGTGTCTATTCTACCTTCCACGATGTATACCCCACAATGTTTTTGTTGGTCTGTAGATATAGATGACACTTTACAACCTGATTGATCAGTGAGATGGCGTGGTTGGCTTTATCTCACCCCTGGTACAAGTTTAGCCATAGGAATAACATTAGAAAAATATACTCAACGATCACCCTGGTAAAGTTACAATACTATGCCACGGCCGTGGCGTAGTGGATTTGCTAAGTATATTCTGATTATTCTGAAGTTGTGATGTTATTTAAACGATAGAAAGGGGTAAGATAAATCCAGAACCGCACTCAAATAGTAAAATAGACGATTCTCGATGCAGTTTTATAAAAGTATTCCAACACGCAGGTAAGACTCCTGGCTGGACTGCTGGTAGTGGTTGCTGATTTTGGATTCGATTGGGAACCAGCTAATTTTTGAAAACCAAAGGACTTAAGCGCATTAGAACATGCGAGAATCATGAAAGATATACTCCCATTTAGCATTAAACTATACAATACATTGGAAAACAGTAAACAGTAGTTGTAATATAATCCTATGACCCAGATATTAATCGAAATATCAATCAAGAACTTTGATGCCTTTGACAAGGGTTTGAACGATAATAGGGGCTGCACACATTTAAAAAATAGTCAAGACAGTGCATATGGTCCACCGATCGAGGTCGTTGCAGAAGCAAGATGCATGGATGCAAGTGGGTTACAAAGAATGAACCTTAGGCTGAATATAACCCGAACCTTTTATCTGTTTTTATTCTCCACGCTCATTCATGAATTATGAATATTAACATGTGTTGGCCAGGAAGGAAGCTAAATATTTATTTCATTAAAATAGAACTGTATAAATCTATTTGTACTGCTCTGTCCTTGACAACTCACACAACACACAACACACACACACAACCAGTCCCCAAACACAGCCATAACCCAGCACAGTCTCTCATCCCTCACCCAGACTCCGCTTGCAGAGTGACCGAGGCACGCGATGCATTGTGGGTGTTCAGTCACGTGATCAGGTGTTGACTGATGACGTCATGGGGGTTCGTCACAATCCGCCTGGTGTTTTTATATCAGCATTCTATTAACCCTCCCGGCCCCATAATCCTTAATCAGGGGATGTTCACCGCCTGGTGAATTACCCCGAATACTGCAGTATCTCTGTCACCCTCCTAGTGTCACTGCCTCTGTCTCTCCTTGTCTGGTGAATTACCCCGAATACTGCAGTATCTCCGTCACCCTCCTAGTGTCACTGCCTCTGTCTCTCCTTGTCTACTGAATTACCACGAATACTGCAGTATCTCCGTCACCCTCCTAGTATCACTGCCTCTGTCTCTCCTTGTCTACTGAATTACCCCGAATACTGCAGTATCTCCGTCACCCTCCTAATATCACTGCCTCTGTCTCTCCTTGTCTACTGAATTACCCCGAATACTGCAGTATCTCCATCACCCTCCTAGTGTCACTGCCTCTGTCTCTCCTTGTCTACTGAATTACCCCGAATACTGCAGTATCTCCGTCATCCTCCTAGTGTCACTGCCTCTGTCTCTCCTTGTCTGCTGAATTACCCCGAATACTGCAGTATCTCCGTCACCCTCCTAGTGTCACTGCCTCTGTCTCTCCTTGTCTACTGAATTACCCCGAATACTGCAGTATCTCCGTCACCCTCCTAGTGTCACTGCCTCTGTCTCTTCTTGTCTACTGAATTACCCCGAATACTGCAGTATCTCCGTCACCCTCCTAGTGTCACTGCCTCTGTCTCTCCTTGTCTGGTGAATTGCCCCGAATACTGCAGTATCTCCGTCACCCTCCTAGTACCACTGCCTCTGTCTCTCCTTGTCTGGTGAATTACCCCGAATACTGCAGTATCTCTGTCACCCTGTCTCTAGTGTCACTGCCTCTGTCTCTCCTTGTCTGGTGAATTACCACGAATACTGCAGTATCTCCGTCACCCTCCTAGTGTCACTGCCTCTGTCTCTCCTTGTCTGGTGAACTACCCCGAATACTGCAGTATCTCCGTCACCCTCCTAGTGTCACTGCCTCTGTCTCACCTTGTCTGGTGAATTACCCCGAATACTGCAGTATCTCTGTCACCTGTCTCTAGTGTCACTGCCTCTGTCTCACCTTGTCTGGTGAATTACCCCGAATACTGCAGTATCTCTGTCACCCTGTCTCTAGTATCACTGCCTCTGTCTCTCCTTGTCTACTAAATTGACCCGAATACTGCAGTATCTCTGTCACCCTGTCTCTAGTGTCACTGCCTCTGTCTCTCCTTGTCTACTGAATTACCCCGAATACTGCAGTATCTCCATCACCCTCCTAGTGTCACTGCCTCTGTCTCTCCTTGTCTACTGAATTACCCCGAATACTGCAGTATCTCCGTCACCCGGCTAGTGTCACTGCCTCTGTCTCTCCTTGTCTGCTGAATTACCCCGAATACTGCAGTATCTCCGTCACCCGGCTAGTGTCACTGCCTCTGTCTCTCCTTGTCTGCTGGGTTACCCCGAATACTGCAGTATCTCCGTCACCCTCCTAGTGTCACTGCCTCTGTCTCTCCTTGTCTACTGAATTACACCGAATACTGCAGTATCTCCGTCACCCGGCTAGTATCACTGCCTGTCTCTCCTTGTCTGGTGAATTACCCCGAATACTGCAGTATCTCCGTCACCGTCCTAGTGTCACTGCCTCTGTCTCTCCTTGTCTACTGAATTACCCCGAATACTGCGATATCTCTGTCACCCTGTCTCTAGTATCACTGCCTCTGTCTCTCCTTGCCTGCTGAATTACCCCGAATACTGCAGTATCTCCGTCACCCTCCTAGTATCACTGCCTCTGTCTCTCCTTGTCTGGTGAATTACCCCGAATACTGCAGTATCTCTGTCACCCTGTCTCTAGTGTCACTGCCTCTGTCTCTCCTTGTCTACTGAATTACCCCGAATACTGCAGTATCTCCGTCACCCTGTCTCTAGTGTCACTGCCTCTGTCTCTCCTTGTCTACTGAATTACCCCGAATACTGCAGTATCTCCGTCACCCTCCTAGTATCACTGCCTCTGTCTCTCCTTGTCTGCTGAATTACTCCGAATACTACAGTATCTCCGTCACCCTCCTAGTGTCACTGCCTCTGTCTCTCCTCGTCTGCTGAATTACCCCGAATACTGCAGTATCTCTGTCACTCTCCTAGTGTCACTGCCTCTGTCTCTCCTCGTCTGCTGAATTACCCAGAATACTGCAGTATCTCTGTCACCCTCCTAGTATCGCTGCCTCTGTCTCTCCTTGTCTGCTGAATTACTCCGAATACTACAGTATCTCCGTCACCCTCCTAGTGTCACTGCCTCTGTCTCTCCTTGTCTACTGAATTACACCGAATACTGCAGTATCTCTGTCACTCTCCTAGTGTCACTGCCTCTGTCTCATCTTGTCTGCTGAATTACCCCGAATACTACAGTATCTCTGTCACCCTCCTAGTGTCACTGCCTCTGTCTCATCTTGTCTACTGAATTACCCCGAATACTGCAGTATCTCTGTCACCCTCCTAGTGTCACTGCCTCTGTCTCTCCTTGTCTGGTGAATTACCCCGAATACTGCAGTATCTCTGTCACCCTGTCTCTAGTGTCACTGCCTCTGTCTCTCCTTATCTGCTGAATTCGCAGGCTCTGGCCTTCACAGTTTAGTAACCCAACTTTTGGAATAGATCGTATCTAAACCGGGCGATTGATCTTGCGATTGAAACAGTTACATAGGTCGGTTCGATCGGTTTTCAGTATATTTAGCAGGATGACTATAAGTATCCTAATCACACAAAACACCAACTTTCCTACTGTATTGGAATTTACAGTCATCCAAATAACAAGAGGCATTATTACATTTAGTTACCATGGAAGCTACAAGTGGTCATCCATAAGGTACGCATGTAGAATTTCTGAAATTTTAGAAACCCAACTCCCACTCCCAAACTCGTACGCAAGAGAACAAAGAGGGAGCATAGGCAAAATTTCCAAAATTTTTGACCCCACTTCCCCCCATCGTGTACGTACTTTATTGATGGCCCAGGGTGACAGCCACATTCACCGCTCCGTCCGTTATACTAACACGCCCGTCATATAATAACAGTGCACAAGAGAAAATGTTATTCAGATGTTCTCATGAAAATAGGTGAATGATTGATAAGCTAATGTACGAAATTCAAACAAGCGCACGGTTCTGTCGTTTGATATTATTCATCATATTACAAGAAGTCACCCTCCATTCATGTTTACTAAATCCCTCTGTGAAGTTCTCCCTCTTCTCTTCCTCTCCTCTTGATGTGTGAACGCTTCTCCCCCTCTTCTATGGGGGGCCGTTCTGTTTGAAACATTGCCATTTGGTCCATATTTTGTATCTTTCGTCAACGAAATACGCTCATATCACTCCGGGAATTAGTAATAAACAACCTGTTGTTTATTCAAGTTGTGGAGTTGCGTTCTGTGTGACTAGGTTAGCTCATACCTGCCGAAAATACCGAACCGACCTACGTATTTGTGCGTAGGGTGGGATATCGCCTGGAACTACTTTCCGAAGGTAGACCCTTCCGCGCAGCTAAAGCCGGCGACTACCACAAAAGCAGTTGTGACACTACTTTCGTCTACAAAATCAGTAACGCCACTGATTCCATTGCAGTTGTGACACTGCTTTCGTAGACGAAAGATAATTAGTAGAAACCAAACGAGAGTTAGCCTTGTCAATGTTTATGCCCCAATGGGCTGGTTGTGTATTACTACACAAGGCATTAACCGAGTGTAGTAAGTAGCAGACCTGACCAGAGTGGCATAAACATTGAGAAGGCTAACTAGAGATCTGTTTTGTATTTATCCTACCCCATCTCACCAATATACAGAGAAAGTTTTATAATTATCCATGTTAGTAGCGTGTTGACACTCATCGGAGGATGGCCACATTTCTCAATCCTGCAGGATCTACTTTTGTTATCTCATCCCTGATTGGTCCGTTTTTTTTATCCACCTCGGTACATTAAAAACACTTTATTCAACGCTCCGTCAAATACACTGAGTCAATGTTAAACCTATGGTCTTTTTTTAATAGGGGTAGGATAAAAAACAGGTACCAAATGGGAAGGTTGCAAACGGCCCCTCATACTCTGAGGGTCTAATTTGCGTGAACCCTGCATGCTTTACACGGCCCCCCACGACCCCCCACACCTCACCATCTCATCACTCCCGCTATTGACACTGTAAAATTCATTTGCATGACGTCACCGCCGCACAAAGCGCCCTCTTGTGTGCACGGGTCAGGGGTCACGTGACTATGGACGCCGACTCATTTGCATAATGGTCGGGCCACGTGACCCGGTTGACCAATAAGCGATGAGAAGACAGACGGAGGTCGGGGTGGGTGGGTGGGGTGGTGGTGTTAGAGTCCACTTGTTGTGGGGCGGGAGGAGGAGGAGGAGGGGGGGTGGTTTAGTGGTCAGTATGGACAGGGTGCGCTGTACATGTCAGGGAGGAGGAGGGGGGGTGGTTTAGTGGTCAGTATGAACAGGGTTCTTTGTACATGTCAGGGGTGAATGTCTCACCCTCTTAACCCTAACGCAGCCTAAATGATCTTGTTGAGGGTTGTTCGGGGTTTTTCGGTTTTCCCTCAGTCGTGGTTTTTTGAGTGGCTTATGAGATCACTATCAGTAAAAGGTGATGGGGGCGACAATGGCCACAGCCGACACACTTATATATTATATACGCTGCCTGAAGGTTAGAGTGGTCACATTGACTCAATCATTGATTGACTTTGAGCTTGTTGAGTGTGGGCCACATGCTCATATACACTGCCTAAAGGTTAGAGTGGTCACTTAGACTTTGAGCTTGTTGAGTGTGGGCCACATGCTCATATAGGCTGACTAAAGGTTAGAGTGGTCACATAGACTTTGAGCTTGTTGAGTTTTGGCCACACACAAATATATACTCTGCTCAAAGGTTAGAGTGGTCACATAGACTTCGAGCTTGTTGAGTGTGGGCCACACGCTCAAATACTCTGCCTAAAGGTTAGAGTGTTTATATGGTAAATAATATACACTCATTTGTCAAACCATGTCAAATCAAACATAGTCATAGGGATCACTTTCATCAGTGGAAGAACCTCATGTGTTGCAGGTTTTGTTTGTCAACATGACACATTTGCTCATTCGGAGGGGCAGTTTAATCAAGTGTGGATTTACATTATAAAGTGGTTTAGAGCTGAAAAAGAAGCAGCTGGATTGTCTGTAAAGCTGATTTAATAATTACAATATTTCCCAACTAATAATATTTGAGTTTCATAACTTTTGACAATTACCCTGTTTTGAATCCGTCTTTAGTGGATACCCGGGGAGATTAGTAAGTGCTAGCACCGCAAAAGCTCTCCTAGGAGAGTTGATGGGAAACAATAATCGATAAAAACTGCCAAAGATTTCATGGAATTCTGAGGATCATATTTTAGAAAGGCACTGTCACACTGATCGTGGTTATTGTCGCCTGAGGTTAGTCTTAGGGTGGCGTCCACCAACCACGAAAAGGCTACGACAAGCGCCAACAAGAAAGTTCCATTCGGCGCTTGTCGCAGCCTTGTCGTAAGAAGGGGGACTTTATGACAGCATTGTCAGGGCGTGTCGGGAAGTGCACACTCCACCGAAATTTCCTATCGTAGACCACTTTGACACGCTCCCGACAGGCCATGACACTCCACAACAAGGGTCCAGTTCGAACATGCTCGATGTTGTCTTAGCCTTGTCGGAAGGCTCCCGACAAGCTTCCAATCATGGCCTTGTCATGGCCTTGTCATAGACTCTTGTCGGGAACTGGGATCCACCAACCACGACAAGGCCTCTAATCGTAGGCCAATCGTGAACCTTGTTGGGAAGCCATTGTCGTAGCCTTGTCATGGTTGGTGGACGCCTGACTTTAATCGTAATTGTTCAGCCAATATCGTTCTTAGTTTTAAAAACACCTCTCCCACGTCCACACGCACACACAGAAACTCTAGGGGCCCGTTTAATAATCTAGGATCGTCCATGAAGACCCTTTTCTGTATGCTAAGGAGACCCAGGGACGATGTGGGTCAACTTTATTGAACGCTTATGGACGACCTTATGGACGGCTAAGAATGTCTTGGCGAACGAATTTGAAATTTATTAAACGATAAAGGGCGAACTCCGGCAAACCGGTGAGGGACAGAGTATAGAGGAAGGGTGACTGGGTGCAGCACCAGGTGACCAGCCGCTAGGGGCGCTGCAGTCGGCAGGGGGCGCTTTCTAAATAGCCCTAAATAGACGGCAACATGACCGCAGAGAGCGAACTGAACAATGAACGATAAAAATACCGCGATCTGCAGAACGAGACGAGGAGTGCCGCGTACCGTCTGTCACCTCCCACCGTCCGCACCTCGCATACGCCCCACAGAGGCTACTATACTCCCTATTATCGCCCAGGGTAAATACAAGTTCCGCTCCCGACTGGCTGGCCTCACCACGACCACGTGGACCATAGTTTTCCCATTTATATTTGGAGAACCTGAATATAATTTCGGATTTGTAGGTAGAAATAGCTGAAATTTCCATTTCTGACATCGGATTTCCAATTTGAATATTCATAAAGACTGTTAAACTGCAATAATTGTGGGTTACGGTTCAAGGGTCTACTGCCATACAACGTCGGCAACCAGCGAACTGTGGTTCATGCGGTCGTAGTGTGGCCAGTCAGTCAGGAGCGGAACTTTTACTTACCCGGGGCGATAATAGGGAGTTTTGTAACCTCCGGAGGGTCTATTGTACACTTCTAGGGCAATCTACAGGAATCCAAAGTTTTATTATTGTTATGTGTATGATGGTATGACGCTTGGAAGTGATCCTAATAGAGGGAACCTATGGAAGTTTAGGGCCAGAGCTCGTATCCCATAGAGTTTGAATCGCGTAGTAATTCACAAGGTGAAGCCGCGTGAATTACGTAGCAATTCAAACGAGTTTGGATCGAGCTCTGATCCTAAACCTGAATGGGTTTCTGAATTTATCTCACACTTCACATTGACTAATAGGCTAACATTTGTGACATAATCCCAAATCAGACATTTTTCTGATATATCTCATGGGCGTTGATCTATAAGAAGATCAGCCTATACTAGACTGGGGGGGGGGGGGGGGTTATAGATCAAGTCTATTCTGGAGGTTCTGGGGGTTTCTTAAAAGATAAAGTCTGAATACAGTAATTCTAATATAGTGATTTGAAGATTGTACCTACTTCAGTATAAACAAAGAAGAACACGCTACTCAAACTAAATAGACTGTTTTCCTTGATTAAACCTGTTTAGTACAACGGGAGATTCACAATTGGCCACCTCAGCACGTTTAAATGACAACACGTGTGAAAAGAGGAAACACTTGCAGATAAAATAGAGAATTTATTAAACGTGCCCCTGATTCCGCCCACGGCGTCTCCCTAACGGAAGTCGTGTTTGCGTCTGCGCAGACTGACCCTCTCGCCAGCTCCTTTCTCCGCAGGTTTCCTTTTTTCTTCTTTTGATTTCCTCCTCCCAGCTTCTTTTAGCCGCCTGTAGGGTGCGCCCCCGGCAGGTGTACTCCATCGGAGAAGAATTTTTTTAGGTTTTTTGTTTTTGTTTTTATTTCTTTGCTTTATCTGCGCCTGTCCAACACGATTGGGTTGCCGACGTAAAAGCTTGTTTGAAACTCGACACCTGTAAGACGCTGAGCGCATTACGGAGCAGAAACTCCGCCATCTTTAACCCTTCAAATGTCGTCTGCCTTTTTAAGTTCCAACTCTCTTTTCCCGCCAAAATTAAAACACATTTACCCTCTAAACGCACTTCATCCCAAATAGCACACCACACGGGTGGGACTTCAATGGAAGTATGTTCGGGCTCCAGTGAAGAAATCAGTTGTGATTTTGACATTTTTCTGTTTGGAGATAAAAAGGAATGTTTTGAAGTGCAGCAGGCGACTTTTTCGCGTCTGTTCTCGGGGGAGATCTATGACCTTGTGGTTTGGTCGGACATGCAAACGCCGGCTGGGCAGGGCCCAAGTAAAAAGCCGCCATTGAGTTGTGGCTGAGCACGCTGCCAAACGCCGCTGTAAGAATGGAGAACGCGGAGAGAACGCTGAGGGGACGCAGGGAGGACGCTGAGCATTGTCGTCTGCCACCGCGCATGCGTTTGTCATCACCGGAAACAATAAACGCGGGGCTAGATTTACCTGTCAGGTAAAAATATACACCCACTATACAGTCGTTATAACTCCCATAGTGAGATAAAGGTGACAGAATAATACCTAGATTTACCTGTTAGTAAATATACATCCACTGTACAGTCGTTATAATTCTCATAGTGAGATAAAGGTAAATAATACCTAGATTTACCTGTCAGGTAAAAATATACACCCACTGTACAGTCGTTATAACTCCCATAGTGAGATATCGGTAAATAATACCTAGATTAATACATAGGTCAAGTAAATATACACCCACTGCACAGTCGTTATAACTCCCATAGTGAGATAACGGTAAATAATACCTAGATTTACCTGTCAGTGTCACATCTCCCATAGTGAGATAATTGTGACAGGATAATACCTAGAATTGTACAAATTGTACAAAAATATAAAAAATACAAAATATTTTATATAACATGTATATCAGTGATAAGGTATTTATATTTATGATTCACCAAAAACGAAGTATCTTAAAAGCGGATGTATACGTTCCTCGGAGTTGACTCTATGCAATATCCTCGCATATTTTACATTCATCCAAATTCTATTACGAGGATATAAATAACATGTACCCATCCGATGTACCAGACGTACAGAAGGGCGCTCAGGTAGAAACCTCTCACCTACAATGCGCCCGCCCTCGTGAGCGAGTCTTCACAGACGAAGCCTTTCTCCAGCGAGCTACAGTGGCGGCTCAGACCCAGACACACAACAACTCCTGTGTTCGTGTAGCCGCCTAATGTCAGGCTCCATCCACACCACGATACGGTCCTCTGTAGTGCCGCCTCCAGCAAGCACCCCAACACCGTCATTCATATCACCCTGTGTGACATGGTGTGACTGTATACCGCGGTTATTATCCTACCCCTCATATATATCTCCGTAACATGGTGTGACTGTATACCGCGGTTATCATCTTACCCCTCATATAAATCTCCATAGACTTAACATGGTGTGACTGTATGCCACGGTTATTACCCTACCCCTCATATAAATCTCCGTAACATGGTGTGACTGTATACCGCGGTTATCATCTTACCCCTCATATAAATCTCCATAGACTTAACATGGTGTGACTGTATACCACGGTTATTACCCCACCCCTCATATAAATCTCCGTAACATGGTGTGACTGTATACCACATTTATTACCCCACCCCTCATATAAATCTCCTTAACATGGTGTGACTTTATGCCACGGTTATGCCATAAAATATCTATATGCCACAGGTGACATATGAAGTTTAAAACATGAGACGTTGTAGGACAAACTCTAACGGCATTCAACATCATGTATATGATTGTTTACATTGCGTTTGTTGTCTTTCGCTACAGATATCACTCAGCTCCGCTTCGTGATATCATTCCGCGAAGACAACTCACGCCAACAATTATATGAAATTTGTGACGTTTCTTTATAATATGGTTCTTGAGCCTTACTAATACTGACCACCCTCACCTATGTGTTATGTTATATATCACATGCCTCGTTATAAACAATATAATGATGTAACATATACCCTGCTGAGAGTATGAATTAACATATCAGTGATATTGAATATTGAAAATTTTTTCCACACAGAAAGATGGAAGGAAAAATCCGTCAAAGTAATATATACTATACCAAGTGGGAAAAATATACCATGGATATTGAATAGTGCCTCATTAAAAGTCAACAAAAACGATATGGATATAACATTGAATTATTCAAATTGAGTGAATCTTAATGAGCCAGTCTAATCACGTATGCTGATTCAGATCAGTGGTGAATCGGAATAGGATGACACATTTGTTTTCGTGTTTTTAGATGTTTTCAGCGGATGCTGGTGAAATGTGATAGTCATGTTTGGAGTAAAAAGATGCCCTGTCAATATCTGACTGCATGGTGTTTAACTAACCACCCGTCAGCCATCAATGATGGGCAGTCATCAGGTGATTATTACACACAGAGAAACCCTGAACATTGAGTATAAACGATGGAAAGCCTTTGGGGAAAAACAGTCTTCCCATCGTCTGTTCCTGACATGGGAATAAACGATGGAAAGACTGTTTTTCCCCAACATCCTTTGTTTTAAGATCTTTATTTTATTATCCACCTAATACAAAGTGTCCATAGAAAACACATAGGGAGTTTGTATGGACATACCCGGTGCATACGGATATGTTGTATGCTCCGGGTGGCGCATACGTGAAAATAGTGTGGATGGAAAAATAGTGCATAATTAAAATGAACTGATATCGACATGCCACTTATGCAGAAAAGGTGGATAATAAATACAATATAGACTGGTTTCAGATAAAAGCGTTTGTATACTCCTCGGAGTTGACTCTACGCAATATCCTCGCATACGCTCGGATATTACTACACGTCAACTCCTCGGAGCATACAGCCGCTTGTATCTGACACCAGTCAATATTGTGTATGTATTCAATGTCCGAACACCAGTCTTCCATATCACGATGATCGTGTACAGTATAACATACATGAACATCCTGAACGCTATGCGACCATCAAGTTAAACAAAGGAGATCGGGGTGAATCACTCTTGGTCAGTTAAGGCTGGAATTCTGCCTGTAGAAATATGTCATGGACTAGAATCCCAGAGGAAAAATGTCCCATGAAGCAGACCTCCCAATTAAATAGACCACCCCATTAAGCAGACCACCCCATTAAACATACCACCCCATTAAATAGACCACCCCATTAAGCAGACCACCCCATTAACCAGAACACCCCATTAAGCAGACCACCCCATTAAGCCAACCACCCCATTAAACAGAACACCCCATTAAATAGATCACCCCATTGAGCAAACCACCTGATTAAATAGACCACCTGATTAAATAGACCACCCCATTAAGCAGACCACCCCATTAAGCAGACCATCCCATTAGGCAGACCACCCCATTAGACAGACCACCCCATTAAATAGACCACCCTATTAAGCAGACCACCCCATTAACCAGAACACCCCATTAAGCAGACCAACCCATTAAGCCAACCACCCCATGAAACAGAACACCCCATTAAATAGACCACCCCATTGAGCAGACCACCCCATTAAATAGACTACCCCATTAAATAGACCACCCCATTAAATAGACCACCCCAGTAAACAGACCACCCCATTAATTAGACCACCACAGTAAACAGACCATTCCAGCAAACAGACCACCCCAGTAAACGATGGAAAGCTCACTTAGGTTTCTCAAACAGAGAAATTGGAATGTAGCATAATGTATCTACTAATACTAATTGATGTATTGTGAAGACATAGCACAAGTGTTATATTTTCCAACTTTATATATTATGCTATTCCTCGGTGTAAAAAAAAAGAGATACAGATTCTGCAAACCTAGGGTCTGTTACTGAACAAATAGGTGTCCATTACCGAACAGCAACAGATTTAACACAGACACAGGCAGGAACCACCCCCTCTTACACTCACACACACACACACTCCCCTACACCCACACACCCTCACAAACTCACACACACACACACACACATACACACATCACATGCCGTCTCTACAAGGACTCTGCTGGGAGAGGGTAGATCTGGAAATCTCCTTGTCACGAAATAAGATGTCTTCCGTTCACAAGTTTTCTCTCTCTCCCTCTCTCTCTCTCTTTCTTTCTTTCTTTCTTCTCTCTGTCTCTCTCCCTCTCTCTTTCTCTCTCTCCCTCTCTCTGTCTCTCCCTCCCTCTCTCTGTCTCTTTCTCTCTCTTTCTCTCTCTCTCCATCTCTCTCTCCCTCTCTCTCTCCCCCTCTCTCTATCTCTCCCTCCCTCTCTCTGTCTCTTTCTCTCTCTCCCTCTCTCTCTCCCCCTCTCTCCCTCTCTCTCTCTCTCTATCTCTCTCCCCCTCTCTCTATCTCTCCCTCTGTCTCTTTCTCTCTCTTTCTGTCTCTCTCCCCCTCTCTCTATCTCTCTCCCTCCCTCTTTCTGTCTCTTTCTGTCTCTTTCTCTCTCTCCCTCTCTCTCCCTCTCTCTCTCCCTCTTTCTCTATCTCTTTCTCTTCCGCTCTCTCTGTCTCCCTGTCTCTATCTCTGTCTCCCTCTCCCTCTCTCTGTCTCTCTTTTCCTCTCTCTCTCTCTTTCTCTCCCTCTCTCTGTCTCTCCCTCTCTCTCCCTCTCTCTCCCCCTCTCCCTCTCTCTGTCTCTTTCTCTCTTTCTCTCTCTCCATCTCTCTCTCCCTCTCTCTCTTCCCCTCTCTCTATCTCTCTCCCCCTCTCTCTATCTCTCCCTCCCTCTCTCTGTCTCTTTCTCTCTCTTTCTGTCTCTCTCCCCCTCTCTCTATCTCTCCCTCCCTCTCTCTGTTTCTTTCTCTCTCTTTGTGTCTCTCTCCCCCTCTCTCTATCTCTCCCTCCCTCTCTCTGTCTCTTTCTTTCTCTTTCTCTCTTTCTCCCTCTCTCTCTTTCTCTTCCGCTCTCTCTGTCTCCCTGTCTCTGTCTCTCTCTCCCTCTCCCTCTCTCTCTTTCTCTTTCTCTCTCCCTCTCTCTCCCCCTCTCTCACTCTCTCTCTATCTCTCTCACAGAATTTCGCTCAGGGCAAACAAGACACTGCACCGCTCCGCCTCGTCCCGAAACCCTCAGCCTCGATCCCGTCTGTAACCATGCCAACCACCAGGTGTCGGACCAATCAGCGTCGGCCCCCGTGACACGTGACCCAGCAGAAAACGCCATGCTGTCAAAAATGGCGGCCGTATTATGACTTATGGTCGAGGGAAAACCGACGAGTAGGTTACCATGGCAACACAGTTGATACTTTGACTTTAGAGACCTGCAGGTCGAGGGGGTGGTGTGTGTGTGTGTGTGTGTGTGTTGGACGGGGTGTGTGTGGGGGGTGTAGGGTGTAACAAGGGGTGGGAGTGGAGAGTGCGGGGTGCGGTGGTGGCGGGGTGGCGGGGCGGTGTTGGTGAGAGCGGGGTGTTGCACGTTAAAGTGGCAGTTACTCCGATGGAGACGGCCCCTGATTGGATCAAGATGTTCGCTAGGAATGCCGGGATACGGTTTGGGCCACTGCGCCTGCGCAGAGAGAGGTGATTAGACGGGGGCGGCGCCTAGTGGCCGCGTGCCGAACCAGGGTGAGGCCGACATGGTGCGACGGGGCACCTATAACCCCGTGATCCCAGAGTCTCACGTTCATCTACACAAAACAGTCTGACACCAAAATAAAAACGTGACAACCACTGACAACCTGCTCCGTGCGGTCCCACATCCTGAACATCACACCCCCAATCATTCCCCGCCTGTATCGGGGATCGTGTATGTGTTTGTGGTGTTTGTTTGGGGCAGGTTGGTGAGGAGGGCTGAAGGGTTTCGGAGTTAAGCGAGGTTTTTGCTGGTGTCACGACAAAGCTGTGTTTCACCACCAAACAAGTGGTGTTCGTAGTTACCGCCAGGGGTTCACTGCTGGTTCCCGGTGAGCCGTATTGACAACTTAACAACACGCCGACACCAGCAGCTCTCAACACAGCCACAGTCGTGAACCACAAAACGAGAGGGGCGACGACTAGACTTAGACTGCCGACAGACAGGACAATTATAACACACAGAGACAAGACTTAGACTGCCGACAGACAGGACAATTATAACACACAGAGACAAGACTTAGACTGCCGACAGACGGGACAATTATAACACACAGGGACTAGACTTAGACTGCCGACAGACGGGACAATTATAACACACAGAGACAAGACTTAGACTGCTGACAGACAGGACAATTATAACACACAGAGACAAGACTTAGACTGCCGACAGACGGGACAATTATAACACACAGGGACTAGACTTAGACTGCTGACAGACAGGACAATTATAACACACAGAGACAAGACTTAGACTGCCGACAGACGGGACAATTATAACACACAGGGACTAGACTTAGACTGCCGACAGACAGGACAATTATAACACACAGAGACTAGACTTAGACTGCCGACAGACAGGACAATTATAACACACAGGGACAAGACTTAGACTGCCGACAGACGGGACAATTATAACACACAACACACAGGGACTACACTATAGCCCAGTGACAGATAAGACAATTACTTCAAATATAATACAATTATTTTACATAGGGACTAGACTATACCGCTGACAGACAGGACAATTATAACACACAGACTACACTATACTTCTGACAGACACGACAATTATAACACACAGGGACTAGACTATACCGCTGACAGACAGGACAATTATAACACACAGGGACTAGACTTATACCGCTGACAGATGGGACAATTATAACACACAGACTACACTATACTGCTGACCGACGGGACAGTTATTTCACACGCAACACCCAGGGATTATACGGTAGATAGGGATAAATAAAGAATGATTTCACACACAGCATATAAGATTACAATATAGGTATGCTTGGGTGACAGACTAAGAAAGAAATTGATTAGTGTTCTGTGTCCCCGTTTGCCATCCAGTTTGGAATACGAAGTAATATAAACGAGGCGATAGCCGAGTGAATATTCTGAAGTGCTCCAAACGATATGGTAAATAGGGACTAAAAAAAAATTCAGATTTTATCTTAGCCTGGAAATATTCATCTGTTTAGCGCCCATTGAGTATGAGTTACTGTACTCGCAAACCTGTTAAGTACGAGTTCCTAATGTTAAGCCTATGGATGTTTATACCAGGCTAAGATGAAGGACAGTTATTTTACACAGAGTACTTAGGGACTACAAATAGAAACAGAACACAGAGACGATGCTGTAAACATGATTTACAATCAGGGGTACTATTTTACACGCAGAACGTGGAGACTCCACTCAGCTGCGCCCCAGTGTTTCCTGCTTGCTTGTCCTGTCGATCTCACTTTCACGGGTTTTTGCCTTAGTATCTCCCACCACTGTTGAGTGTGAACGATGACATTTTAATCTGTATCATTTCATGATGAATTATCTCAACCTGTTCTCCATGGAAGTGGTCTGAGACCCGTTTAATAATCCAGTATCTTATATGTAGACCCTTTTATCCTACCCCTAATATAAAATCCCATAGGTTTAACATTGGGCTCCGTATGCCACGCTGACTGGCATACGGAGCTTTAAATGCCTACTAAAAGGCATACAGCATTATTATCACGTAATATTCCAAAATCGAGGAGATAGGGTAGGATAAAATCAAAACCTGATTTGTTTTAATCTTGGCCACCGCATTCCACTCCTGAAGTTTTGGCTCCGGACTTCACTCGGCTTCGCCTCATGAAGTCACTTTGCCAAACTCCAGTCGTGGAATACGGTGGCCAAGATTAAACCTCATCTAGTTTTACTATATTTTGTATGCCATAGATACCCAGGGACGATGTAGGTCTACTTGATTTAACATCTATTGATTTAACATCCAAAAGCCGGCGCCTACGGAAAAATAGTGCGTATGAAAAAATAGTCCATACCTAAATGGACTAATATCGGCACTCACTTGTCAGGAAAAGGTGAATAATAATTACAATATGGACTGGTTTCAGATAAAAGCGGTCGTATGCTCCTCATAATTGCCTGTGCGTAATATCCTCGCATGCGCCCGTATATTACTACGCGTCAACTCCTCAGAGCATACGGCCGCTTGTATCTGAACCCAGTCAATACTGTGCATGCAGCCCTACATATGTATGTGTATCTCCTTCTCTGACTTGTTTGCATGTCTGAGTACATTAGAGCCATCTATTTCTATTTCCTGTTATCTTAAATAAATCATGATTGATGATTGCGCTGCACCCTCTGTTGGAGAAAACACGCAGAAAACACCACAGAATGGTGAACAACATGTGCCGCTCCCTGGGACCACCTTAGTGTAGTCGAGATGCCACAGGAGGTACATCGAGAAGTCGATGTTCTGCAGTCTCCATATACGATCCATTATACACTGGTCCCCAGAGCCTCGTTGGTGTATAAACAGAACTGTAAGTATGCAGAACCACTACAGTGGAACCCCGCTAGGACAGCACTCTGTCACCGCACGAAAACCACTGTGTAGTGGGGTTATACTGTACTCCTGACTGTACTCTGTGTTTGTGTTATTTCTATGTCCCTCCTCGTGGTCTGTGTAGTGGGGTTATACTGTACTCCTGACTGTACTCTGTGTTTGTGTTATTTCTATGTCCCTCCTCGTGGTCTGTGTAGTGGGGTTATACTGTACTCCTGACCGTACACTGTGTTTTGTGTTATTTCTATGTCCCTCCTCCTAGTCCCATCAATGCCTTTATCCATTATTGATATTCAGCATACGGAGAGGTGTAAATAAAGACTGGGCGCTGCATTTCTACACTCTCCATCCACACTCGCCGTCAGTTCTCAAACGATGATACATTTTTAAGAGTTGCTGTAGGGGGAGGGAGGTGTAGCACGTTACAGCGGGAGAGACTTGAAGACTAGATGTAAGGTCAGTGATATTATTACATACGTATGAGCGAATGTCTTACTTTTACTGATCAGGAGTATGGATTCCGTTCGTCTCCGAGTAACGAAAAAACGTCCTTCCGTACCACGTGACCACTGTCATTCTGCTATTTAGTGAATTGTAAAATGGCGTTTTTAATAATTTCCAGGTATATGATAATAAGGAGACATAGTGAGTGCATTTGAATTGCTTTTTTTTTTTATTTTGATCTTTATTCTTGAGGTAATGTAGGCTCAAGTAATGCCTATTTCCACAGTGCTCCAGGCTGGAAATTTACATGCACTACTTTAGCCTATATCCTGGCCAAAAAAAAAACAGGGTACAGTACAGCAATCGGTTCTGAGTGCAAAACATATTATTTTCCAAACGGTTGTCTCACCCCATACTAATTCAATAAACAATAAAATATTAAATCAGGCAGTTTACTACTACAAGTTTCCAGTTTTGGTTGTTTCACCAGGAACTGGCATTTCAACCTCTCAATACTTTCGGTAACATGTTAGGGAATATAATGATCAAATAGACTATAACTGCCTGATATGACATCTAGAGGTTATAGAAATATCACAGAGTAAATTCACGAAGTATTTTACTAGACAAGGGATATAGGGTGTCTCCCCTTTATCCACACAAAAGAACCCAAAAGTTTTCACTGGATATCATACGTTAGTCTTTGATGTAATAAGATGTTTTTGATCTGAGATTTGTTGTCGATATTTCTGAAATCAGTATTCTGCTGGTTCCATATCTGTGCTGATTTAAACTGGACTGATTTTTCATCTGTTCCTTTTTGTCGTTTCGGTTGGACTCGAATTCGGTAGACATTTCTGACTAAAACAAGTCGGAACAGATTTCATTCAGTTACACTAACCATGTCTCCATATATTGATACTAGTCGGTTGATAATCCCTATTTCTTGTTTAATTGTGTAACATATACCAAATTAGTAAAACATTTCCCTAGGTATCCTAGCTAACTGCGAGTAGCAGAAATCTTATCGGTATAAAACTGGGTTTGGTGGAAGACTGCACAAATTGTATCCCACACATGGTATTTTTGACCCATAGGTTTAACATTGGGAACTTGTTCTCCATGCCCCTATGAGTATTGCAGTCTGTTCTCCATGGTCTATATCCTGTGTGTCATCCATTCTTTTAGTGTGTACAGAGGTGAGATAAATACAGAAAGCAACTCGTTTTGGTCAAAGTCGATGTTCTCCAAAGGGTTTGAATGCTATGTGATATTCACTTGGCTGTTGCCTCGTTCATATCACTCCACATCAAACTCATGGAGAACGACGACTTTGAACAAAACTTGTTGGTTTCTTCTTTAGTATGCAAACTAGCCCAATAAAAACAAATTACCAAAAAAGACCCGGACCTGACGATTGTCGTCTGCTCGCTAAACACCGGATCGAGAGAGAAAACTGAACCGGCCGTGGACATGGTTTGTGAGGACGTGTTGACCTTGGCGCTGTAACATTGTCCCCGGGCGCCGCGACCTAAACGTCCTCCATACGGGCATCAGTCATCGACCAGACGACATTTAGGTCCCGGAAGGTGCAGAAAGGACGCGCCGATAGCTGTAGTGTCAGGTCTCGCGGGATCTCGCATCGTCTCGTGTGGTCTCGTGAGATAAACTGTGGGCGAAAATAGGAGACTTATACAGGAGACATAATCTAATTTCATGTCTCGGGAAGAAGAACTTGTGTACTGTCTGGTGTAATAATGGATTATTCCCACAGTTTACTTATTTTTACAGGGTGATATATTGACTAGTTCCCTGCCCCATGAATAATCTGACAGGTAACGCACAGCTTGTGTAAAGAGTGAGCGACCTTGAACTTCCCAGCACAACCTCTCTCCATCATGAGATCTCTCAAATAATGTATCTACACTCTTTTGAAACGCCTGGAAAAACAAGAAAATGGAATGGCAATGTTTCTAAAGATATTAAAGCATGAACTTGGAAGTTATAGGTCTGTGATATAAGATAACCTATCAGAATACTTCCCTAAAACACCAACACATTTCGCCACACCCTTTAGCGGGGAACCAGCATGAATCCAACAAGTATCTGTCAGGCACCAGCTGAATGCAATCCCACAATGTACCAGAATAATGGTGGTGGTTACCTGGCCTAATATGTGAGTGCACATTGACCAGGCTCCCAGGCTGGGAGATATGGAGTGTGATATTGACCAGGCTGGGTGATATAGAGAGTGATATTGACCAGACTGGGTGATATGGAGTGTCATATTGACCAGGCTGGGTGATATGGAGTGTCATATTGACCATGCTGGGTGATATGGAGAGTGATATTGACCAGGCTGGGTGATATGGAGAGTGATATTGACCAGGCTGGGTGATATGGAGTGTCATATTGACCAGGCTGGGTGATATGGAGTGTCATATTAACCAGGCTGGGTGATATGGAGAGTGATATTGACCAGGCTGGGTGATATGGAGTGTGATACTGACCAGGCTGGGTGATACGGAGAGTGATACTGACCAGGCTGGGTGATATGGAGTGTGATACTGACCAGGCTGGATGATATGGAGAGTGATATTGACCAGACTGGGTGATATAGAGTGTCATATTGACCAGGCTGGGTGATATGGAGTGTCATATTGACCATGCTGGGTGATATGGAGAGTGATATTGACCAGGCTGGGTGATACGGAGTGTGATATTGACCGCGCGGTGCATACAGAGGTCAGCGTGTGTCACGTGACTCCGTATTGACACCACGTGACCGTGAGACTGATGACGCACATGACACGTGACCTGCGTCGTCCTTCAGTGCCCGGATGAGAGAGAGGTTACTAAGATGTCTGAGAAGTGTTCACGTGGCGATCATTTATATAGAACTGGATCGAGAATCGTATAAATACACAATACTCCACGAGTTTGGATGCGCTGCAATCGTCATCAAGGCGAAGCAGAGTGACAATTACGGTGCATCCAAACTCGTAGAGTATTGTGTATTTTACGAATCGAGCGCGGTTCTGGATTTATCTCACCTCTTTCACTGACATTAGAATAGCATCACAATATCAGAATAATTAGAATTACTTACCAAATCCATATGACGTCATCTCATATTCAGTCCGCCACGGCCGTGGCGTAGTGTTGTCACTAGGGTTATCGTTGAGTATTTTTTTCTAATGTTATTCCTATTGCTAAACTTGTACCAGGGGTGAGATAACATAGGTCAGTGACCAAGCTCGGTGGCTTAATGGTTGGGTGTTCGCCTCGAGCATGGGAGGTTGGAGTTCAAATCCAAGTCGGGTCATACCACAGACTTCCACAAAAATGGTACCCACTGCCCATTCGGCTTAACACCCGCCATTAGAATACGGAGTAGGGAGCTAGGGCCCGAGTGGAAGAACGGCTCTATAGCCGAATTTGGTGATTGTACATGACATATTCCCTTAATAAAAATTGTTGAAAAAAAATGAAAAAAATGCGGGGGAAATAGCTGATAGAAGGCTCATCTGACATCTCGCTAATTGGGAGTGTATTAATTACTGGTCTAAGGAGGCCTCGAGCAGGACTTGACAGAATGATGACTGATTGCTGCTATCTTGCCTTATCTCCTTGGCTGATCTGCTAATATGTAGAGCTGATACCAACAGAGTGATTATGATGCTATGCACACTCACACACACACACACACCTACACACACATACACACACATAAACACACACACACACACACACTCAGACACATACACAAATTTGCAAATGACTCATTCCCATTTGTTTCAATTTACATAATGTTTCAAATGATTATCATTTTTTCATTTTTTAGTACATATTTTTTTATTTTTTTTATTTATTTTTTCATTTTGTTCTATTTGATTATAATTTTTAACATATACATTTTTCTAAGTATCTTTTGCTTTTATCTATTTTTTTTTTTTATTATTCTTAATTATTCTTTATTTATCTATTTTTCATTACATTCAATCTAATTTTAAGTATTATCTTATATATATTCAACTAATTTATTCATTGCATTTATTGATAAAAATATTCTTATTCTTAAATTATTCATTTCACATGTATGTATATTCAGTATTCATTTCTCTTGATTTGTATCTTAATATATCAAATTTCTATTCAACATTCTTGAAATAAGAAATAAACTGTTGCCAGAACACCAGGGTAGTACAGCATTGTATACCTGAATACAAATCACACACACACTCCCTCTCTCGCACACATAAAAGGAGAAAACTGAAATTATTACATAGATAATAGATTTCTTTTCGTACAATGTTTTTCTGTATGCCATAGAGACCCAGGGACGATGTGGGTCAACTTTATTCAACACTTATGGATGACCTTATGGACGGCTAAACGAAAAATAAAATAAGTTAGTATTTAGAGATTCAGACAAAGCTTGATATACACTTCTGGGATAAATCAACAAATCTATACTCGTTGGATAAATGAACGGCCGAAGTCCAACGACTAGAAACTACCAAGCTATGTAAAGAATGCTACTTAGTTCTGAGAATGACCAAGATCTGATTGTATTGCAAGCTAAAATATTAAAAAGTGTCAGGCGTCAATTGACCAGATACGATATCTATTCCCACTCATTAACATAATGTATCGTGGCATAACTACACGTATGATATCAAAAGAATTGCGAAGAGTGATGTAACTTGACACCAGGCCAACACTAGACACCATTTGACAACATCTTGTCTTCTCTTTGTCATTGTACTTCATACTTCATGATTATATTTACAACATTTTACCATGTTTTTGTACAGTATACTTTATGACAACATATATATACGACATTTTGTTTTGAGATAACACAGACTTTTTGACGATCAGACAAGTCAGCATCACTGACCGTGAACCATGAACTCCATGAAGTACCTTGGAGACTACCTGACATGTTTTCAGGGTATTTCTTGTTTTCGTGTGTAATTGTTTCTCTGTTTGGTTCTGGTTCTTTGATCAGTTTCCAATCGGAAAAAAATACCTATGCTACGTCTTATACGCAATTCATATTTCTTGTTTTCGTGTTGGATAAGGTAAGGATGAACGCCTAAACTTTGCGGGCTATTGCAGGATGATGCTATTCTTTCTCTGAATAAAAAGAGATCTATTTGCTGCTAGTCATTCTGTGTATAACCAGTCTTCACATTTCAAGTGATGCAGCTTTCAGTGGACACTAAAAATAATTCACGGGACTGCCTCCGTATAGTAGGTTTAATAGAACATGTTGGACGTTAAACTACCCAGACAACCAAACTGTCTACATACTCATCAAACGTCAGAAGAGTTTATAAAGTAATCAGTAGTGTTTAGCTCTGAACAGGTCTGGGCTACCACAATATTTGTACACTGAAGAATATATGTATGTCTGTTATGTGAATGGTTCTCCTGTTTATTTATCTGTCTACTTTTTTTGGCCATATCTGGGAAGAACGTCCCCGGACGACAGAATATGTCTTTTTACTTGAATAATAATAAAAAAATACCTTGTCCCCCAACTTTTAGTTCTTAATTTCTCCGAGCCTTCCGGTGGTGGCGCCACTGTGACCCTCCTCTGGTCACCGACGCCGCTCCACCGCACACCACCACATACACACAGCGTTTCCGTGACCCAATTAGCGGTCGGCGAGGCACGATCATTGTTTAATGAGGAGGGGGGGGCTTTTATAATTGAGTGGGATTGGTCTTAATTGTGGGCAGGTGTGGGTTAGCTGGTTACCTACCTGTTAATTAGAACGACAGCCAAGTCGGCTCAATTACCGGCGACCTGGTGACGGGGCCACTGACTTTTACTCCGCCAGTCGACGCGACATCTAGCGGCGGGCAGGAGTCGTGGTGGAGGTGGGGGCAGGTCGGAGTGGGAGGGGGGGGGGGGTGTACCCCTGAGTTGACATTGTCAGGTAAGGAGTGGTTTGTGACATAACATCAGGGGGGTGTGTGGTGTAAACAATGCTCGTTGGTGTAAAGTATGATATTAACCCTTTCCAGGCGAGCAGGTTGGTGGTACAAGTAGCTGCAGGGGCCAGGATGCCCCTGGGCTGTATGTCTCTGGGGGCGAGAATGCCTAAGGCATTCAGTAAAGTTTCATTTGTCATGTGACCTAGAGATTTCTTTAGTGCGTGGTTCAAATTTTTGAACTTATTGGAAAATGCCTGAATATATCATGAATCCCTGTAGGCATTCTCGCCCCTGTGTACATAATGCCTGTAAGCATTTTCTCCCCCTGTGTACATAATGCCTGCAGGCATTCTCGCCCCCTGTGTACATAATGCCTGCAGGCATTCTCGCCCCTTGTGTACATAATGCCTGCAGGCATTCTCGCCCCCTGTGTACATAATGCCTGCAGGCATTCTTTCCCCCCTGTGTACATAATACCTGCAGGCATTTTCTCCCCCTGTGTACATAATGCCTGCAGGCACTCTCGCCCCCTGTGTACATAATGCCTGCAGGCATTCTCGCCCCCTGTGTACATAATGCCTGCAGGCATTCTTTCCCCCCTGTGTACATAATACCTGCAGGCATTCTCGCCCCCTGTGTACATAATGCCTGTAGGCATTCTCACCCCCTGTGTACATAATGCCTGTAGGCATTCTCGCCCCTTGTGTACATAATGCCTGCAGGCATTCTCGCCCCCTGTGTACATAATGCCTGCAGGCATTCTTTCCCCCCTGTGTACATAATACCTGCAGGCATTTTCTCCCCCTGTGTACATAATGCCTGCAGGCATTCTCGCCCCCTGTGTACATAATGCCTGCAGGCATTCTCGCCCCCTGTGTACATAATGCCTGCAGGCATTCTTTCCCCCCTGTGTACATAATACCTGCAGGCATTCTCGCCCCCTGTGTACATAATGCCTGTAGGCATTCTCACCCCCTGTGTACATAATACCTGCAGGCATTCTCGCCCCCTGTGTACATAATGCCTGCAGGCATTCTTTCCCCCATGTACATAATGCCTTCAGGCATTCTTTCCCCCATGTACATAATGCCTGCAGGCATTCTTTCCCCCATGTACATAATGCCTGCGGGTATTTTCGGTCTGAGTGGTTTAAAAAGTATGTAATTAATTAGTCGTCAAGTCAGTATGCGCCTGTCACTGTGAGACTCCGGGTCGGTTATTATTCTCATTACGTTTACGTTTAAGCAGACATTAACTTTGCATGCCTTACTGACAACTTCTCCCTATAATCACCACCTCAGTCTCTAAGTTGTTTAACGAGATGCTTCCTCTTTCCGCTGATCTACTCGAGTTGTCTGAATCAAAGAGCAGACTTATTTATACTGGAGTGGCCACCCAGCCCTGTCTGCGCCCAGCTGCCACTGAGGGCTCGGTCGGATCCCATCTCCAGCCCCAGCTAGCCCCTCCCGCGAACACTGTGGATGTATTAAGCACAACAGCTTACTATGTAATATTATAGATGTAAGAAATTAATCATATTTATTTTTTATTGGGAAAAGGCCACTAAGCTGCCGAAATGTTGTACATCAAACCGAATTGTTCAGCAGTTGAGTTATACTTGGTCATCAGTCTGTTTTATTCCATCCAAAAGATTTGAAAATGAAAACATGAACAGTGGGTTTGAGATCATTTGTGTTCACTGGAACATAAAAATGGCGCAAGTAATGCTCTACGTAAACGTCGCTATGACGTTAGTTACCCGTTACTACGTTGGGTCAAGGCCGCTTATATCAGATGCGACCAGAGCTAACGTGTGTAGCAAACGTCCGCTCTGGTGGCCAGTTTGTGCATGTAGCTCAGTACCTGATTCAAACCTCTTCGGCCATGTTTGATGTTAGAGATGGTACCCTATGTGGCAATGCGTATGCTGACTGTAGGGTCTGTGGTTCGATTCCCACTTTTCCTACTGTAAATACACATCATCATGAAACATTACGAAACTTCATATGATTGTTTTATGGCGTGAGTTGTCTTCACGGAACGATATCACGAAGCGGAGCTGAGTGATATCTGTAGCGGAAGATAACAAACGCCATGTAAATTAATTATATGCAATTAAGTGATGTTTAGATTTTATCCTATCCTGTCACCTGTTTTAACTGCATGTCACCTGTGGCATACGATATTTTATGGCATAACTCTGGCATATAGTCACACCATCTTAAGTCTATGAAGATTTATATGACGGGAAGGATAAACAATATTATTATATACCTGTGTCCGAATGTCTAAATACTGCCCGCTGCTAGGGGTGCAGTAATAATAATGTTCGTGCCCGGTGTGACTGCGACCTATGGCGTCAGGCAGTATGAGATCGACGACTGACCTCGAACAGGAACCGTTTCGTCTCCAGTAAGGACGTTTCCTAATATTACTATGATATACTCTTCGCTATCGCTCGCATGTTACTATGCATCAACTATGTGGAGAATATTTATTACCCACCTTTCGACTAATTATCAGAGATTATTATATAAATTGTTAGAAACTTATCATACGCGCTGTCTATTGTTTAGATAAAATAGTTCCAAAAGTGCCCGTGAGGTGGCAGAAACAGCCGTATTCTACTGATTAGAATACGGCTTTCCGTATTCTACTCCGTAGGCTCCATAGGTTTAGTAAACATACTCCGTATTAAGGTGGGTAATAAAACATAGAAGACACTCCAAAATGGTTCCCATAGAACTGCCTTGACATTCTTATCAATTACAGGCAAGCCGGATAGGAGTACCAGCGCACTATGACATAGCATGTCGGACGTGAAGAACCAGCGCAATTACAATCGTATTTCATGTATGTCCCCTATTATCGCCCTATATATAGTCGCTGTGATACAGCGCCGGGCCGGCCGCCAAACGGTAAGCGGGTAATGGGAGTAATTTAACCGTAATTCCGCGTCTACAATCAGCGGAGTCGAGTCGAATCAACTTCTTATCACCTTATCTCTCAATCTGCCCCATCACAGCGCCCCCCAGCGCCAGACGGAGGGGTGTTTACCCGGCATGCACCTCGCGTAATGGCGGACATCAAGTGGAGCAGTGACCCCAGACCGAAAAGAAGAAGATAAACTGGAGGCAGAGAGAGGACGGGAAGATATGGATGTGGTGTGCACACCTGTGTTTTATATTCTTAATGAGGAGGGGTTGGTCTAAAGCTCCTCTTCTGTGTTAAGACAAATTCACTTCCTAATATCCTGAATTAACCATCCTTATATTGCTATACACCGAGCGCAGGAAATTATTGAGAGCCACACGCTCATATACGCTGTCTAAAGGTTAGAGTGGTCACATAGACTTTGAGCTTGTTGAGTGTGGGCCACACACTCATATACTCTGTCTAAAGGTTAGAGTGGTCACATAGACTTTGAGCTTGTTGAGTGTGGGCCACATGCTCATATACGCTGCCTAAAGGTTAGAGTGTTCACTTAGACTTTGAGCTTGTTGAGTGTGGGCCACACGATCATATATACTGTCTAAAGGTTAGAGTGGTCACATAGACTTTGAGCTTCTTGAGTGTGGGCCACATGCTCATATACGCTGCCTAAAGGTTAGAGTGGTCACTTAGACTTTGAGCTTGTTGAGTGTGGACCACACGCTCATATATACTGTCTAAAGGTTAGAGTGGTCACTTAGACTTTGAGCTTGTTGAGTGTGGACCACACGCTCATATACGCTGCCCTAAGGTTAGAGTGGTCACATAGACTTTGAGCTTGTTGCAGAGGGGCAGTGTCTCAGGGTCTTTGAGGCGTGCCCAGCTGACCATGACCACTAGAGACCAAAATATCCAATTGACCCACTGGTGATAGATGTATTTTGTTCCTCGCTGTCCGTCGCGTTGTCTTATTTTGATACAGGACAATTAATCTTTATCTTATGACTTTATCTCTGATAAAGAGTCTACATCATTCCTGAATGATTGGCAGTTCTTTAGATCTAGGTATCAGATTTTAAAGTCTAATATAACGCGATGAATACAAGTTCATGGCTCAAGCATTGTGAGATGCGATCAACATGTAAATCAGGTAAAAGACTGTGTGTACATCGCATTGCTGGGATTGTCAAAGTGAAAGGTGACAACAAATACAAAATTCATGGTTTGAATGGTTTAACATTTTCTTTTTCCGTTTACTTTATTATATATTTAGCAAAATAATCTCCTTCAAATGTATGAGACATGAGAACTACGATACTTTATAAAAGCAATTAGTTGAAGAGTTATTATTATATACCCATGTCCGAATGTCTATGAAATACTGCCCGCTGATAGGGGTGCAGTAATAATAATGTCCTGTCCGCTGTGAGTGTGACTTGATAAGTCATCAAAATAAAGATTTTTCACCGATTTAAGGTATATAATAATAAGCAAACGTCCTCACTGTAGACGAAACGATTCTAGTTCTTGGTCAGTCGTCGATATCATACTGCCTTCCGCCTATGGCGTCAGGCCGTATGAAATCGACGACTGACCTCGAACAGGAACCGTTTCGTCCACAGTAAGGACGTTTCCTAATATTACACTATCTATAATGATTGTTTTCAGGTTCTCGCTGCAACATACGTAGGTCTCATATACCTATTCCATATTGTAAATACCAACCTCTGCTGTTCAAATGGTAGTTGATACATACCACCATACTGTGCCGGTATGGCGACGTACCACCATACTTTACTAACGCCGAGAGAATGGATGACGTCAGGCCATGTGCGTAATCCATAGCAGAAAGTCACTTCCGCCGCCCAGCACACTTTAAAGATCGGTTCTATGGTGTCGAGTTTTCGCAAATAATTAAATAATTGTCAAGACGTATAGGTATAAAATACAAGTGAAAGCTCTGCAAGGTCGTCCCAATAAGGTTTCTCTATTCATCTCACCCCTGGTACAAGTTTAGCCATAGGAATAACGTTAGAAAAAAATACTCAACGATCACCCCGGTAGAGTGACAATACTACGCCATGGTCGTGGATTAGTGAATACGAGATGACGTCATAGGCGATTGACCAATCAGGGGCCAGGATTTCAGAGAAAGGACAAGACAGAACAAGAGATTTAAACGTCCCTAACAGTAAAAGGGGGGAGGTAAATCCAGAACCACACTCGAATCGTATAAATAAACAATGCTCCACTCATTTGGATGGGCCATAATCGTCATTCGGCTTCGCTTCGATGACGATTATGGCCCATCCAAACTCGTGGAGTATTGTGTATTCATACGATTCTCGATGCAGTTCTATATAAATCACCAACTAGTATTCTCTCTACTCGTTGATAATACTCACCCCGCGAGAACACATGATTCACAACCAAAAAAACCTTCTACTCTATAGTATTTGAAAGATGATAAATTTATGCATTTGCATTTTCCCATCAATTATTTGTCTTCGTACCACCTCAATTATATCAACTCAAATTACGCTTGCTGTATAAATGATGTGTAATTGCTTGTCGAGGGAGACATAAATAGTTCTTATCTATAAGAATCAAATCTATGGGTGGAGAGGGAAGATAGTGGTGCCCTTATTATACACGGTCATAAGAACTGCCCGGTGGATATAGTGGTGCCCTTGTAATCCTTATTATACACGGTCATAAGAACTGCACCCTGTCTATATCAGACTAAGGAAGGCTATCCTGAAGAGTGATATTTGTGACAGATTATGGGAATATGATTTTTGAAAAAAAAAGATCTTACGTCTTAGAGTGATGTTATGACATTTGTGTACATGAGAGTTTACCTCTAAATGTATAACACACTATTTGTCAAAGAGGCCCGAAATTGAACGATAGTAGTGTCAAAATGGTGTATGAAAGCTAGAATACCAAATGTGGCTGCTGATATATGGGTATGCTGTATGACCCTGCGAATAGCTGAAGAAAACGGAGAAAATATATAACGATATGTCCTATAACTCATCTCATCACATTCTCATCTATTATCGCCTGTTGACTCGGTAGAGTCGCAAATGTATAATTTGATAAAAAAATTGTTGCATTGGAAAAATGTATAACGAATCTGTTGCGGCAAACAAAACCTGCTAATATAGCAGACTGCCGATGTAACTTATAATAATATTCCAGTCGTAGGCCAGTCGTGGACCTTGTCGGAAAGCCATTATCGCCTTAAATCTGTCATGTTTGATTTTATCGGAATGCCTGTGACACGGCCATTCTGTCAGATCCATGTTGGAATGTTTCGGAGTGTGCTGGAAACCGCGTCGGAAAAAGCGAGTCCACTGCAGTGAGAAACTTGTTCATTCTGACAGAAAATGTAATCAGTGTGTCAGAGCATAGTGGGAGGAGCGCGGGTTTAACTGGACTGACATCTACAAGGAAGATTACCAGAATACAGACGGACGAAACCCGACGACATCAAATAAAGGTAAACTATCATTCAAATCACATATAAAGGCACTCCCCATTATCATAAATTATATGATTAAATAATAAAGAAAAAACCAACAAGTTTTGGTCACAGTTGTCGTTCTCCACGAGTTTGATGCGAAGTGATATGAACGAGGCGACAGCCGAGTGAATATCAGAGGGTGGTTGTGGCCCCTAAGATTCGAGGTCAATTCTCCACTGATGTCTATGTCCCAAGGCGCTAGAAAATAACATGTAAGGAGGTCAGGGTGAAGGTCGGGGTTTGCTGCGAATGTAGTCATTGGCTACTCGGTCTACTGTATTCCTTATATGGAATTAAGGTAATGGGACAACTCCATGGTGATCACGTAGCATTCAAACGAGTTGGAGAATGACTTCTTTGACCAAAACGAGTTGCTTTCTGTATTTATCTCAACCCTATACACAATAAAAAAATGGACAACACTCAGGATATAGACCATGGAGAACGGACTGCAATACTTGCAGGGGCAAGGAGAACGAGTTCCCAATGTTAAGCCTATGACCGTGGAATGCGGATGTGACGTTGTCGCATAGCAACACATATATCAACCTGCATAGCAACATTTGTTGTCTCTTGCAAACCAGCGGGAAACCGTCGGGAAGAAAACATAGCAGCTGTTCTCTCATTGCGGTCCCATTTTGTGGTGAATGTCTATGTGTATTCACGTTTTTATTTCCGTACTTCGATGTTTTTCCGTAATTCGTGCATAGATTTCCTATTTCAACATAATTGGGTGCCTCTTGTTTATGTACTGCAACGTTAACGTTACTGATGTCGAAGCGATATAAAACGTCGGCCATTTTGAAATGATGACGCAATCCCGTTTTTTACGCTGAAAAACGAACCGTGGTTTACTGCACAGCTGTGCAGTACATGGTAGAGAGCAGCGTGTAGTAAATACGTCACTTACGGCAGTAGGTATATAGTAAACAACAGAGGAAGACACTGGGAGATTGTAAAGAGACTTTTAAATGAGCGACCGCATACATTATCCTTACTAAGGTATCTTACCTTACCCCTGGTACAGGTTGAGCCATAGGAATAACACTAAAAAGTGTTACGCAAGGATAACCCACAAAACGTGACAATACTACGCCATGGCCGTGGCAGAGTGATGGGAGGTGACGTCATAATCAACTGGCCAATCAGCGTCAGGATGTCAGAGAACAGATAAGACATCAACATGGAGATTTATACGTTTTCAACAGGATTTGCGAAGTAATTTGAATTATTTTGATATTGCGGTGCTATTTAATGTCAGTGAAAGGGATGAGATAAATCCAGAACCACACTTGGATTGTAAAATAAACAATAGTCCACTCATTTGGATGTGACGTGATCGTCACACGGCTTCGCCTCAATGACGATTGCGGCACATTCAAACTCGTGGAGTATTGTGTATTTATACGATTCTCGATGCAGTTCTATATAATTCTACTTTGAGTTTTGGGTAGTCTCATCCAGTCTGATTCTAGTGTATATTTTTATCCTTTTCTATATTAATATGCACCCAAACTCATTTCTAGTTTCACCCTGTTCTATCCTCTATTGCTGCACTTTACATTCCCCTACTCAGAACACTACCTCCTAATCTTAGTATCTTATGAAAAATAGAATAAAATCTCATGAGTTACGCTACATAATTGATATGAACCACGTGGAATAAAACAGAGGAATATTCTCTTAAGTGCCTGTCACGTGACCATCTCCTCCACAGGTCGCTGTGGATGGAGCCATTCACTCTCCATACACAATCCTCGCTCTCCTCCAATCCGTAATGTAAGTGAAGGGAGGGATGGTCCGAAACCAATCATCTGGACGGAGAGTGCGTGCCGGGCACCAGCCTCACCACAGGAACCGGAAACAGAAGGCAGCGGAACCGGAAGTATGCCTCGCTCTCGTCTCATCCAGTTGTCGTGACGTGCTCTCCAATCACAGTGCCTGGCTTCACGGTCTCTGCTGGGAGAGTGGAGGTTGTGGGAGAAGAACTGTAAAACGGGGAGGAGATTGATAGGGGATGTTATCTTATCGGAACCAGGGCCGAGCCAATGAAGCAGATAATCTAATGAAGAAAAAGGGACAAATGGTTCAATAACAAACGACAAAGATGGGCTCCTTCTTTAGGGCGGGTTCTGATGAGAATTAGCGCGTGCAATTAGCGAGCATTCAGCGAGGGGAATGTGAGCACAAAGTAAAGACGGGTCGTCAAGCACGAGTAGAATCTCAGCTTTGACTAAACACCAGAAAGGATTACTTTAAATTTTAGCATTTAAACTTCTCTATCATCTCAATCCAAATGCACAATACACACCTCCCACTGTCCTACACACCTCCCACTGTCCACCACCCACCTCCCACTGCCCTACACACCTCCCACTGTCCACCACACACCTCCCACTGTCCACCACACCTCCCACTGTCCACCACACACCTCCCACTGTCCTACACACCTCCCACTGTCCAACACTCACCTCCCACTGTCCAACACTCACCTCCCACTGTCCTAAACACCTCCCACTGTCCACCACCCACCTCCCACTGTCCACCACACCTCCCACTGTCCACCACTCACCTCCCACTGCCCACCACTCACCTCCCACTGTCCTACACACCTCCCACTGTCCTAAACACCTCCCACTGTCCACCACACCTCCCACTGTCCACCACTCACCTCCCACTGTCCACCACTCACCTCTCACTGTCCTACACACCTCCCACTGTCCACCACCCACCTCCCACTGTCCACCACACCTCCCACTGTCCACCACCCACCTCCCACTGTCCACCACACCTCCCACTGTCCACCACTCACCTCCCACTGTCCACCACTCACCTCCCACTGTCCTACACACCTCCCACTGTCCACCACTCACCTCCCACTGTCCACCACTCACCTCCCACTGTCCTACACACCTCCCACTGTCCACCACACACCTCCCACTGTCCACCACACACCTCCCACTGTCCTAAACACCTCCCACTGTCCACCACCCACCTCCCACTGTCCACCACACCTCCCACTGTCCACCACTCACCTCCCACTGTCCACCACTCACCTCTCACTGTCCTACACACCTCCCACTGTCCACCACCCACCTCCCACTGTCCACCACCCACCTCCCACTGTCCACCACACCTCCCACTGTCCACCACTCACCTCCCACTGTCCACCACTCACCTCTCACTGTCCTACACACCTCCCACTGTCCACCACACACCTCCCACTGTCCTACACACCTCCCACTGTCCACCACACACCTCCCACTGTCCACCACACACCTCCCACTGTCCTACACACCTCCCACTGTCCTAAACACCTCCCACTGTCCACCACACCTCCCACTGTCCACCACTCACCTCCCACTGTCCTACACACCTCCCACTGTCCACCACTCACCTCCCACTGTCCTACACACCTCCCACTGTCCTACACACCTCCCACTGTCCTACACACCTCCCACTGTCCTACACACCTCCCACTGTCCACCACACACCTCCCACTGTCCACCACACACCTCCCACTGTCCACCACTCACCTCCCACTGTCCACCACACCTCCCACTGTCCACCACTCACCTCCCACTGTCCACCACACACCTCCCACTGTCCACCACACACCTCCCACTGTCCACCACTCACCTCCCACTGTCCACCACACCTCCCACTGTCCACCACTCACCTCCCACTGTCCACCACACACCTCCCACTGTCCACCACACACCTCCCACTGTCCACCACTCACCTCCCACTGTCCACCACTCACCTCCCACTGTCCACCACTCACCTCCCATTGTCCTACACACCTCCCACTGTCCTACACACCTCCCACTGTCCACCACTCACCTCCCACTGTCCACCACACACCTCCCACTGTCCACCACTCACCTTCCACTGTCCTACACACCTCCCACTGTCCACCACCCACCTCCCACTGTCCACCACTCACCTCCCACTGTCCTACACACCTCCCACTGTCCACCACCCACCTCCCACTGTCCACCACACACCTTCCACTGTCCACCACTCACCTCCCACTGTCCTACACACCTCCCACTGTCCACCACACACCTTCCACTGTCCACCACTCACCTCCCACTGTCCTACATACCTCCTACTGTCCACCACACACCTCCCACTGTCCTACACACCTCCCACTGTCCTACACAACTCCCACTGTCCACCACACATCTCCCACTGTCCTACACACCTCCCACTGTCCACCACTCACCTCCAACTGTCCACCACTCACCTCCCACTGTCCTACACACCTCCCACTGTCCACCACACACCTCCCACTGTCCACCACTCACCTCCCACTGTCCTACACACCTCCCACTGTCCACCACACACCTCCCACTGTCCACCACTCACCTCCCACTGTCCTACACACCTCCCACTGTCCACCACACACCTCCCACTGTCCACCACACACCTCCCACTGTCCACCACAAACCTCCCACTGTCCTACACACCTCCCACTGTCCTACACACCTCCCACTGTCCTACACACCTCCCACTGTCCTATACACCTCCCACTGTCCTACACACCTCCCACTGTCCACAACACATCTCCCACTGTCCACCACACACCTCCCACTGTCCACCACCCACCTCCCACTGTCCTACACACCTCCCACTGTCCACCACTCACCTCCCACTGTCCTACACACCTCCCACTGTCCACCACCCACCTCCCACTGTCCACCACACACCTCCCACTGTCCACCACACACCTCCCACTGCCCACCACACACCTCCCACTGTCCACCACTCACCTCCCACTGTCCACCACTCACCTCCCACTGTCCTACACAACTCCCACTGTCCACCACTCACCTCCCACTGTCCACCACCCACCTCCCACTGCCCACCACACACCTCCCACTGTCCACCACCCACCTCCCACTGTCCACCACACACCTCCCACTGTCCACAACACATCTCCCACTGCCAACCACCCACCTCCCACTGTCCACCACCCACCTCCCACTGCCCACCACACACCTCCCACTGTCCACCACACACCTCCCACTGCCCACCACACACCTCAAACTTTCCACATACTTCCCAATGCCCACTTCACACTCACTTCTCACTACCTACCATTGTGTCAGAGTGGAACTGTCCATCGTTCTCCCACACTTTCCACACCACTCACCTACTGCCAATCTACTTTCATTCATTGCTCGTCCCCCACCGTATGTTGTTAGTCACCCTCTGTACTTTGTAAGTCGCCCCCTTTATCTTACCCCTGGTACAAGTTTAGTCATAGAAATGACACAAACAATTTTTACGCAACGATCACCCACATAAAGTGCCAGCATTATGCCATAGTCATGGCAGAGTGAATGTGAGATGACATCATAAGGAACTGACCAATCAGCGGCCAAGATTTCACAGAGCAGACAAGATGTCAACATGGAGATTTATTATTCCCCAACTTGATTTGCGAAGTTATTTCAGTTATTCTGATATTGTATTGCTATTTTAATGTCATTGAAAGGGGTCTATTTATATGGCTCTCAATGTAGTTCTATATAATTATACGACTCTCGATCCAGGTCTATACAATTATACGACTCCTCGACTCTTGATCCAGTTCTATATATTTTATATATGATTCTTGATGAAGTTCTATATAATTATACGATTCTCGATCCAGTTCTATATAATTATACGACTCTCGATCCAGTTCTATATAATTATATGCGACTCTCGATCCAGCTCTATATAATTATACGACTCTTGATCAAGGTCTATATATTTATATGATTCTTGATGAAGTTCTATATAATTATACGATTCTCGATCCAGTTCTATATAATCATATGCGATTCTCGATCCAGTTCTATATAATTATACGACTCTCGATCCAGTTCTATATAATCATATGCGACTCTCGATCCAGCTCTATATAATTATACGACTCTTGATCAAGGTCTATATATTTATATGATTCATGATGAAGTTCTATATAATTATACGATTCTCGATCCAGTTCTATATAATCATATGCGATTCTCGATCCAGTTCTATATAATTATACGACTCTCGATCCAGTTCTATATAATTATACGACTCTCGATCCAGTTCTATATAATCGTACAATTCTCGATGCAGTTCTATATAAGTACATTGTTAGTCTCCCACTCCTTGGCCGCACACAGAGACCAGTGGCCAGTCCCCCGTTCTCTGGTGCCTCACTCTCCCCCTCCCGCTCCCCTCCACTCTAATCCTCGACCCGTGATACAGACAAATAATTGCCCCTGTTGCGTTGTTTCTGCTGCCCCTCTGCCACCAGATGGAGCCCTCGTCTACTGGTCTCCCGCCAGGGGCCGCCATCCGTCACGTGGGCGCCCCACGTGACAGCACCACGTGATCGGTCTTGTTGTGATTCGCGGAGCGGTCATTTTGTGTGGTTGGGGGAGGTTTTCTCAGAAGAGATTTAGGAGGTTAGTGTACTTGTATAGAACGACCTGACCATGCTGTACATGCCACAAAACTAGATGGGAATTGATGTTATTTACAGAACGAGTTCTGTAAATAACATCAATTCCCATCTATAGTAGAGGAGCAGATCTGAAAATTTAGGATTTTTCTTGCCGGCTCGCCACAATAGTTATCGGAGTTGATTTTGATTCTAGAGACTCTCTACTTTTTAGTGTGGGTGCTCTGGCATTGCAGACCTTTCAGCATCACTATTCTATCTGAGGTCAAAGGTCAAGGTCACTAGAATTACAGAGATCTCAATTTTTAAGACACATGTGCTCCCTTCTCTGACCCTTTATGAGCTAGTGTCTCAATCAAATCTTACCACATATTGGCAAAGAAAACATGTCAGCGTGAAAGCCCACACACTGCTGATGTTTCAAGGTGATCAGTATAACAGTTTATCTCACCCCTGGAATAAATGTCCATAGGCTTAACATTGGTAACTCGTTCTCCATGCCCCTACAAGTATTGCAGTCCGTTCTCCATGGGCTATATCCTGTGTGTTGTCCATTCTTTTTGTGTGTACAGGGGTGAGATGAATACAGAAACCAACTCGTTTTGGTCAAAGTCATTCTTCTCAAACCCATTTGAATGCTACGTGATATTCACTCAGCTGTCGCCTCGTTCATATCACTCCGCATCAAACTCGTGAAGAACGACGACTTTGACCAAAACTTGTTGGTTTTTTCTTTAGTACTGCACAGGTTTCAGTATACAATTTATACTGCATAGGGAGCAGCAGTACGTAATTATCAAATATACAGCATGATAAATGATACAACGTGTCGACAGGTGGCGCGCGGGTAGTAATCCCCCACTAATCTCTGATCGGATTATCTCCAGGGCCATTCTCAAGGATGTATATTACCAATCCATTTTAGGGCAAGCCACTGTCTGTGGGAAAGTTTGTTACTCCTATCTCGCATTAAATTTTAGAAATATCAAAACATGTGTAGATTGAAGAAGGTTTATCCGCGGAATGGCCGCTATCCAGGTGCTCTTTACAATGTTAAGTACCTTTAGTTACCGCGTCCGTTACCTTGACAAATACGACGTGAGCAGATGCGAGCTTCTCTGTTCCCGCAGTGAATAAACGAGAGTAGCTCATTGGCTTAATTTATATATACATAAGCGGGGTTAAATTATATATATATATATATATATATATATATATATATATATATATATATATACATACATACATAAAGAAAGAAATTGATGAGTGCAATACTATGAACAAGGTGATTGCTGAGTGAATATTCTAAAGTGCTCCAAATAAATTGATGAATGAGGACTCAGACCAAGCACAAATATGTTTCTGTTTTTATCTTAGCCTGGAAATATCTATTTGTTTATCACCCATTGAGTATGAGTCACCGTACTCGCAAGCCAGTTGAGAACGAGTTCCTAATGCTCAGCCTATGGACGTTTATACCAGGGTGAGATAAAAATACATACTCTATGCGAGGCCACATAAATTGTATAACCGCCTGAAGTCTGTTTGAGACTCTAAAGCCCTGCCCCCACCTACGACATGGTCTATGACATATTTCCCGATGGCACGATTTGAAATGGCCAAATCGTAGCCTATCGGGAGGTCCCAGAATCGTAGACCTCTGTTGTGATCCAATCTGTGAATCATTCTCAATGACCACGATATCTTCCCGATAGTCAACGATACCCTATGACAGGCTACGAACATTTCAAAATGTTGGATTTTATCAGGACCTCTACAATTGGCGTTTTCAATCGCAGCCTATCTTGAGGCGTCGAAGACGGAACCGCAGAAACCTGTTCCACTGCCACGATTTTTGCTAACCTCACATAGAATCGGTATGGTGTCGGGAAGTCAATCAATCGGGACCAGAATCGGCGTTGGTGGGGGCGGGGATTATGTGACGCGCCACCTGAGTTCTGCCTCACTGTAGTATGACAGTTTCAACCCTGGAATTTTTTCCCAGAGGCTTAAATGGGAACTCGTTCTCCATGCCCCTACAAGTATTGCAGTCCATTCTCCATGGTCTATATCCTGTGTGTTGTCCATTCTTTTAGTGTGTACAAAGGTGAGATAAATACAGAAAACATTGCTTCAAACTCCTCCGTCGGCTCGCGCTGTTCGAAAAGATTTTTGTTGGACTCGCTCAGTAGTCGCCTTCCTGACGCCACGTTACATCCACATAAATACAGAAAGCAACTCTTTTTGGTCAAAGAAGTCATTCTCTAACTCGTTTGAATGCTACATGATATTCACTCGGCTCTTGCCTCGTTCATATCACTTTGCATCAAACTCGTGAAGATTGCGTCTTTGACCACAACTTGTTGGTTTCTTCTTTAGTGTTGTGTGATACTAGCAGCCCCACCACACGAGTACCCAATGGCCGGTCCAGCAGCCCCCACCCCACGCCCACCCGGTCAGAGCGGCCCCTACCCCTCAGCCGGCCCGGTCAGAGCGGTCCGACATGTCCCACCCCGCCTTACTCCATAGAGACGCCCAAAACAAATGGCTCAAGCAGGAATCGGCTAAAAACACTATTTCCTATTAAATATAAAGGTTCAGGCCAGTCTTAAAGGAGAACTCCAGTGTCTTAAAGGAAAACTCCAGTGTCTTAAAGGAGAACTCCAGTGTCTTTATGGAGAACTCCAGAGTCTTAAAGGAAAACTCCAGTGTCTTAAAGGAGAACTCCAGTGTCTTAAAGGAGAACTTCAATGACTTAAAGCAGATCTCCAGTATTAAAGGAGAACTCCAGCATCTGAAAGGAGAATTCCAGTCTTTCAAAGGAGAACTCCAGTGTCTAAAAAGGAATACTCCAGTGTCTTAAAGGAGAACTCCAGTGTCTAAAAAGGAATACTCCAGTGTCTTAAAGGAGAACTCCAGTGTCTTAAAGGAGAATTTAACTGTTTTGTATCACCTCACTTCTACTCACATACTCTGAGAGTGGCTGGGGACCAGGGGAACATGGATCGAGCGCTGGAGTTGTTCCGTAACACACTGCGCCCCTCACGTACTCTGAGAGTGGCCGGGGACCAGGGGAGCGGAGGACAAGGCATTACGGCTGAGCTGGTCCGGTGTGAGATTCGCCTCCCAGAAGGCCTCATTCCCCCGCTGAGCCGGACATATCTCCGGACATATCTCCGGAACAAAAACCTAGACACTAGGCTTCTCAGTGCGCCCGCTGCTACTGCCACGCCCCTGGTGGCGGGGGGGTAACGAGGCGGGGTCAGGATCCATCGAGACGGAATCTCGTTTCTGATTACAGATCAATACTGCATGCTGATACTGCACACCCTGTTCTACATCCGTACCGCTGTACGGATCAGGGGGGTATTTCTCCACGTTTTACAGAGCACAGAATAGCAGGCCTCCCACTGAAACATTTAAAACCTGTACAAACCTTTATTACAACTCTTCAGCCTTTATCTTTTTAAAGTAACCTATATAACCTATAAAACCTATCTTTTTTTACTGCCATGCAAATTAATGTGTACAGGAAATTTTAGAAGTTAACTTGACACAAAGTCAGATTCTCAAATGACAAGAAATCCACATTATCATTGTATTTAAGAGAGCTTAAAAATGTTTAAGAATCAACAGTTTGTATGACTTCTTGCCAGCCTGTTGGAAACGCATGTCTAACCTGATTAGCCAGACATCCTGACATCCTGTGAATTAGTACAAGGGAAATCTTTTTAGAAATTAAGAACTGAAGATAACCGATTCACTATATTTTGACTCCATCATGGTGAATTTGTTAACCCTAAAAACTTATAAAAGCCTTTTTTTTTGCCTTGAAAAACCTGTAAAAATTTTAATTTTCAAAACCTTTTTTTTTTAAACTATATTGAGGAGGAGTGTAACTGGGAGGCCTGGAATGGCGACCCAAGGTCAAAAACCATTGCTCCAGATTCTTTGCGGATCACATCGTAACTACATCGCCATCTATATTCAATTAAAATTTTAATGAACCTTTCACCTATGTCACTCAAAATGTGGTGTTGTTGTACAAACTAGTAATACAACGTGAAAATAATGATACACGATCAGATATTTTTCTTTTCTATCCCTGTCCGTTTGTTTATTATCTATGTATTATTACTCTGTTTTTAACTTTTCACCCAACATTTCCCCCTAAAAGAGCCCTCCTGTTGGGGTTATTTTGTGTGTCAATAATCCCGTATCTATTAACATTACCATGTCACAATACGGCACCTCTCAATGCGCCCATCTGGAATTTCCCCATGATGATGCCTCGCTTGGTGCATTTTCTTTCACCGCTTTCCCAGAGATGTGTTTGCGTTTGAAAATTGGGAATCCATGAAATTCAGACTCGTGCATCAAAATTTCATCGGAAACAAACAAGTCGGTGTGAATTTTACATGGGAAATTAAGACGCCGAGTTCACCCGACGCCGGAAGTAGACACCTGGGTAATCTCTTCTTCCGGTGTGACGTCACCATCAGAGGCCGTCCGGAACGCCGTGTACTTTTCCACTTGATTTTGTTTCACTCTGGGTTTGATTATTTTCGTTGTAATTGATTCGTTTAACGATTTCTTTCTTTATCGTTTATTCAGAGCGTTCGGCTCATCTTCGTTTCTCACGGTTTTATTTGGAAGGTCCACAGGTTGGTTCTGTTGTGGCGACGTTTTGAGTGTAGCTCTTTGTCTGGGTGTGTGTGTTGGAGAGAGACTGTGAGCGCAGACTGTGAACACATACGAGCATATCGCATCGGAAGAGCGCCGAGGAGTATACGGCATATAGCCTATGATCCATGGGCGCCGCCATGACGCCCCCCCGAGTAGGTGCTCTTCACTAAAGGAGGTGAAAAAGTAGCTGTTCTTGACTAATGGAGGTGCAAAAGAAGTGAGTGATAATTGGGAAATGTCACTTTTCTTGCCTTGCTCACATATGTAAATAAAGTGTTCCATGTAAAAGACATCATGTCCTGGGTTTTAGCATTATATCTTCCTGCTCTGGGATCGGTGTAGAGAGTCAAAGGAACCATGGTAAAACATTGAAAGGCAGCTGAATTTCGTAAGAACAAAGAGCCAGAATACAGGTTTTGTCCCCCGACCACCTAGTGACTGTTTCATGAACTAACAATGGCTCTGTTCCCTATACAACCACCTTTATCTGGAACCGGTCTTTATTGTGTTTATTACCCACCTTTATCCAACTGGTAGTGTGCCAATTTAAGTTCAGTTATGCACTACTTTTTTCCATGTGCACCAGTTTTCTGCACCCTACAGCCTGCAATATATATCTGTATACACCGGGAATGTCCATACAGAGTTCCTATAGGTTTACTATGGACACTTTGTATTAGGTGGATAATAGATTATATATGTCCATACAGAGTTCCTATAGGTTTACTATGGACACTTTGTATTAGGTGGATAATAAATTATATATGTCCATACAGAGTTCCTATAGGTTTACTATGGACACTTTGTATTAGGTGGATAATAAATTATATATGTCCATACAGAGTTCCTATAGGTTTACTGTGGACACTTTGTATTAGGTGGATAATACAACATATCTGTATGTGCTGGGTATGTCCATACAGATTTCCTATAGGTTTACTATGGACACTTTGTATTAGGTGGATAATACAACATATCTGTATACACCGGGTATGTCCATACAGAGTTCCTATAGGTTTACTATGGACACTTTGTATTAGGTGGATAATAAATTATATATGTCCATACAGAGTTCCTATAGGTTTACTGTGGACACTTTGTATTAGGTGGATAATACAACATATCTGTATGTGCCGGGTATGTCTATACAGAGTTCCTATGGGTGTACTATGGACACTTTATATTAGGTGGATAATACAACATATCTGTATGTGCCGGGTATGTCCATACAGAGTCCTATAGGTTTACTATGGACACTTTATATTAGGTGGATAATACAACATATCTGTATGTGCCGGGTATGTCCATACAGAGTCCCTATAGGTTTACTATGGACACTTTGTATGAGGTGGGTAATACAACATATCTGTATGTGCCGGGTATGTCCATACAGAGTCCTATAGGTTTACTATGGACACTTTGTATTAGGTGGGTAATACAACATATCTGTATGTGCCGGGTATGTCCATACAGAGTTCCTATAGGTTCACTATGGACACGTTGTATGAGGTATTAGATATCTCCTGTAGGTGTACCATGTACACGTTGTATGAGGTATTAGATATCTCCTGTAGGTGTACTATGGACACGTTGTATGAGGTGGGTAATAGATATCTCCTGTGGGTGTACCGTGTACACGTTGTATGAGGAGGGTAATAGATATCTCCTGTAGGTGTACCATGGACACGTTGTATGAGGTAATAGATATCTCCTGTAGGTGTACCATGTACACTCTGTATGAGGTGGGTAATAGATATCTCCTGTAGGTGTACCATGTACACGTTGTATGAGGTGGGTAATAGATATCTCCTATAGGTGTACCATGTACACTCTGTATGAGGTGGGTAATAGATATATCCTGTAGGTGTACCATGTACACGTTGTATGAGGTGGGTAATAGATATCTCCTATAGGTGTACCATGTACACTCTGTATGAGGTGGGTAATAGATATCTCCTATAGGTGTACCATGTACACTCTGTATGAGGTGGGTAATAGATATCTCCTATAGGTGTACCATGTACACGTTGTATGAGGTGGGTAATAGATATCTCCTATAGGTGTACCATGTACACTCTGTATGAGGTGGGTAATAGATATATCCTGTAGGTGTACCATGTACACGTTGTATGAGGTGGGTAATAGATATCTCCTATAGGTGTACCATGTACACTCTGTATGAGGTGGGTAATAGATATCTCCTATAGGTGTACCATGTACACTCTGTATGAGGTGGGTAATAGATATCTCCTATAGGTGTACCATGTACACTCTGTATGAGGTGGGTAATAGATATCTCCTATAGGTGTACCATGTACACGTTGTATGAGGTGGGTAATAGATATCTCCTATAGGTGTACCATGTACACGTTGTATAAGGTGGGTAATAGATATCTCCTATAGGTGTACCATGTACACGTTGTATAAGGTGGGTAATAGATATCTCCTGTAGGTGTACCATGGACACGTTGTATGAGGTGGGTAATAGATATCTCCTATAGGTGTACCATGTACACTCTGTATGAGGTGGGTAATAGATATCTCCTATAGGTGTACCATGTACACGTTGTATGAGGTGGGTAATAGATATCTCCTGTAGGTGTACCATGTACACTCTGTATGAGGTGGGTAATAGATATCTCCTATAGGTGTACCATGTACACGTTGTATAAGGTGGGTAATAGATATCTCCTGTAGGTGTACCATGGACACGTTGTATGAGGTGGGTAATAGATATCTCCTGTAGGTGTACTATGTACACGTTGTATGAGGTATTAGATATCTCCTGTAGGTGTACCATGGACACGTTGTATGAGGTGGGTATTAGATATCTCCTGTAGGTGTACTATGTACACGTTGTCTGAGGTAATAGATATCTCCTGTAGGTGTACCATGTACACGTTGTATGAGGTGGGTATTAGATATCTCCTGTAGGTGTACTATGTACACTCTGTATGAGGTAATAGATATCTCCTGTAGGTGTACCATGTACTATGGACACGTTGTATGAGGTGGGTAATAGATATCTCCTGTAGGTGTACCATGGACACGTTGTATGAGGTGGGTAATAGATATCTCCTGTAGGTGTACCATGGACACGTTGTATGAGGTAATAGATATCTCCTGTAGGTGTACCATGGACACGTTGTATGAGGTGGGTAATAGATATCTGTAGGTGTACCATGTACACGTTGTATGGGGTGGGTATTACAGGTTGTGTTGTACACGGTCACCTTCACAGATGGCGACCACTTTGTCCAGTCCGTAGTCGAGTCACATCAACACGCTCAGGAGAGCAGGACAGCTGGTCCCCACATTGTTCTATTGACCACAACTCGTACGGACCAGAAACACCGCGGACAGCGTGGTACAGTTTTACAGTCTCCCCTAATACCGGGTCTCGTGCTAAACCTGTACAGTCTTCAGATCGCTGCTGAGCAGAACACGGAAAGCCGTATTCTCCAAGAGGAGAATACAGAAAAAAAGTCCCTGGCGTGCAAAGTAGTGCGTGAGAAGATCGGCGGATATTTTGTCTTTTATTTGATAACTTATATTTGGAATGTTGAATAATAAATACAACCATATAGAAATGATGGGGAAGCATATCCTTGCATTTTGTGACTTTAGTTGGGGAATGCTTGAAGGCCTTATGTGACTATGGATGGGGAATGCCTCAAGGCATCAAGTTACTATGAATCGGGAATGCCTCAAGGCATTATGTGACCATGGTTGGGGAATGCATCAAGGCATTATGTCACTATGGTTGGAGAATGCCTTAAGGCATTAAGTTGCCATGGTTCGATGATGCCTCAAGGCATTATGTGACTATGGTTTTATGATGCATTAAGGCATTAAGTTGCTATCGTGTGGTAATGCCTCAAGGCATTATGTAACCATAGCTAGGAAATACCTCAAGGCATTAAGCTACTATGGTTTGAAATGCCTCAAGGCATTATGCGACCATGGTTGGGGAATGCATCCATGCATTTTGTGACTATAGTTTGAGAATGCATCCATGCATTTTGTGACTATAGTTTGGGGAATGCTTCAAGGCATTATTTGACCCTGAGTGAGTGATAGCTCGAGGGACCACTGTCTAGACGCTCACTCTCACACCCTCACACTGTCTACTAGAAAAAGAAAGGCATTCTCCATTGAGGAAATATGATGATGGCAGCTCTTTAGTTCTACAAGAACTGTCAGAACTTTATACATGCACGTCTTTTGTACAGCCACAATCTAGTAAAAGTGCGGCTCCATGAAATATTCATTTACAGAGATTAGCATCAACTTTCGGCAAACTACTCACAAAAGTAAGTTAGATGTATCCCACCCGCCGGAGAGTCTGCGGGATGTCCCTGCAATAACAGAATGTGGAAAAATGTTTTTTTCTTTTTTAAAGTAAGAGGACAGCTACAAAACGTCAAACTCTGTCTCCACATCTGAAGGTACTGCCCCCAGCAGATGGCGCCACCATCGCGGCGCCCTGTGGAGTGGACGGCGTTACGCATGCGCGGAGTGAATCCAGAACGAGGTACCAGGACGCTGACGTCACGTGTTACGCTGACGTCAGACGCCTGACGAATGACAACGAGGCTGCGTTCTACCGCGTTTACATGCGCATTGAGACCCTGTTCTGCTGTGTTTACACGCGCATTGAGACCTTGTTCTGCTGTGTTTACACGCGCATTGAGACCCTGTTCTGCTGTGTTTACACGCGCATTGAGACCTTGTTCTGCTGTGTTTACATGCGCATTGAGACCCTGTTCTGCTGTGTTTACACGCGCATTGAGACCCTGTTCTGCTGTGTTTACATGCGCATTGAGACCCTGTTCTGCCGTGTTTACATGTGCATTGAGACCCTGTTCTGCTGTGTTTACACGCGCATTGAGACCCTGTTCTGCTGTGTTTACACATGCATTGAGACCCTGTTCTGCTGTGTTTACATGCGCATTGAGACCCTGTTCTGCTGTGTTTACATGCGCATTGAGACCTTGTTCTGCTGTGTTTCCTCAAGTTCATTGAAATGTATTGGGAATAGTTCAGTCGATAAGAGAGAAAAAGATAAAATGGACGATATGAATGGATTTAAGAGGACTATATGTAGGATGAATGTGATGGCGATACTTACTAAAAAAAAATACTGATCTCCACAGCTGTCAAATGGCGTGAGAATCAGTCCTTACAAGAGTTTATACAGCCCTGCTAGGACACTGGACCACAGCAACCATGGTGGCCACACTTTGCCGAAATGTAGTGCGCCCTTGTAGATGGTCACAGAAGTCATAATTTTGTGTTTCCACTATGATCCTGGTGGCCATGTTGTCTGCGGGGTTGGAGACATTCTAGGCTCACATTGTCCATGCCGTTGTGTCACGTCCCTCACGTTTTGTGCACGGCGATGTAAGGCTGGTTGCGGTTGGTCACATTCAGTCATGTTATGTGGCGTTGACCCTGGTACAATTCTCATCAACACCATGGTCACTGGCAAATTATTTCCTGGTTTAAAAATCTGCTATGCTGACCAGGGTGAGTTACGTTTCTCAATGCCGTCTCACTGAGTTGTCTCACATCCCTCCCGGTTTGTCCAGTTCATCCACGGTGGCCGAAACGTGGCTCGAGTGTAAACCTAGCTTAACTTGCTATAGACTTGTGCCACTTTGAACGTTTTCCCACGCTTCCTTAACAAGGACTTCTGTACACGCTTACTTAAATTTGGATCACTTTAAAAAAGATTTGATTATCAGTGTTCAGACCCCTGTAAAGAGAATGTCTCCTACTAAAACATTTCTATCACTCATCACTTATCTGATAATTTCGGCGATTTAATGCCATTTTTCCAAACCCAAACACTGCAAACAGGGACCTGCAAATTAAAAATCAATGGAAAACCGTTTGGAATAAAGCTGAGTGAGTTGCTAAGGAATTGAGAGAACTCCGTTCGTTATCTGAGACCGGGATTCAGTTAAACCCATCACGTGACCTAAAATGATGACGTCACTCGTTAGCCTGTCGTCTGCTCCTCAGAATTCACTGATTCTGGAGAAAAGAAGGAGAATTGTCGTCTGCTCTGATTAATACGACAATCTAAACCAGGACGCCAGCGGCGCAGTGTGATGGGGGGTGACGGGGAGCACACTGCACCGCTCAATCCTCAAACAGGTTCACATCATAAGACCGCATTAGTCCTGACGTCATTTTGGTGCCAAACAAATCCAAACTCCGAGAAGCACTGCATAGACGTAGCATCGTGGCATAGTAGAGTTAAATATAATGTAGAATTAAATAATTTGAGATGTCTAGATGCCGACTGCTGCACTTATGAAGGGATATCCCCTGGGATATCCCAATGTTTGGCACCAGAACGTAGGGAAACCCCAGTCAAATGACGTCACACTGATGCGGTCTATACGGGGACACACCAAACGAGTGAAGGCAGCGATCTCTGGTAATTTGGCTGCGACAAGTTCACCGACTCCTATATGATTTGCGAGCTAATCGTTCAACCCTTAATCGGTAGATGGGCATTGGGCTTTACCCAAACCTTTTAATTGTTATTTATCAATGATGATCATTTTATTTGCTCCTAGTAGTCTAGTTGTGGTGAATTATATGAGCACACTTGACATTAAGCCACTGAGCATGTTCTGACTATTAAAACTCATCGTTATCTAACGGGTTGAAGTTATCAGATTGGCAGGTTTCGAAGAAAGATAAAACACAAGAAAAAACATCCCCCCCCCCCCCCCAATGACACAAATTAACTAACATTGATAGCCATGGTTACAGGCAGAAATGATACGATACAGATTTACGTGTTAGTATATACACAATATTATCATGATTTGGATCTGAGTGGCCGTATTCTCCACGTAGTTGACGCGTAGTAATACTCCGAGCGATAGCGAGGAGTATTGCGTAGGCTCAACTACAAGGAGAATACGGCCACACAGATCGAAATCATGGTAATGTTGTATTTATTACTCACTTATTTTTTAGATTTAAGCAATAAATATGATCTTTAGAAAACTTTTCAACATAGTTAAGAAGGGACTACTTTCATCTCAATGGGACTACTTTCATCTAAAAAATCCGTATTCTCCTAGGAGATTCCGGAGGTCTGTATTCTACTCAGTAGCGATCTGTAATCTTCATAGTCTTAGTATGGAGACTCCGTATTAGGTGGGTAATAACAATATATATGCACTGCCAAAAAGTTCCTATTTCAAATAACAATAACTTGATACTGAAAAAAATAAAGCAATTACCGAAACAAATAATCAGGGGAGGCGCAGAAAATGACTGTAGGGCTTCCATCTGCATTTATTTGGGGATGAATTATTTTTTGGTGGTAAATCGATCATGGAAATTCTTCATGGGGGGAGGCAGGGGGGGGGGGGCTGTGACCGGAATTGATAGAATTTTGCATGGGTTTTTTTTCTGAGACTGAGTCTGAGACTCGGGTGAGTGGTGAGTGGAGAGAGAGAAGTCACGGCCGGGAGGCGGGACACCGGGAGGCGGGACACCGGGAGGCGGGACACCGGGAGGCGGGACACCGGGAGGCGGGACACCGGGAGGCGGGACACCGGGAGGCGGGACACCGGGAGGCGGGACACCGGGAGGCGGGACACCGGGAGGCGGGACACCGGGAGGCGGGACACCGGGAGGCGGGACACCGGGAGGCGGGACACCGGGAGGCGGGACACCGGGAGGCGGGACACCGGGAGGCGGGACACCGGGAGGCGGGACACCGGGAGGCGGGACACCGGGAGGCGGGACACCGGGAGGCGGGACCCCGGGAGGCGGGACCCCGGTCTGACCCGTCTGACCCGGACCGGGGACCAGGACGGGCCGTATGCCGAGCAGGCGTCTCCGAACACGGCCGAGGAGAGCCGAGGACAGCCGAGGAGGCCCGACCTATTGTCGGTCATTGTTCGGGATCAGTCGGCGGCTGCCTGACCAGCATCGGGGATGATCGGGAGGGACGGGTCGGATGTCGGATCAACACCTGTATACAGCCATCCCTTCCCCTCCTACTACACCTCTACATCCACCAGCACCACCCCTCCCTCCTACTACACCCACCCCTCCCTCCTACTACACCTCTCCCCCTCCTACTACACCTCTCCCCCTCCTACTACACCTCTACATCCACCAGCACCACCCCTCCCTCCTACTACACCCACCCCTCCCTCCTACTACACCTCTCCCCCTCCTACTACACCTCTCCCCCTCCTACTACACCTCTACATCCACCAGCACCACCCCTCCCTCCTACTACACCCACCCCTCCGCCTCCTACTACACCTCTCCCCCTCCTACTACACCTCTCCCCCTCCTACTACACCTCTACATCCACTATCACCACCCCTCCCTCCTCCCCCTACCCCCCATCTACTACACCAAATTCTCTTCCCCTCCTCCTCCCCTCCTCCTCCTTCTCCTTCCCCTCCTCCTCCTCCTCCTCCCCCTCCTCCTCCCCTTCTTCCTCTCCCTCCTCCTTTTACACCATCCCCTCCTACATCTCTTCCTCCCCCTCCTCCTTCTTCTCCTCCTTCCCCCTTCTCCCCTCTCCTCCTCTCCCTCCTCCTCCTATTACACCTCCCCTCCTCCTCCTCCTCCTCCTCCTCCTCCTCTTCCTCCTCCTCCTCCCCCTCCTCCTCCTTCTCCTCCTCCCCCCATTCTCCCTACCCCTCCTCCTCCTCCCCCCCCCCTTCTCCCCTCCTCCTCCTTCCCCTCCTCCTCCTCCCCCTCTTACACCCACTTCTACACCCTCTCCTCCTCCCCCTCCTCCTCTCTCCCCCTCCTCCTTTCCCTTTCCCTTTCCCTCCTCCTCCTCTCCCCCCCCCCCCTACACACACTATCACCACCATACACAGAGTATTTCTATTGTGCATGGTACGACCGGCCAACTGCTAACCCCGGGGTGAGAGCCCGGACAATGGGCAAGACGTGCCTACCATACGTTAATCCCGATAAGTCGGTTTGCAAATTCCACACCAGATGGCACTAACGTCGACTTAAACCGATAAATCTTAAATATACGGAATAACGATACTATTTTCCGATATGGAATACCAATACTATTTTACTATATAGAATACAGATACTATTTTACTATATGGGATACCGATACTATTTTACTATGTAGAATATAGATATTATTCTACTATATGGGATACCGAATGTGGCGCCACCTATAACCCTCACGACCCTGATATAAGCGGAAAGCCTGAATTAACTCTGCAGCTGTTGTCATTGCTGTGGTGCATGAAACCCTTCTATTACGATATATTTTTATCATTTTTTGTTTTATTTCAATATCCTGAATAATTTCGGCGGCGCTTGTAAAAGACGTGACGACTGGAGTCACGTGTGCAGCATCATGGCCGCAGTCACGTGATCCGGGCGCGCCCTTTGATTGGCTGATTCTGGTCACGTGATAGACGTTGCAGCGTTGTGATTGGTTAACGTGGTGGTGTGCTGCTGTAGACGTCGCCATCAGGACAATACGTTATAATCATGTGAAAACGTTCAAAATGTGAATGTTTTCTGTCGTCAGTTTCGTGATGGAGGTGATATAACATGTGTACATGGTGAGCATGACTGTATGAGCTCGTAACAAGGTTTCCTGCCTACGCGTGTGTTTACCTTGTGATAAATTTGTCGATAAGCTCCTTTCTATTGGCCGATCTCCCGTCACCGATCTATAGTCAGGAACCACCGATAAGGCCCGTTTCTATTGGCCGATTTCCAATCACTGATCTACAGTCAGGAACCACCGATAAGGCCCGTTTCTATTGGCCGATCTCCCGTCACCGATCTATAGTCAGGAACCACCAATAAGGCCAGTTTCTATTGGCCGATCTCCCGTCACCGATCTACAGTCAGGAACCACCAATAAGGCCAGTTTCTATTGGCCGATCTCCTGTCACCGATCTACAGTCAGGAACCACCAATAAGGCCAGTTTCTATTGGCCGATCTCCCGTCACCGATCTACAGTCAGGAACCACCAATAAGGCCAGTTTCTATTGGCCGATCTCCCGTCACCGATCTACAGTCAGGAACCACCAATAAGGCCAGTTTCTATTGGCCGATCTCCTGTCACCGATCTACAGTCAGGAACCACCAATAAGGCCCATTTCTATTGGCCGATCTCCCGTCACCGATCTACAGTCAGGAACCACCAATAAGGCCCGTTTCTATTGGCCGATCTCCCGTCACCGATCTACAGTCAGGAACCACCAATAAGGCCAGTTTCTATTGGCCGATCTCCCGTCACCGATCTACAGTCAGGAACCACTGATGGACTTCTGTCACTTTTGACGCAAAATCGCTCAATGGAAACGACCCAGCTACTGAAATGACCAACAACCTTTTCTGCTTAGATTATGCAATGTGGCACCACCGATGGATTTATTTCAGTGACAGATTCAAAGCCCTTTGATTTTGTCGGGGGGGGGGGGGGTTTAGAAGTAAAAATCTATCGGTATGTGAAGAGTGAGAATCTCGTGGAGAGAGGAACTCGAACCTGCTCTTCTTCATTGTAGTTCTTTACTCTGATGTGCTTATTGTCTCATGATATATCTCTAATTATATATTTATTAGAGTAACTTTGAGGGTGATGTCCGTATCCGGGCGGTGTGTGAGGTGGCGGCTGGCGGGATTCAGACGTTTATCCTACCCCTCGTATTTCTGTCCCATAGGCTTAACATTAGGTCACTGTATTTGGTCTGGAGTTCAGAAAAATGAAAAATATCACTCTAGTGGGATACACTTGACAAATGACGTTATTTGTTAATGTAGAAGTAATTTAGACGGGCGGGGTAGGATAAATTCTAAACCAAACTCGAGTTAGTCGTGTTTTTGTTCATCGCACTCCGGCAAGATTGTGTATTACTGCTCTCGGCTTTGCCTTGCGGTCGTGCGATAAACAACAACATGACTAACTCTTGTTTGGTTTCTCCATATTATCTCACTCCTGGTATTTTTGTCCCATAGGCTTAACATTGGGAACTCGTTCTCCATGACCCTATGAGTATTGCAGCCTGTTCTCCATGGTCTATATCATGTGTTTCGTCCATTCCTTTAGATTGTACAGGGGTGAGATAAACACATTAAGTAACTCTTTTTGGTCAAAGTTATCGTTTTAATGCTGCATGATATTCAATCGGCTGTCGCCTCGTTCTCCATGAGTTGCTGTCGCCTCGTTCATATCACCCCGCATCAAACCTGTGGAGAATGACGACTCTGACCACAAGGTGTTGGTTTCTCCTTTAAGGGGGCCATCCACCAACCACGACAAGGCTACGACAATGGCTTTCCGACAAGGTCCACGACAGCTCTACGATTGGAAGCCTTGTCGTAGCCTTGTCGTGGTTGGTGGACCCTAGTTCCCGACAAGAGGCTACAACAAGGCCATGACAGGCTGTGACATGAAGCTTGTTGGGGGCCTGTCGGGGGCCTTCCGACAAGGCTACGACAATATCAAACATGTTCAATTTTTGCTACGACTGAACCTTTGTCATGGAGTGTTGTGGTTTCCTCAATATCACTGTCGTAGTGTGTCGGAACCATGGGCGCCTTTTTTACGGCAACCAGCAACATCTACGACACGCCCCGACACCTCTGTCCCGACACTGGTCTTCTCACGATAAGGCTGCGACAAGGCTTTGATTGGAACTTTCATGTCGGCACTTGTCGTAGCCTTGTCGTGGTTGGTGGACGCCCCCCTTTAGCAGCAGCGATCCCTCCTCGAGCCGGCACGCCGCTCTCTGCACCACTCCGCTCCACGTCGCCATGTCGAGTGTTTGTTTTAACCAGCCACAACAAAGCCGTCTAATGATTTCTCCGCGCGGTAACTCGACACGCGGCAAAAATACCCGCCACGAATTTAAATAAATCACCGACAGGAAGCCGGGGGGAGAACATTCCTGTAGACACAGGACGCCGTCTGCGCCATTCCTCGCTGGTTCTCGGTCTGTACCTTTCTTAATTCACCTACCACGTCCACGCACGCCAGACACCAGCGATGCACTTGATGATGACGTCATTTTCGAATCGAATTGGCGGTTAATTTGCATATGAACGCCGGCGTCTCTAACGACGTTACCCGGATGTCGGCAGACGTAAATTGGAGTAAATTAACGGAGGGCGCGAGCCTCATTCTCAGTCGTGTTGGATGCGCATGCGCAGCGCCGGAACCGGAAATGGAATGTGAGCAGACGACAATGACGTCATCGACAACTCGGTTAAGCAGGAATGTAAACGGCGTCACAACAACGTTTACCTGCATGGAGGGGTTTCCTACCATATATAAAAATAGAGAATTCTGTGGGATCCGCTTGGAGTTTCTCCCCCACATAGAGACAGAGTGAACCAAGTCTAGGGTTGGAGTGAGATGCTCATGAAGTGAAATAATCAAATTTGATACCGGTGCTTCTTTTTGCGGGTCTATACAGTAAAACCCCGCGTAAGCGGACATCCTCTGTTCCGGGCCAAAGCGACCGCTTACGCGGGGTTTTCAAGTTTCTCCCGGTTCAATATGCAAGTGTTATATATCGATATGTAGGGGAGACAAAGGAGCGATGATAGATCTGTAATCACTTAGTTCATTTGGGTCCAAAATTATTAAACTTTGAATTACAAAATGTATTTTCTATGAATATACTCACGCACATTCATAAAAAAAAACACAAATTAACATTTTTCTGGCAGGGCATCCGTCGGAAGTGACCGTTTACACGGGAATTTTAGGCCTTTTCGCACCGAAATCACTGTCCACTTACGCGGGGTGTCCGTTAGGCGGGGTTCTACTGTACTTAGTTGTTCTTCTTATCTTATGGTTTATATCTAGCCATGCCGAAAAGGGAATTTAATCCTGTAGTTTTCTGATTTCATTATCTTGAGGTGTCGTGACCAGGTCGGGGTCTCGTGCAATAGTTCGTTCTGACCAGTTCCTGGTGCATATCAAAACAATACGAAATCATCTAAAAGAATGAAGAATAGCTGGATTTAATGAGATGAGGAATTTCGCGTCCCAGCCCTGAAGAGGGCAGCAGTGGTGGTTCCTGGGCCGGTTCAAGATTAGAAAAGTTTCATCAGAAAGTGTCAGAACATCAAAATCACTGACTTGTGGTTCTACTTCCACTATTTAGACAAAATAAAGTAGGATTTTGGGATTTTATTGACAATATTGATGAAGGCATTTCCTACCGGATAGGGTACACAGCTATTGTGCTATGGAGACGGCCATCTTGCTTCCCTACGCCATCCAAAACACCAGGTGGCGGGACCAATTATCAATGGATTATATCAAAAATGTTTTTGGGGGCTTGCCATAGAGGAATTTTACCCCAGTCTCAATATTATCTAAAGATAACAGATAGCAGTGGTTGCCCCCGACTACAGTGGCGCTATCTTACAATTACCTGGTGGATGATGGCAGAACTTGCAATCACTCTGTGCCCCATGGGATCTTCTGGGATCTTGACCAATAGAATGCCGCCATTCAGCTCCAATTTCAGCAGTAAAAATAGATGTTTGGGAGTAATTGAGACGGCGGTTGGTCGGTCTCAGGAGGGAGTGTCATCCCCTCAGCATTGTGAGGTGAAATTAGCCGAGTTCCGAGTGAGGGGAGGGGAGGGGGAGGGGGAGGGGGGAGGGGAGGAGGAGGGGGAGGAGGAGGGGAGGGGAGGAGGAGGAGGGGGAGGAGGGGGAGGTAGGAGGAGGAAAGAGTATTGTGAGGGGAGGAGTGTGGGGAGGAGAGAGTATTGTGAAGGGAGGAGGAGGAGGAGGAGAGAGTATTGTGTGGGGAGGAGAGAGTATTGTGAAGGGAGGAGGAGGAGAGAGTATTGTGAAGGGAGGAGGAGAGAGTATTGTGAGGGGAGGAGGAGAGAGTATTGTGTGGGGAGGAGGAGGAGAGAGTATTGTGTGGGGAGGAGGAGGAGAGAGTATTGTGAGGGGAGGAGGAGGAGGAGAGAGTATTGTGAGGGGAGAAGGAGGAGGAGAGAGTATTGTGAGAGGAGGAGGAGAGAGTATTGTGTGGGGAGGAGGAGGAGAGAGTATTGTGAGGGGAGGAGGAGAGAGTATTGTGAGGGGAGGAGGAGAGAGTATTGTGAGGGGAGGAGGAGGAGAGAGTATTGTGAGGGGAGGAGGAGAGAGTATTGTGTGGGGAGGAGGAGGAGAGAGTATTGTGTGGGGAGGAGGAGGAGAGAGTATTGTGAGGGGAGGTGGAGAGAGTATTGTGAGGGGAGGAGGAGGAGAGAGTATTGTGAAGGGAGGAGGAGAGAGTATTGTGAGGGGAGGTGGAGAGAGTATTGTGAGGGGAGGAGGAGAGAGTATTGTGTGGGGAGGAGGAGGAGGGAGTATTGTGAGGGGAGGAGGAGGAGAGAGTATTGTGTGGGGAGGAGGAGGAGAGAGTATTGTGAAGGGAGGAGGAGAGAGTATTGTTAGGGGAGGTGGAGAGAGTATTGTGAGGGGAGGAGGAGAGAGTATTGTGAGGGGAGGTGGAGAGAGTATTGTGAGGGGAGGAGGAGGAGGAGAGAGTATTGTGAGGGGAGGTGGAGAGAGTATTGTGAGGGGAGGTGGAGAGAGTATTGTGAGGGGAGGTGGAGAGAGTATTGTGAGGGGAGGAGGTGGAAAGAGTATTGTGAGGGGAGGAGGAGAGAGTATTGTGAGGGGAGGTTGAGAGAGTATTGTGAGGGGAGGAGGAGGAGGAGAGAGTATTGTGAGGGGAGGAGGAGGAGAGAGTATTGTGAGGGGAGGTGGAGAGAGTATTGTGAGGGGAGGAGGTGGAGAGAGTATTGTGAGGGGAGGAGGAGGAGAGAGTATTGTGTGGGGAGGAGGAGGAGAGAGTATTGTGAGGGGAGGAGGAGGAGAGAGTATTGTGAGGGGAGGAGGAGGAGAGAGTATTGTGTGGGGAGGAGGAGGAGAGAGTATTGTGAGGGGAGGAGGAGGAGAGAGTATTGTATGGGGAGGAGGAGGAGGAGAGAGTATTGTGTGGGGAGGAGGAGGAGAGAGTATTGTGAGGGGAGGAGGAGGAGAGAGTATTGTGTGGGGAGGAGGGGGAGAGAGTATTGTGTGGGGAGGAGGAGAAGGGAGTATTGTGTGGGGAGGAGGAGGAGAGAGTATTGTGTGGGGAGGAGGAGGAGAGAGTATTGTGAGGGGAGGAGGAGGAGGAGGAGAGAGTATTGTGAGGGGAGGAGGAGGAGAGAGTATTGTGTGGGGAGGAGGAGGAGAGAGTATTGTGTGGGGAGGAGGAGAGAGTATTGTGAGGGGAGGAGGAGGAGAGAGTATTGTGAGGGGAGGAGGAGAGAGTATTGTGAGGGGAGGAGGAGGAGAGAGTATTGTGAGGGGAGGAGAAGAGAGTATTGTGAGGGGAGGAGGAGAGAGTATTGTGTGGGGAGGATGAGGAGGGAGTATTGTGTGGGGAGGAGGAGGAGAGAGTATTGATTGGGGAGGAGGAGGAGAGAGTATGGTGAGGGGAGGAGAGAGTATGGTGTAGGGAGGTGGCGGTAGAGAGTATTATGTAGTTCATTTCGTGGACAAACTGCTCTCATGCGTATCATTTCCCGTGCGGACTCCGCGCAGGGTCAGAGGTCACACCAGTCATATCCCCTCAGACTCTCAGAGAACTAGGAACAAATAGAATGTTCATTATCAATGACGTATGATTGGTGTTTTCAATCGCAGCCTATCATGAGGTATCGTAGTCAGAATCGCTTGGTGTCGGGAAGGCAATCGTATCGGGACCAGAATCGTGGTAGGTGGTTGATGGCCTTTAGAGAACTAGGAGCAAATAGTATGTTCATCATTGATGAATGAGCGTGCAATCTTAAATCAATAACACTTTTTAAAAAAAGATTTGGGTTACTTTCAGTCCTTGGATGGTTTTCTGTAACCCACTTGCACCCAGTCAACTTGCCATTTCTCTTACTGCCTGAGTCTGGGATCTAAACATATCAAACACCAGTAGGTCAATGAGGTATTTCGGTCTCTAGTGATTGGTCAAGGTCAGCTGGGTATTCCTCTAAGACACTGAGACACTTTTAATCTGCTTCATTCACAATATCACAGTGAATATCACACAGATAGTGAAGTGATAGTGTTTTTTGCAGTATGTTGGAAATCCATATGTGACCACTCTAACATTTCGGCAATGTATATAGCGCATACAAGCACGCTCTAATAACATTTAGGCGATGTATATAGGGTGCAAGCACGTTCTAATAAACCCAGTCAAAACAGTCAAAACGGCCCCTTGATGGTTAACACGGTCAAAACGGCCCCTAGATGGTTAACACGGTCAAAACGGCCCCTAGATGGTCTCTGTAACGCTGAGAGTATCTGGGTCTCCTTATCTGGTATTATTTTCACTTTTTCCTTGAATTGATGCAGGTCGAGATGGTAACACAGGTTGGTGTATCAACACCAAGTGCAGACCAGATTGTTGGGAGATATCGCGCACAACTGGGTTTTAATCAGCACATTGTTAGAGAACAATGAGATCAGTGCTCGCATCATGCAGGGAATAACCAGTAGAATGAACAACAGATCTTTTGATAATTTTATGCTAACATAAACAAGGATATCTTCACTTTAAATCTGTACTCATTGTGTTATGTAAATATTTCTTTCACTTTAATTTTTGACACTTTTTAAACTTTACCCTTTCCAATTTGAGGACCCTTCTCAAGACACATTCGTTTTCTATGACAACACAAATCTTCCTATTTCTGAATGTTTTCAGTTATAACAGAGGGACCTCGTGGAGACCTTTATGCGTATCAAATATGGAAAGAAAAGAAAATGTGATTGAGAGTTGTACACAAAACAAGTACTAGTCCACCGAATGGTTTTGGTTCGGCTCTAATGGTCATGAGTTCATCATGATTATGTAAAATCTATGTTATGACCGAAAATTGCATCTGATGTGATTTAAAAAATATATTTATTGCCATAGAAACCGAAATTACGAAAATATGTCAAAACATACGACCCTCATGAAGTTGATTCAAATAGGGGACGTTTTGAGCTTCCTATTGGTCTATGATTTGTCTGGTTAATTAACGCGTGAGGTTCATCAAAATGTTTGGCTCATTACTGCTCCACTATAAGTGACATGCATACAAAGACAAAAGAAAGGGACATTTGTAAAAATATATCTTATTACTTATCACCACCTTATGCGTGATTATTCTACTCCTTAACCACACATTATGCTATTATCCCGAGCGGCCAGTTTGCGAAGTCCGTTTTGGATATCTCTACCATTACAGATTGATTATCTTGATAGGGCTAGTATGATGGAATTTATAAGAGTCACAATATTTTACGTGTATATCGTTGTTGCAAATGAAGCTCAGGCTTGTGTAAATAGTCCTTGTGAATGAGGTCTTTATTGGTATGTTCAACCATAGCCTTTCACTGTGCCTGGTTAATTTCACATAGATAATGATACATTCACACATTGATAACAGCACATACATTTACATAGACAATAATCGATGGTTTTGTGGACAGGCGGCCGTAAACCACGAGAGGTTGACGCGTCGTAACGTCAACCTTGAGTGGTTTACAGAGCCGCCTATCCACAAAATCATCGTTTGTTGTATTTATTATCCATCTTTTTGAGTAAATGAAAACCAGTATTTGCGATATTAAATGGTATAACAATAGGGACTATTTCTTTGCTCTATAGCAAAAGGGACTATTTTTCCCGTATACCATGGTTTTGAGGCCGTATACCACAGGTTTGAATCCGTATACCACAGTTATGGTATCTGACAGTTTTTATACAATGGATCGTGGTTTACTGAGTCCCCATACATTTTCAATGGGGACTTTGTATACGATGGATAATAAATGGTTGTTTCATGTATTGTGGTTATAAATAATCCGCTGCCTACATTTAACGTGCAGTTACACCGTGTGGAGTACTCGTTTATAAATGGAGGCCGTCTTTAGGTCGTGCCGCCATTCAACTCTCATTCCAAACGTGCTCTCTCCACACTGCCTTATAAGGAAGTGAGCAGTCTCCTCCATCACCCAGCACAGGCTTAATATCACTCAATACGAGTCTCCCTCACCCAGACTGTGCTCGGAGAGTGACAGCTGTCATCCGGGAACTTACCTCCGCTTGTCGCCGGTCGGAAGGCCGCTCAGGAGGTTTTTTGCATTCATTACTCGGCTGTTAATTAGATGATTGTTCGCCAAACGACTGTCAACACGAGAATTAGTCTGTTATTTGGCAGGTCGGCTCCGGCAGCTCCGGTCCCGCTACCAGCACGGCCATGCCCGCCACGAGCGACGAATTCACGACCAGATCGTTATCTACACGCGTCTTAAGGCCAACGCGCACATAGCGATATCTTTCCTTGTGATATGCTTGCGATATCGCAAGGAGAATATCTCAAGGGATGGGTGGTTTGCGCAGCAGGGGAGGGAAAAAAGTCGCCGTAAAATGTACCTCGGGCTTCGGCCTCCACAGCGGGAGGCGGGCCTCATATCTCAAGGCATTTCAAGGCACACCTAGCGATATTTTGTTGAGATATTACCCGCTTGATCAAGGTACAATATCGCAAGGAGGGCTGCTGACGCTTACTTTATCCCTTATATGGCAGTTAATTGAGTTTTAATGGGCCCCGGGACCGGCCCGGCGGCCCACCCAGCAGGTGGTTGCGTAAAAACGGTACAATATCGCAAGGGAAAGAATTGACATGTCAATTCCCAAAGTCGCATGAGACTTTCTCCCTTTTGGGGGAAAAATATCGCATGCAACTTTGTACCTCATTGTGGAGCCAAAGGGGGTGCAAATGGGGTGGTGCAATATCGCAAGGCTTCCATAGCACACTTGGCGATATTGTACCAGGAAAACATCGCAAGGGTACTTTTACAGCGACTTTTTGCTTGCGATATGCAAAAGTCGCTAAGTGTGCGTTGGGCTTTAAGTAAGCACATTCAATCCTGGATGGTTTGTTAGAGCGTGCTTACACGCGCTAAATACATCATCTAGAGGTTAGAGGGGTCCATATAGACTTTCAGGGTACTGCATACAAAGTATCCCTTCACTATCTGTGAGCTATTCACTGTGATATTTAGAACAGAGCAGGGAGCCAGTGTCACAGTCTCTTAGAGGCATGCCCAGCTGACCATGACCAATCAATCACTAGAGACCAAAATACCTCAAGACCCACTGGTGCTTGATGTGTTTGGATCCTAGATAAGCAGTTACAGAAATGGCAAGATGACTGGGTGCAAGTGGGTTACAGAAAACTAGCCTTTAAATTGTTATTCATTTATAATTGTGAGTTAAGGGCCAATACACATCTCCCTATTGATTGTTGAATGATCGTATAGAAGTTGGTGAACTTGTAACAGGCAAATTACGTAACCCCTCGGCCTATGTCGGCCACCCAATCTAGGCCATTTACCAACGTTCCGTTGTTGGCAACTGGATTTAGCAACATGTTGATAAACTTTTGGCAAGCAATTTAGGAACATGGAACAACTCACCAGCGACCAAAGAACATCTCAAGGAGTTCACTAATCGTTGGCTCACCCTTGCCTAGCTTTCTTATGTCTACCGACTATGGCCGACTCCCTTAGAATGCCACGCCTGAGACAAATTACCATTCCTTTATTGCCGACAAAGGTACATCAATGTTTCAAAATCAATAGATGTGTATTGGGCTTAAGCCTTGCCCCCACCAACGCCATTTCTAGTCCAGATAGGTCTTGCAATTGACTTCCCTGCTGGAATATAATTTCATAAGGAGGTCAGACAAAATCGTAGCAGTTGACCATGTTTCTATGATTGACTCTATGATTGCCCACAATTCGATACCGATAGGCTACGGTTGGAAACCCCAATTGTAGAGCTCCTGATAAGATACAACCTGGTGGATTTTTCGTAGCCTTTCGTATCCTACTATAGCCTGTTAGTAGCTAAACGTAGCCATGGAGCATGTTTCACCGATTGGATCACGACAGAGCTCTACGATCCAAGGCCTCTTTCAAATACCTCCCGATAGGCTATGATTTTGCCGTTTCCAATCGTAGCCTATCAGGAGCTCTATCGTAGACCACCTGCATTGGTGGGTGCAGGGCCCAAGTTGCGCAGAAGTGGAAAAGGCCAGGGGCCCGTTGAATAATCTAGGCTCGGACATGAAGACCCTTTCCTTCATCTCTGCAAGGATTATCGTTTGAAGATATCTAAGTCTGTTCACTAAGACAGTAATAACCGTCCATAAGGTCTTCCATAACTGTTGAATAAAGTTAACCCACATCGTCCCTGTATCTCCCTGGATCTTCATGTACGATCGTAGATTATTAAACAGGCCCCTGCTGTGTATAGGTGCTGTCAGTCCCATGCAGCGGACAGACCGCATGGCGAATTAAGGTAATAGGTGGTAATGAACCACTGTAGGCTGACATGATAACTATCGACAGATACTCTACACTCAGCAGTCTCCGTACGGCATTACTGGGGTCTATATCTCCCCGCTATGTCGTATTATCTTAGCTAGTATCATATCGGATATGAAATATATTAGATACTCTTAAACGCTAACCCTTGTACAGCTACAGGATATAGTCTTCATGTACGATCCTAGATTATTCGACAGGCCGCAGTACATGGATTCTGGTGGGATCAGCAGCCAATCAGGGCTTATCACATACAGGTATCTTTTAACAGCTGTTACATTGTAGTATTGAGAAAAGACTTTCTGAAATGAAACAACTCATTTAATGTACTCCAAATTTACTACCTCTCGCAATAGTAAAGTTCAGCAACTTTAGACGGTAAAATAGCTTACAGATAACCGGGTTTATTTATTATACACCTGGGCATGTCAGTCCTATACTTACCAACCTATGTTCAGTGTACCATACGCATTTCATAAGGCACAGTGATAAAAGTAGTATTTTCTTAGTCCGTGAGTTTGTATTCATTCACCGATTAAATGCCAGATCAGTTTTCCCGCTTTCTACTACATATAGGAAGAGACAATAATCGACAATGGCATTGTATACCACAGATTTGAATCCGTATACCATGGTTCTGTTTTCTGACGGGTTTTAAACAATGGGCAGTTGTCATCCGTACGGACTCAGTAACCACGTTTTCTCATAATGTCGTTCATCAAAGAGATTCACTGATATAAAATCATCTGACATTGCCGCCTCTCACATTGATAAATGCTGTTGAATTGTTATTTTTTGTTGGTTATGGTACGTTGGAGGTAATTTTATTGTGAAGTTATGATTTTTTGTTGGTTGTGTTACATTGGGGGTAATTCTACAGTGGAATTATAACTTGTTGGTTGTAGGACGTTGGGGGTAATTTTACTATTGACATATGACTTTTTGTTGGTTGTGGTACATTGTGTGTAATTTTACTGTCGAGTTTTGACTTTTTGTTGGTTGTGGCGCTGCATTGGTAATTTTCTCCGTTCACTGGGAGAGGGTTAATTTCCAGGTGATGCGTGGGACAATGATTAGCGAATCAAAACAGCCGTCAGCGGAACCACCTGAATCCATCTTGATTCTTTTCACCGTCTCCTCTCTCTCACTCTGAGATCCTTGTCGGGCGACGGTTTGTTTAATAATTGAGCGCTCTTTCTTTCTGCTATGTTAAGAACTCACTCACCCGGCGGATGCCGATAGAGCCTTATCACCGCCCCTCGTTGTAGTCCCGTCAGCGCGCGGTGATGTATCACTACGCCAGGTAAGGATGTGTCTGCGCCTGCGTCAGCGCCTGCGCACAACCAGCAGTTGATACGTCACGGAGCAGACGACAATCTGTGGAGGAATGTTTTGGAGGGAAAAATCTTAAAGAGCGTCTGGCGGAGCGTGGGCGGTTGTAATGAACCATAAGTTTGTAGTGTTATTTATCTCACCCTGGTATTTTTCTCCATGGGCTTAACATTAGGAACTCATACTCCACGGCCATGAAGTTCGTGTACGTTTAAATTTTTCGGACCCTCCGTCTCCCCGGGGTCCCCAATAGGGGGCCAGTTTTTTGGAAGTAGGAATTTTTTTTTTTCTTTCATGAAGTTCGTGTACCCAATACTCCATGGCTAATTGGGTGATTCATTTCATCAATAAATAAGGTCATACGGGGTGAGATAAAATCAGAAACCCACGAGATGGAAATAACTTGGTCCGTACTCCACTTCGATTGACCGCAGAGTAATTCACTCAGCTTCACTTCGTAGATTACTCCGCAGTCCAACTCGGTGGAGTTAGTTTCATCTCGTGGGTTTCCTTCTAATTACTCCTTCTGTACACTTTGAACAGTCAATCTGATTGAATGGAAACGGGCTTTTGGGCAAGGCAGGTGGATGGAGTAACAGTACCCGGGGCCAGTTTAATAATCTAGGCTCCTACATGTAGAACCCTTTTCTGTCCACCAAGGAGACCCAGGGACGATGTGGGTCAACTTTATTCAACACTTATAGATGCCCTTATGGACGGCTAAGACTGTCTTAACTGAGACTCGACCCTAGTATTGTTGTCCAATAGGCTTAACATTGGTAACTCGTTCTCCATGACCCTACAAGTATTGCAGTCCGTTCTCCATGGTCTATAACCCGTGTTTCATCCATTGTTTCAGTGTGTACTTGGGTGAGATAAATACAGAAAGCAACTCATTTTGGTCACAGAAGTCGTTCTCTAACTCTCTTGAATGTTGTGTGACATTCACTCTACATCAAACTCTTGGATAACGATGACTTTGACCAAAACTTGTTGGTTTCGTCTTTAGTCTTAGCGAGGAGACTTAAATATCATTAAATGATAAGCCTTGTAGGGGTCTTCGTGTACGAGCCTAGATTATTAAACGGGCCCCAGCGCGCGACTGTCCACTCAGATCGACATCCTCCATATGGTACGTGTCTCCGGGAGAAGCCACTAGATGGCGCCCTCACATCCGGGTCACACGTGAAGCTATTTCCCGCCGCGGCGACGGTCGTAACTCTGATCGCCATGACGAGTGAGATTTGTGTTGTTTGTGATTTTTGTACATGAAGCCACCTGCCCACTGCACGCAACCACCTGTCTACCACCCGCCACCACCGCCCGCCACCGCCACCCACCTGCCTACTGCACGCAACCACCCGCCTACCACCCGCCACCACACCACCGCCCGCCACCACCCACCACCACCTACCACCACACCACCGCCCGCCGCCACCACCCGCCACCACACCACCGCCCGCCACTGCCCGCCACCGCCTGCCTACCACCCGCCACCACCCGCCACCACTACCACCCACCACCACCCACCACCACCCGCCACCACACCACCGCCCGCCACCGACCGCCACCCACCACCTACCACCACCACCCACCACCACCCGCCACCACCCACCACCACCCGCCACCACCCACCACCACCCACCACCACCTGCCTACCACCCGCCACCACCCATCACCACCACCCGCCACCACCTGCCCACCACCCGCCACCATCTGCCACCACCCGCCACCACACCACTCCCCAGTCGTGTGGACGATTCATGTTACAATTCTCTGAAAGCAAAAAGAGGAGTTTGTTTTCCTTCATTTTTTTATCCAACATTTATATCTACATTCCTGCCTCTCCTCCCCATGGCCCTTCAGTGGGATCCACACGCGGGATTCATCCACCTGTACTCCTGCAGGGGAGATTGACTGCGACACTTTTCCCTTCTCTGTCTCAGGGACTTGAGACCTGGGGGTGTCACACGAGGAGACTAAGTACCAGGAAATAATCTCAGGGAAATCGTCTCAGTCAAACATGAGTCTCTCCGTGTGAACCCCACTTAAAGGATCCAGCCACCAGCCACCAGCGCAAACTTCTGTCTCTGTATATCCAACAACAATCATACTTCCTTTTTGTAGGTGGTGGGCAAATACATGTAGCGCTTAAACAAACAAAAAGACTTATTAAAGATAGTTTTACCTTAAAGTCCAAACAGGTCGCACCTTTTATTCTATGTCGATTATTTTCTATATATTCTAGTGAAGGGGATGTGGAAGCAGGAGCCATCAGACTTTTAGAAAACTAGTAAGTGGAGCAACCTGAGACACTCAGATGCCAGGGTGAAATGTTTGGTGATAAAGCAATGGATCTTGGCAAATATTGCTGATGGCTGTTGGTCTTCGCTGTGAAATAATATTGTTCATACGAGTTTAGTTTTGAATGAAATGACATAGAAATAAGAATACACCAAGTTGCACCTGTCTGGGAACTTATCTCGCTCCATACTCCACGGCCGTGAAGGTATTGTACCCAATACTCAATGGCTTATTGGTTGCGTTGTTAATTATTGAGAATATGTACATGAGGAATTATACGTGACCAAATTGTGCAGGCAATTGGTATTAGTAGGGGAGCAAATGACCTGAAATATATGAGTATCTAGTGAAAATGGTATATAGATTCCCAGATACTAATCGTCTATGAATATGGATTACTATGAGCATAATATGTACACGATGATCTATACATGACCTTGTAAGACTTTATTATCCATCGTAAACAAAGCCCCCATTGAAAATGTATGGGCACTCAGTAAAGCACGACCCTTTGTGTAAAACCTGTCAGATATCATAACTGTGGTACACGGATTTAATCATGTGGTATACGTCCTCAAAACCATGGTATCCGGGGAAAATAGTCCCTTTTGCTATAGAGCAAAGAAATAGTCCCTATTGTTATATCCTTTAAAATGGCAATTACTGGGTTTAATTCATTCGAAATGATGATTAATAAATGCAATAAATGCAATAAACGATGGTTTTGTGGACAGGCGGCCGTAAACCACGAGAGGTTGACGGGGAGTAATACACTCGCTAGCGCTCGTGTATTACAACGCGTCAACCTCTCGTGGCTTACGGCCGCCTGTCCACAAAACCATTTCTTCCCTAGAGACTGATCACGAGAACTCAACAAAGACCACGCTAAGATGGACGATTTTTTACTGCTCGTTCTTTTAGAAACACCCCCAGGTGACAGACGGTGAAGGTGACGGAGAACTGTGTTGATCTAACGCGCACGGCCAGAGTGATTAAATACTTAATGACGACGTAATCTACAAACATACAGGCCGATGACTATATGATAACATGCTAATGAACATATCGTCATCGTCAGTCTAGGTCATAAATATGTCAGTGTCATTTACGAATATAAATTATTCAATTATATCTCCTTTTTATTCACAACTGTTCTCGAGTGAAGATTGGCATCTGTAACATAAAGACCAGGGGTCCGTTTAATAATCTAGGATCTTACGTGAAGACCCTTTTCTGTCACTCGTACAAGGGTTATCGTTTAATAATATTTACATCTGTTCCCTAAGACAGTATTACCTTACCTGTCCATAAGCTCGTCCATAAGTGTTGAATAAAGTTGACCCACATCGTCCCTGGGTCTCCGCAAATAAAAGGGTCTCCATGGAGGAATTGGACGCTTTGAGCCTTTTACCGTTTGAGCTGTCAGCGCGAAAACGTGGACGCCTTGAGCCTACCCCGTGAACGCCTTGAGCCTACCTCAATTTAGTTCCGATTAGCGGGTTAGGGTTCGAAAAGTGTTGGGTAAGGGTTGGGGTTGAGTATATATGACTATAAACCAGTATAAGTACACTTTTCAAAGTTTTTTACATCTAGATGCTCAAGGAAACCAAAATAGGGTAGGCTCAAGGCGTCCACAGGGTAGGCTCAAGGCGTCCACAGAAAGGCTCAAGGCGTCCAGGGCTCGAATCGTCCCGGGCTCAAGGCGTCCATGAACTGTCTCCATGTACGATCCTAGATTACTCAACTGGGTTGTCTAAATTAAAGTCATCATTTGGCAATCGTTGGTGGGAACGATGATCCTGATACATCGATTTAAAATTCTGTTCTGTGTGCGTGAATATTGTAACAAGTATAAAGCACTTTGCTATTGTGTTATGGAGGCGGCCATCTTGCCCCCAACGCCAAACAAAACAACAGGTGGTGGGGCAAATTATCAATGGATTTCGTTTTTCTAAATTAGTTTGGCTTCCCATAAAGGGGTTTTAGCCTTGTCTCATGAATATTTATAGATTATAATTGAAGATAATAGTGATCTCGTAATCCCAAATTTGTTAGACTTTGTGGGTTCGAGTCCCACTGCAGCCACTTTTCTCCTTCACCCCCAACAGTGGTAGACTTACTGCCATATCAAAGACTAGTCCTTCTCATACCATGTCTATGTGGTGTGGTGTACAGCCATCTTTCTCCTTCACCCCCAGCAGTGGTAGACTTACTGCTATATCAAAGGCCAGTCCTTCTCATACCATGTCTATGTGGTGTGGTGTACAGCCACCTTTCTCCTTCATCCCCAGCAGTGGTAGACTTACTGCGATATCAAAGCCCAGTCCTTCTCATACCATGTCTATGTGGTGTGGTGTACAGCCACCTTTCTCCTTCATCTCCAGCAGTGGTAGACTTACTGCTATATCAAAGGCCAGTCCTCCTTATACCATATCTATGTGATGTGGTGTACAGCCACCTTTCTCCTTCATCTCCAGCAGTGGTAGACTTACTGCTATATCAAAGGCCAGTCCTTCTTATACCATATCTATGTGGTGTGGGAACTAAAAGAACTCAGACCTTGGTAAATATGTAGGGACGAGATTTATACTTAAATTCATCTCATAGATTTAGTTTGACCCAAAAGTAAGTTTAATAGAATATATTGGATGTTAAACTACCCAAACAAACAAACAAAATCAATCCTTCGGCTACAGTGGCACTATCTCACAATATCCTGGCAGATGACGGTGGAACTAGCAATCACTCTGTGCCGACGCGGGCATCAATCCCATCCCAGTTCACATCCGTGGATACAGTATCTGAATGGTATCCTATCCAAAGAAAGCTCGATATGTTATTGCGGATACATTTTCCAAATATTTATTCCGAATCTCGGCATGACCGGGGCGACCCCTGGTGAGTCTGGCGGACAACTTCAGGTCCACATTTCTGCCTTGTGATAATATTTCCGTTTGGCTCCGGTTTCTCTATCAGTAATTGTTACGCGCGTTCTATCGCCATGGTTACGGTCGTCAGGCAGGAGGTCAACAGGGGTGATTTTTACGCTGGTCTCCGGCGGATCATAATAGGATGTAAAGTGCGCTGGTTGACAGCCGCCGCCTGTTAACAATTGTCTTCTGCTTCGAACGAATTTTTCCCGCCAAAAAACTTTTCTTAAAAAAAAGGCGGAAACTGAGTGGGAATTGGAGGAGAACTTTGAAGGGGGGTGGTGTAAGGCAGGGTAATGTGTCCGTGTGGGGGGGGGGGGGGTTCTGTGCGTTTAGTCGCATGTTTTCATGGGTGGAAATTCGATTAAAACGTCAGAAGGTAAAGTGCTCCGCTCCCGGTCCACATCGGAGGGTCTGGAATGCTAATAGCCGTCTATTACTGACGGTAGGTTCGTGTCGGAGCTTAACCCTTTCTGCCCGGACTGTCATGTCGCCGTCTGTCACGCCAGAGGGTCCGCCATTGTACAAACACATAACGCCAGGCATCTCCCACGCTCACAAAACCTCGCGGATAACTCACACTTCTTACACCAGCAGAGGATACGAAATCGCGTCCCTCCAACTTACAACACAGAAACCTATCGTGGATATCAATTACCACACATATGTCCATGTACAGGGGAGAAAATCTGGGGTGAAATATTCGCTGGGAAGAAAAGTGTCATTTTCTTTGAGTGTGGTGGATGGGGGACGGAGGGGTTGGTTTCTGTTAAAAAGCCGCGGTCGTAAAGATAGCAGATCTGCGGTGTAGGGTGCAGGATAATAAATCCTACACTGTCCTGACATGACACAAATGACCACTTTACATGAGCTCCGACGATTACCTTTCGAGCTGCGTCTCCTCCGCGTCTTTCCGGAGGTGATAGAAATCTGCCGCCAGGTGGAGAGGTCACGTGACCCCTGACGAACCTGTCGTCTGCTCCCAACCGACTTTTTTTCCCGCGCGGAATCTAAAGACGTCACTTTACTAACAGAGACACTAAGATTTCAGTGAGTTTTTTAGCTAGAGTCTTGCTTGGTATAATGGATGGGTGAATGGTGGATATTTTCATCATGCTTGGCTACAAAAGGTGAAAATCTGAAAAGTCAAATGGCAGGTACCCGGCATCCTGGTTACGCTGTGACTGTACAAACCGGTACCAGCTCCCGCCGTCTTCGCTGTGACCCTGCGTGCTACAGTGACATATATAGGACGGTACCACATGGAGCCCTGCCTGGAGGAGTCATTGGGGTTCCGTTCCGTTCTGCTGGTCAACAATTCCAGGTTTTCTTCAAGATTCTAATGTGTGAATTTGAAACTTTGCTTCTGGACAACAACAACTATAGTGTGGATTTAGAACTTTATAACAAGATGACTTCTTTTAACAAGAATTGACTATTTTCTTCTCATCTTTTTTATGATATCTCCTCCAAGGAAGTCTTAATTTCGACACATCTTAATTACCAAATACGGGATGTAGAACTAGAGGAGAGTAGTTCATCCACTGAGCTCCAAATCGTCTACGATGGGAATGAAATACAACAATTATTTGGTTTGGAATGGTAAGACGCTTGAGGTTGACGATGTAATGCACTCACTATCGCCCGTATATTACTATGCGTCAACTGCTCGTGGTCATATTAACAATCGTATTGAATTGAGTGATGTCTATATTTTATCCCACCTCATCACCTGTTTTGAATTTCATTTATATGAGGGTGGGATATACATATATGTGTGTGTATTCACTATATGTTATGTATATTGTACTCAGTATATATATATATATATATATATATATATATATATATATATATATATATATATATATATATACAATGTATATATATATATATATATATATATATATATATATATATATATATATATATATATATATGTATGAACGTGTACGTTCTGTGTCTGTAGTCGCATCTCAGCAGGCTAAAGATTGATTCAGAGACGCGACAGAAGTCAGGGCCGAGGTTTTGAGATATCTACCCGCAGTCGATGTAGAAACGTCGCCCTGGACGGTCTTTGTCTACAAAGTGCGGGTTGCTCTCTGAACTTTTACCGTTTTTATTTCCAAAGAAATCCATCCTTCTCATCTGCTTACAATCTCTCGTCCTACAACGCGATCACGTGGTACAGGTGCGCGAGACTTGTAAAATGGAGATCTATGAGTACAGATAAACACCGTAATTGACTTCTGCCGAACCACGGAAGATTCTACAAACGTAAATACTGTCTTTGCCAAGATAATGACGAATAGAAATCTTTGAGCTGAAATTAAACACACAGACGAGGACCACGTGACCTCCCAGTGCATGCTGGGTAAAGGATTCTTATTCAGAACGAGGCAATAATGACAGTATCCTATGGTAGTATTGTAGTTAAACGTCTTTACCTTCTTAGGACGATCTCACGTTCTGTGTTTCTTTCGATGAAAATATTGCATGAGTTTGCAGAGCGAGTACAATATTTTTATCAAAACAAAACAAACTTTCTATACATTGAAAATTTACCAGATTCTATAATTTGCGTTATCGCCTTTAGATCTAGGTCACTTTCTCCACCGTCGGCCTATTTCAGGTTTAGACAATGGTGGCATGTGTATCACTGATATTGTGCACCAACTGGTGGACTGTTCCTTTAAGCCGGGCACCCACTGCGTGTCGGATTGTTAATGAATTCTGTGTCGTAGTGTGTCGGAATGCTTGTCGTAGTGTGTCGGAATGTTTGTCGTAGTGTGTCAGAATGCTTGTCGTAGTGTGTCGGAATGCTTGTCGTAGTGTGTCGGAATGCTTGTCGTAGTGTGTCGGAATGCTTGTCGTAGTGTGTCGGAATGCTTGTCGTAGTGTGTCGGAATGCTTGTCGTAGTGTGTCGGAATGCTTGTCGTAGTGTGTCGGAATGCTTGTCGTAGTGTGTCGGAATGCTTGTCGTAATGTGTCGGAACGCTTGTCGTAGTGTGTCGGAACGTCTGTGGTAGTGTGTCGGGAGCTCAGTGGGTTCCCAGCCTTAGAGGGGGTGTCCACCAACCACGACAAGGCTGCGACAACGGCTTTCCGACAAGGTCCACGACAGCTCTACGATTGGAAGCCTTGTCGTAGCCTTGTCGTGGTTGGTGGACCCTAGTTCCCGACAAGAGGCTACGACAAGGCCACGACAGGCTGCGACATGAAGCTTGTCGGGGGCCTGTCGGGGGCCTTCCGACAAGGTTACGACAAAATCGAACATGTTCGATTTCGGAGCCGTGTCGTGGCGTGTCGTGGCGTGTCGGGAGGTTGTCGCAGAGGTCTACGATAGAATATTTAGGTGGAGCGTGCACTTCCCGACAGGCTGCGACAAAGGCTCACGACAGCTCCCCTCCTCACGACAATACTGCGACAAGGTACCGATTGGAAATTTCTTGTCGGCGCGTGTCGCAGCCTTGTCGTGGTTGGTGGACGTCCCCTCAAAAGCCGGGCACTCAATCCTCACTGCTTGTGATATTGCTCCCATGTGGCTAAACATAGCTATGAATAAAAATTACTGCATAATAGCCCTTTGAGAATCTTGAGAAGGCAAGAGTGACATCTCACCGTAGTGAGTTTTTCAGATCACTCGTAAATTACAAGTGTTCTTATGTTGTGGCGTGCAAGCGACACAGCAACGATGCAGTGTTTCAGTTCCGTACTCTACTCTACATATTCCTATTCTACAAAGCCAAATTTGTCAACATTATGAAAAGGTTATGATGCAAAATTATAATTATTGTGAAATTGTGATGATATTTAATGTCATAAAAAGGGGTGAGATAAATCTAGAACTGCACTCGAATCGTAAAATACACAAAACTCCACTTGTTTGGTTGTGCCATAATCGTCACTCAGCTTCGCCTTGATGAAGATTGCGGCCCATCCAAACTCGTGGAGTATTGTGTATTTATACGATTCTCGATGCAGTTCTCTATGTTGTATCACAGTCTCCACACAATACTGCACCTTGTCTATCCGAGGTGACAAAGCACCAACAACACAAACAGCTCCACTCCCCCCTCCTTTTTGCACACCTAACTGTGGTCAGGTTGTTTTTCGGTCTCCTTTTCTGTTCACCCTCCTCTGATTACAAGCTGTCACAACTTCTGTCACCCTTCTCCTCCTCCATCTTTGTGGCAATCTTTTCCTGTTTTGTGAGATTGTTTTGACTCTCTTTGAGATCTCTGAGTTGCATAAATATTAAAGGCATGTTGGACCATTTGGCTTGAAAATTAAAACCCATGTCACTTGAATATGATGATCTCTAAGTGTTGTAGAACACATATATATCTAACTTAAAATTGGGGGTTTACCATGAGAGTTTTTTATTTAGAGATTGCTATTATTATAATATTATAATAAAATATATAGAAATTCTAAATAGTTGTTTTTCAAATGGTAAAAGTCATGTAATTTTTCTCAAACTTTCAAAGAATATAGTACATGTATAGTACCACACATCTAAGTTTAATAAAATTCATAAGTCACCGTCCTTGTTCTTGATAGAATAAAAGAAAACCATATTGTCCAGTATATGTAAATCAATCAGGTGTTAAATGGTCTACTTTTTCCTATTTGGATTGAATAAACTGACAAAAAATCGTTAAATTTGCTTATTTGGCATTATAATAAAAGTTAAGACGTGAGAGCGATTTCCATATTTCAAGTTAGAGAAACAGTAGTATTTTAATCAATATTCAGGACTGAGTGGAGAGGGCTCGTCTCGTTTTCGATTGGCTTACATAGGCGGCCATTACAAGATGGCGCCAGTGTGAAGAGGGTCTATGAACCAGTTTTGACTGATAATCAAAAATGTCTAAAAATCACCAGGTGGCGCCACCGTGAATTGTAGGATAGGCCTTTAAAGATGGCGACACTCCCCGTCACATTAGAGCCACCAAAAATATGCAGTGGGTCGGTCTGTCCGGGGAAATCACCCTCCTGGTGGCGCGTATTATACTTAGGATAATAACATAACGACGGACATTACACACAGGTGGGGTTTAATGTGGATGGATGAGAGCGCGGGAAAAGTCACTCAGAATGGAGATCGTTCCCTGACAACGTGACGTCACCAGGTGAGGACGCTGTAACGGGTAGCGGAGAGTTGAGCGGCGCGCATCTTTGACCTCTCTCGCAGTGGGCGGCGTGGCCGGGAACGCGCTCCGTGGACGGTTTAAGTGGCTCTGTGTTCAGACTAAGTGTGCTGCGAAATGTGATTTACGTTTACTTCCCTCTTAGCTTAAAAATATGTAGAATTGAATTCAATTAATGATGAGATAGGATCTAAAGTGGTACGGCAAGCCGTTTTACTGTGTGATTCCCACATGTAAATGTTTAAATCGCGAGGATCATATTCAACTTATATTAATTCTCAAACTAGCGACTCCGTCGAGTCCGAGTCTGAATGATAAAAAATTGAGATGACAGACTGCCAAAGCCAGGACTCGAACCCCCAACACCCGCATTTCCATACGGACGCTGTGCTGACTGCTCCACAGAGCCAGTTGCCTAGGAGAGGCCAAATATTTATTGTGCTGGTGGGAGGGGGGAGGAAGGTCATCAGCGGAGTTTTGAAAGGGCTACCAGCGAAAGGTTGAAGTCTCATTGGTTTCTCACGAGAAAAGGTGATAAGAAAACTACAGTTTTAAATTATGTTTTCAGTATTGCAATACATGTATAATAAGGATAGAAGTACATCTGTGTAGAGAAATACAAAAATAGATAGCAGGTTTGAGTTATGCACTACACGAGATTCTCACTGTCGTGGGCCTTCAGTCTCCAACCCTAGGTCGGGTTCACTCTGTCTCTATGTGCGGGAGACTCTTCAAGCGGATATTACCGAAAATTACACGTTTTATATGTAGTAGGTAATCATACATTCTAACTGACCTGCGGAATGCAGGTGATAGTAAATCTGAGAACTGAGAATCTACAAAATTATTCGGCTGGAAATGGTGGAAGGTAGCCAACTGCTGCCCCGTATAACTCCAGGGTAGATAACGAATAATGATAGATAAAAATAGGCATCCAAAATTCGCAGTACAACACTAGCGGGTAGTTACAACGCTTTTCACCACTCGTATTTTTTCTCCATCGACTTAACATTAAGAACTCGTATCCAACGCCAGTTGAGTAATTAGGAAAAATACTCAATGTGGGATTATGTCACAAATGTTAGCCCATTAGTCAATGTTAAGGGTGAGATAAATTCAGAAACCTATTGAAGTTTAAGGTCAGAGCTTGTATCCTATATCATGTGAATCGCTACGTAATTCACGTGGCTTCCCCTTGTGAATTACTACGCGATTTAAACTTGATGAGATACGAACTCTGACTCTAAACTTTCATAGGTGTCTTCTATAATATATCCCCTCAAGATCCACGTAAAAGATAACAAAATGTATTTTTCATTTTGAATACCCAGCATTTAAATGTCGGCTGTAAACGGCTGGTAATATGCGGCGGCAGCATAGGATGTTGAGCATCGGGTGTTTCCGTTACATTCTTCCCGTGGTCTCGTCTTTCACGCGGGGATATTCTGTCGTTACCTCTGATATCGCCCACCAGCAAAAGATCTGGGAGGAGAGTACCTGAATGTACTCGGAGGATCCACTCTCCCCGCAGATCCTTCGCGGGATCTATGCTGGGAGAGCGTGGCGGATCCTCACACATCTCGAGGTGTATATTTTGACGGAGTTCTTCACTCGCACCGCAATCTGTCAACGTCCACTCACTCTCCAAGCACATGCACGCCCTGACGTACAGTAACCAGATCTCTAGGTTGGTGAGGGAGTATGCGCTTGGAGAAGGCGTCTTCAGCTGTCGTCTGCGCGACCAGATGAGGAAAACACCCCCATTATCGCCCATCCAGCCCCGTGAAATATCCCGCCGCAAACCGCAGAGTTTTACACGGTACAACATTCACACAAATCTGAAAACACAAATCTAAAAACATGCAATTCACAGGAGAAAAAAAGGTACGTTTCATGTCAAAGCTCAGTCATTTGTGGCTGAGTCAAGACTCAGTGTTTATTTCTGCTTTTCGCCGACAGAAACCGCGAATTAAAAATGGCGCGAAAAAAGGTCGTCTGCGGAGGCGTTGTTATGGAAACCACGTGCTGACAGGGGTCAGGTGTGGCCTTTAGACCCTCTCCACCCTTCACCCTGCACCATAACCCCATCCTGACAGTTTCGAGGAACCCCTCTCGTGCACCCTGCACCCTGGCGGTTTCGTGGAACCCCGCTTTTAACTGGAGTATTGGGAATGATAGTCCTGACCTACAGACCACATTTTTATTGGTTTGATGTCATCAATAATCCTCCCCTTTTATCTTTTATCAGCTGTAAGCTTTAAAAGTGGATCTAAGATGTATGTTGGTCAGGAGAAGAAGTAAGTGGAATTCTACTTTGTATTGATCATTAAATTCTGTGTAGATCCACCAACTGTGAGATACTTGATGTATATTTTGGATGGGCAAATTTTATTAGGGGAATATTATGTGTACAATCACCAAGTTCGACGATAATATGGAGAAACCAAACAAGAGTTTGTCGTGTTGTTGTTTATCTCACGACGGCAAGATCGCGTATTACTGCGTGAGGCGAAGCACCCCACCCGTCTAAATTACTTCTACATTAACAAATGATGTCATTTGTCAAGTGTATCCCACTAGAGCGATATTTTTCATTTTTCTGAACTCCAGACCGAATACAGTGACCCAATGTTAAGCCTATGGAGTTTTTTATTAGGGGTAGGATAAAGTCGCTCTCCCACTCAGGCCCTAGCCCCCTACTCCTCATTCTAATGGCAGGTGTCAAGCCGAATGGGCAGTGGGTACCATTTTTGTGTAACTCTTTGATATGACCCGACCAGGATTTAGACCCCGGATCTCCTATGCTCAAGCCAACGTCCTACCAAGCGCAAAACTCTAAAGTGGGATCCAAACGATGGGATTCATGTACCTCACTGGGTGTTTGTCTGAGACAAATCCTGCTGGGATTCTGTACTCGAACACAATCTCTTCGTCTAAATTGTAGTGTTCCATTTCCCTGAGATATGTTTTTCACCTGTAACTGTTGGCGACATTAAACCTTGTGAGGTACATGAATCCCGCCATGGGATTTCCACTTTAGATGAACCACGGACTTGGCAATTGCAAGTTGTCAGAATGCTGTTTTCTGAACGCGCCCACATGCTACTTTCTGGTTGGCGGGTTTCTGAACGCACCCACATGCTGCTTTCTAGTTGGCGGGTTTCTGAACGCCCCCGCATGCTGCTTTCTGGTTGGCGGGTTTCTGAATGTACCCGCATGCTGCTTTCTGGTTGGCGGGTTTCTGAACGCGCCCGCATGCTGCTTTCTGATTGGTGGTTTTCTGAATTTGCCCGCCTGCTGCTTTATGGTTGGCGGGTTTCTGGTTGGCGGTTTTCTGAACGCCCCCACGTGCTGCTTTCTAGTTGGCGGGTTTCTGAATGCCCCCACATGCTGCTTTCTGGTTGGTGGTTTTCTGAATGTGCCCGCCTGCTGCTTTCTGGTTGGCAGGTTTCTGGTTGGTGGCTTTCTGAACGCCCCCGCGTGCTGCTTTCTGGTTGGTGGGTTTCTGAATGCCCCCACATACTGCTTTCTGATTGTTGGTTTTCTGAATGTGCCCGCCTGCTGCTTTCTGGTTGGCGGGTTTCTGGTTGGCGGTTTTCTGAACACCCCCACGTGCTGCTTTCTGATTGGTGGTTTTCTGAATGTGCCCGCCTGCTGCTTTCTGATTGGCGGGTTTCTGAATGCCCCCGCGTGCTGCTTTCTGGTTGGCGGGTTTCTGGTTGGTGGATTTCTGAATGCCCCCACATGCTGCTTTCTGATTGGTGGTTTTCTGAATGTGCCCGCCTGCTGCCTTCTGGTTGGCGGGTTTCTCTTTGGCGGGTTTCTCGTTTGCGGGTTTCTCGTTGGCGGGTTTCTGAACGCCCCCATCTCCTGCTTTCTGGTTGGCTGATCGTGTCGAGAGACGCCGGGTGTCGTGTTCCCCGCGGTCGTCAGGGGGCGCCACGCTCATGTCGCGCCTTTGTTGAACAAATTAAGACGTGTCCAGTCAAAATGGCCGCCCACACCACTTGGCACCGCCTTCCTTCTTTTTCTGGGCATCTCAGATGACCGGAATTATTTTAAAGCCTCCTCGCCGCGGGCAGGAGAAGGCATCGCGGTGTTTGTTTGCGAGCATCGGCCGGAAAAGAGAATGCTGTCAGGCAAAACGGAGTGTTTTCTTCTGTGTGACGAGTTTCACGCGGAAATCGGAGGCCAGTTGAATAATCCAGGCTCGTAGGTGTATCAGGGCCTTGTACAAGGCTTATTGTTTAATAATGTTGAAATGTTGTAGACACCCTTTGTAAATCCCACTTTTTATCCTACCCCTAATATAAAATCCCATAGGCTTAACATTGGGTTTCCGTATGCCACGCTGACTGGCATACGGAGTTGTATATGCAACTAGTGGCATACAGCATTGTTATCACGTAATATTCCAAAATCGAGGAGATAGGGTAGGATATAATCAAAACCTGTTTTGTTTTAATCTTGTCCATCGCATTCCACTCCTGAAGTTTTGGCTCCGGACTTCACTCGGCTTTGCCTCATGAAGTCACTTTGCCAAACTCCAGTCGTGGAATACGGTGGACAAGATTAAACCTCATCCAGTTTTACGATATTATCGGAGCCCTATCGGGGTGTATCGATAGCTCAGTGGCCGCCGGCTCTAAGTGTTGAATAAAGTTGGCATAAATCTAATACTGTCTTTGCGAACAGACTTAAATATAATTAAACGATAACCCTTGTACGACGTACAGAAAAGGGTCTTCATGTACGATCCTCGGGCCTGGTTAATAATCATAGTACATGAAGAACATTTTCTGTACCTCGTACAAGGGTTATCGTTTAATAATATCTAAGTCTGTTCACTAAGACAGTATTAGCCGTCCATGAGGTCGTCCATAAGTGTTGAATAAAGTTGACCCACATCGTTCCTGAGTCTCTATGGCGTACATAGACAATAGTCGATGGTTTTGTGGACAGGCAGCCGTAAACCACGAGAGGTTGACGCGTAGTAATACACAAGGTCAACCGCGAGTGGTTTACAGAGCCGCCTGTCCACAAAATCATCGTTTGTTGCATTTATTATCCATCTTTTCGAATAAATCAAACCCAGTAATTGCCATTTTAAAGGGTTTAACAATAGGGACTATTTCTCTGCTCTATAACACAAAGGGACTATTTTCCCGGATACCATGGTTTTAAGGCCGTATACCACAGGTTAGAATCCGTATACCACAGTTATGGTATCTGACAAGTTTTATAAAAAAGGTCGTGGTTTACTGAGTCCACATACATTTTCAATGGGGGCTTTGTATACGATGGATAATAAAGAAAAGGGTCTACATGCCAATACACGTCATACCAATATCCGTGTGATGATTCTCCGTTTGTAAGTCCAACATGGTCACGGCTCAATGAACACACAGTCTGCTGACTGGACTACAAGGTGTCGTTAGGTGAGGAGTGGGTGAGCATTGTGATACCTAGATACACAGATACACAGATAGCTCAGCAGTGAAGGATGTTCAAGTCATATACCAAAAGTACACTATATACTTGCCAAAGAAGTAATATACTAAAGGCGGGCGTCCACCAACCACGACAAGGCTACGACAATGGCTTTCCGACAAGGTCCACGACAGGCCTACGATTGGAAAGCATGTCGTAGCCTTGTGGTGGTTGGTGGACCCTAGTTCCCGACAAGAGTCTACGACAAGTCCACGACAAGCTGCGACTGGAAACTTGTCGGGGGCCTGTCGGGGGCCTTCCGACAAGGCTACGACAATATCGAGCATGTTCGATTTTTCCCACGACTGGACCCTTGTCGCGGAGTGTTGTGGTTTCCTCGATATCACTGTCGTAGTGCGTTGGTACCATGGACGCCTTTTTTACGGCATCCACCGAAGTCTACGACACGCCCTGACAAGGCTGTCGCAGAGCTGCCCTTCTCACGACAAGGCTGCGACAAGGTTGCGATTGGAACTTTCATGTCGGCACTTGTCGTAGCCTTGTCGTGGTTGATGGACGCCCGCCTTTAGGAAAGGTTTTCTGTTTGTTTTCTTCCCCAGATAAGACCAAATTTAGGCTACAAACCGACTACCAAACCGACCCCACCCACATTAGTTATAATGAAACTGTATGACTGCATATAAAACCATCATCATTGTAAATACCATATTACATAGCACAATCTACTGAACCTGTTTAATAATCTAAGATCGTACATGTAGACCCTTTTATGTATGCCATGGAGACCCAGGGACGATGTGGGTCAACTTTAATCGACAATTATGGACGACTTTAAGAACAGCTAAGACTGTCTTAGCGACCAAACTTAGGTATTATCAAACAATAACCCTTCTACGAGCCGGGCCCCTGAACCAACAAAGGTACTAGGAAGGTGATCTTATAGCTAATGTCTATACAATGTATGTAATAACCTCATGAAAACCATGTAAGAGGGAAAGAACCCGACCTACATACCCAGTGTGTTTATTGTTATATGGAGACATGGTTACTGTGCCTGAATGAAATCTGGTCTGAGATTAGGAGATGTTCACCGAGTTCAAAGAACGAGTAGAATATTTCCGACCAACACAATAATGTTCATGGAAGACCTGCCTATGGCAGAATGAATAAAGTTTCTAAAAAAAATTTTTTAAAGATAAGGAGCAGATGGAATTCAGCCACACTCACTGTGTCGTTATATACCTGGAAAGAAGTGACAACAAGTCAGTAGTAGGAGTTCAAGTTCGTGCACAGTGTGCAGAATAAACTCCGTTTAGCGGGCTAGTAAGGGTGAGACAATGAGGCACAGATACAGTAGAACCCCGCCTAACGGACACCCCGCGTAAGCGGACACCCCGCGTTAACGGACACCTTTGCTCGGAACGGTTCCCTCTATTAGATGTTTATTTTAACCTCGCGTAAGCGGCCACTTCGCGTTAGCGGACACTTTTGCCCGGAACGGAGGGTGTCCGCTTACGCGGGGTTCTACTGTATATGATATTATCCTACCCCTCATATAAATCTCCATAGACTTAACATGACGTGACTGTATGCTACGGTTATGCCATAAAATATTTATATGCCACAGCTGACATATGACGTTAGAAATACATGATGAGGTAGGATAAAATCTAAACGTCACTCAATTTCACATAATTGTTTACATGCCGTTCATTGTCTTCTGCTACAAACATCACTCAGCTCCGCTTTGTGATATCATTCCGCAAAGACAACTCACGCCATATAAACAATCATATGAAATTTTGTGATGTTTCATGATAATTTCTACCTGTGGCCAAAAGTCAATGAAATAGGTATGCAGTATAAAAACACATTATGACTGGTTTTGTGTATGAGTGGCCGTAATCTCCGAGTAGTTGACGCGTAGTAATATCCGAGCGTCAGCGTCGTCAACTACTCAGAGATTACTCATACACAAAACCAGTCTTTATTGTATTTAGTATCCACCTACGTACTGAAGCACCACCTAACATCTACTTGCCAGACGATCTACAGTCGTCACGTTTTAGTCGTCTAGTGCAAACGCCGGGTCAGGTCAAATCATCATGTACGGAAATATCAAATACTAATTATCTATAATCAATCATAATAGTCACATTTACTATCAGAACTCACTGTCATAAAAGGTTTTGCATTTTACAAACACTGAAAAATAGCGAACTTAATAAATGGCTGAGCATACAACAAATTAGCACCATGCTTGACATTGCTGTAGCATTACGCCATGATCTGGGAGTACATGTCTTGCGATAAACTTTGTATCTTGTTCATCGGAGGACAGTTGAGGAGTCAGTCGGGAGCGGATCCTGTACCTATCCGGGGCGATATTAGGGAGTTTAGTAACGTCTGGAGAGGTAAATAGGAATACAGGAAGAGGGATGGGACATGGAGTTGAACTGGCATGGCGCTACAGTTTCACACACAGTTCACTTTGTTATTTCAATCCAGACCTCAGGGAAATACAAGAGTCGCCCCCAGCTGCCACCAGGGGGCCTCACCCACTTCTCGGAAGGGTTTAGACCACGTGACCCCGCCTCCAAGTCTCGCGTTATTATGATTACTGCGATACCTCACGAGATCGTCTCTATTTATCCAAGTTTCTGATCCGAACCAAGCCCTCGCCTGCAGAGACTTTGTGTTTACTGAGGTAAAAGTCGACGCTCTCCCAGCATCTTCTTTGAGCTGCACGTGAGTGTGCAGAGCAGAGACTCCGTTAGGAGAGTGGGCCAATTTAATCTGTAGGGGCACACGGAATCGTTAGCCCTCAAACGGAATGGGAACCATCTGCATGAGCACCAAGTAAAAACACGACCCACAGAAATCAGTCAAACGGAAAGGAGAAACTTCAAGATGTTGAGGTTTTAAAAAAACAGAATCAAAAGGGGACAGGAGGCTTTTCGCCATGAAATATGGTTTTGATTGTGCGTAGCAGCTTGCTTGGAAAATTGGAAACCTGTGACTCTTGGCTCGGAGAAATAGCTGAAAGAATATAGTGTCATATAACTTTACCTCAGGGTGAGAAACCTTTGTTCATAAGGTTTCTGTTCAGAATATAACATGGACGTTTTGATTCCTTTAAGGAAAGGGAAAGTGTAATGATGACTATGAAAAAGTCCTATTGTGTATGATATTTCAACGTAAGCAAATATTATGAAGAAAGCCAGTTCTATTACATATGATTCATGAAATAAATAGACAATAAAGGTGACTTTGTGGATAGGCACCTGTAAACCACGAGAGAGTTGGCGCGTTGTAATACACGCGCGAGTCAGCCTCGAGTGGTTTACAGATTCTCCTGTCCTGAAAACCATCGTTTGTTCTATCTATTATCTATCTTTACGAATAAATTAAACCCAAGAATTGCCATATTAAAGAATGTAATGATCAGGACTATTTCTTTGCTCTATAGCAAAAGGGGACTATTTTCCTGTATATCACAGCTGTGAGGCTGTATACAACAGATTTAAATCTGTATAGGAGTTTTTGTATACAATGGATAATAAAGATTAATGCAACCTGGAACTGGATTTCCATCAATGTTGGTTTCTATGAACGAAGTATCCTAATTGTTTTTCTAGTTGCTTCATGCATCCAGTAACCTGGTACCCTGTCACACTCACTCAGTAACCTGGTACCCTGTCACACTCACTCAGTAACCTGGTACCCTGTCACACTCACTCAGTAACCTGGTACCCTGTCACACTCACTCAGTAACCTGGTACCCTGTCACACTCACACAGTAACCTGGTACCCTGTCACACTCACTCAGTAACCTGGTACCCTGTCACACTCACTCAGTAACCTGGTACCCTGTCACACTCACTCAGTAACCTGGTACCCTGTCACACACAGTAACCTGGTACCCTGTCACACACAGTAACCTGGTACCCTGACATACTCACTCAGTAACCTGGTACCCTGTCACACTCACTCAGTAACCTGGTACCCTGTCACACACAGTAACCTGGTACCCTGTCATTCACAGTAACCTGGTACCCTGTCACCCTCACACAGTAACCTGGTACCCTGTCACACACAGTAACCTGGTACCCTGTCACACTCACTCAGTAACCTGGTAACCTGTCACAGTAACCTGGTACCCTGTCATTCACAGTAACCTGGTACCCTGTCACACTCATTCAGTAACCTGGTACCCTGTCACAGTAACCTGGTACCCTGTCATTCACAGTAACCTGGTACCCTGTCACACTCACTCAGTAACCTGGTACCCTGTCACACACAGTAACCTGGTACCATGTCACAGTAACCTGGTACCCTGTCACACACAGTAACCTGGAACCCTGTCACACACAGTAACCTGGTACCCTGTCACACTCACACAGTAACCTGGTACCCTGTCGCACTCACACAGTAACCTAGTACCCTCTCACACAGAGTAACCTGGTACCCTGTCACACACAGTAGCCTGGTACCCTGTCACACACAGTAGCCTGGTACCCTGTCACAGTAACCTGGTACCCTGTCACACACAGTAACCTGGTACCCTGTCACACTCACACAGTAACCTGGTACCCTGTCGCACACAGTAACCTGGTACCCTGTCGCACTCACACAGTAACCTGGTACCCTCTCACACACAGTAACCTGGTACCCTCTCACACAGTAACCTGGTATCCTGTCACACACAGTAACCTGGTACCCTGTCATACTCACACACATTGTGACCTGGTACCCCGGCCTGGCTGTCAGCCGTCTCCGAATCCTTGTGCTGTCAAGTGGGGGGCACTTGAGCTGTCAGTCACACAGAGCCTGGCAAATAAACCACCATCAAACACATACATTTCTATCCAGCGGAATGAAAAATAGCTGCCCTTTTTACCGGGCTGTGTCTCTGTGCCTCCCTCAACGGCTATAAACACCCCCTCACCCCTAACCCCCTCACCCCTCACCCCCCTCACCCTCCTCACCCCTCAACACCCCTCACCCCCCTCACCCCCCTCACCCCCTCACCCCCCTCACCCCCCTACACCCACCTCACCCTCCTCACCCCCCTCACCCCCCTCACCCCCCTCAACACCCCTCACCCCCCTCAACACCCCTCATCCCCTCACCCTCCTCACCCCTCTCCTCACCCCCCCCCCTCATCCCCCTCACCTCACTCCCTCACTACCTTCACCCCCTCACCACTCCCCCCCCCCCCCGAGACCTCTCACCTGGTCTCCAAGCAGGCTAAGCCTGTGTTCACTGGAGTAGAACGCTGTAAAAGGTGAATCCTGTGAAGTTTAAACGACCACGAAATGTTGGATGTTTCATGGTGATTTAGAGCTCGATCAGGGGTCCCTTAAAACGTCCGGCTGAGGGTGGGGGGTGAGGGGTGAGGGGGGGGGGGGGTGAGGGGGGCGGGGTTTATCGGTGTGGTCAGTGGAGCGGAACGACCAGATAACTTTATCTCTGACAGGTAATCTTCATCCGGGACTCTGAGAGAGGCAGGTGCGGACAGCCACCTCTCACCTCACCTCCCGTGTCACGTGGTCACAGCCTAATTAACATATCTCACTCCATATATGGTCTGAAAGCCTATATACACGTGAAGGATTTAGACTAACTGAGATATCTATTTATACCCACCTCCGACACAGTGGCCATTGAATATAGGCCGAACTATACCACCACCTGTGAGATACCAATAGCTGTGTGTTTTAATCGATCCCTTTTAGAGGGCCGGTGATGCCTCCAGACATCTCCCGGGGCCAGGAAGGATCATCCTTTGAGGCATTATATCTGTGATAGTTACAAATTTGATACAGAGGGAATGTGGATTAATATTCAGTAGATTCTCATAAAATGTAGAACCCTAAAGAGGATACTACTGTAAGCTTGAAGGAAACAAAAATGCTTGCAAATGTGGTGTGATGTGCGGCCACCTTTCTCCTTCATCCCCAACAGTGGTAGATTTACTGCTATATCAAAGGCCAGTCCTTCTCATACCATGCCCATGTGGTGTGGTGTGCAGCCACCTTTCTCCTTCACCCCCAGCAGTGGTAGATTTACTGTTATATCAAAGACCAGTCCTTCTCATACCATGTCTATGTGGTGTGGTGTGCAGCCACCTTTCTCCTTCATCCCCAACAGTGGTAGATTTACTGCTATATCAAAGGCCAGTCCTTCTCATACCATGCCCATGTGGTGTGGTGTGCAGCCACCTTTCTCCTTCATCCCCAACAGTGGTAGACTTACTGCTATATCAAAGGCCTGTCCTTCTCATACCATGTCTATGTGGTGTGGTGTACAGCCACCTTTCTCCTTCATCCCCAGCAGTGGTAGATTTACTGCTATATCAAAGACCAGTCCTTCTCATACCATGTCTATGTGGTGGGGTGTACAGCCACCTTTCTCCTTCATCCCCAACAGTGGTAGACTTACTGCCATATCAAAGACCAGTCCTTCTCATACCATGTCTGTGTGGTGTGGTGTACAGCCACCTTTCTCCTTCACCCCAGCAGTGGTAGATTTACTGCTATATCAAAGGCCAGCCCTTCTCATACCATGTCTGTGTGTTGTGGTGTACAGCCACCTTTGTCCTTCATCCCCAGCAGTGGTAGATTTACTGCTATATCAAAGACCAATCCTTCTCAGACCATGTTCTGTGGGAAGTATAAGAACTCTCACCTGGGTAAATATTTAGGGGTGATATTTCTAGCTGAATTCATCACATAGATTCTATCACCACCCTCATGGTGTAAAAGAGCCTTGAGAAAGTCTGGAAAGGACCTGTAATGGTTGACTGGATGTTAAATCAATCCAACAAAACAACTGTATACAGCCCGGTGTTGAGAACAGAGTAGACTGGCTGCGCTATGCTCTGTTAATGTCAACACCTTGGTGTATAAATCCATCCACAGATCTAGAGGTTATTTTGAAGGTGCAGATCGCCTTCATTCTCCTTTCTCTGGTTATACTAGCTTTAAACTACAGTAAAAACCCCTTCTGGGACACCTCGCTTAAGAGAACACCCTGCTTAAGGGGAAAATTTGCTCAGAACAGAAATTCTGGGTTAGTTTATTCTAACTATAAAGAAATTTGAAGAAAAAAAAAACAAAAAAACCCTGCTTAAGGGAACACCCCACTCAAGGGGACACCCCACTCAAGGGGACAATTTGCTCAGAACAGAAATTCTCATTTAGTTTATTCTAACCCCACTTAAGGGGATATTTTGCTCGGAACGGAGGGTGTCCCCTTAAGCGGGGTTTTACTGTATGTTCCCCGCTGCCACTGTTGCCACATTTCGGAGCACTGTGGATGAACAAGGACAGATGTAGGTCAACTCAGGGGGACGGCATGGACAAAGGTAGCACACCCTGATCACTGCGCCACCGTGGCAGATTCTTAGACTCTCAAAAATATTGACCTTGGTGCTAATGAGAATCGCTCTGGCCCATGGTGACACCGGGTCAACGCCACATTTATAACATGACTGAACGTGACCAAATGTAGTCAGTTGTCCAGGGCACCGTGGACAAAACGTGAGGGACATGAGACAACTCAGGGGACAGGAAGCTGGTGCTTGAAAGGCATTCAAACCATGACATACTGAAAACCAATTTAGACTGAGATAGCGAACATTTCATGGTGCGACACGTTAGGGCAAACGTGGGCACTGTGGTTGTTGGGAACATAGCTTTATAACAGAAGGTGAACTATAGTAGAGAACATGCAATGTGCCAGAAATAGGTTTCCAAGTTGTATTAATTCATGCGACATAACGACATGCACAAGTACAGTGTGCAGTAACAAGTACAGTGAACAGTAACAAGTACAGTGTGCAGTAACAAGTACAGTGTGCAGTAACAAGTACAGTGTGCAGTAACAAGTACAGTGTGCAGTAACAAGTACAGTGTGCAGTTACAAGTACAGTGTGCAGTAACAAGTACAGTGTGCAGTAACAAGTACAGTGTGCAGTAACAAGTACTGTGTGCAGTAACAAGTACAGTGTGCAGTAACAAGTACAGTGTGCAGTAACAAGTACAGTGTGCAGTAACAAGTACAGTGTGCAGTAGCAAGTACAGTGTGCAGTAACAAGTACAGTGTGCAGTAACAAGTACAGTGTGCAGTAACAAGCACAGTGTGCAGTAACAAGTACTGTGTGCAGTAACAAGCACAGTGTACAGTAACAAGTACAGTGTGCAGTAACAAGCACAGTGTGCAGTAACAAGCACAGTGTGCAGTAACAAGCACCACCAACATAATTGTACACATTTTCTGTGGCCATTATCTGGTTTTGAAACTATTTTTAAAGTTTTTTTTAAATTTTGAATGTATATGATGCAAACAGAGAAAACAGACATCAACACAATAGTGATGTCGCTGACATACATTCAGATAGATTGACCGTTCATCACGTCAGAGGTACAAGTCACATGGACTGTGGATGAGGGATGACCAGGTGATGTCGGATCTCACATCTACATCAATATGTATCCTCTGACACTTGGTACACACAACACCCTCCTCAGTTTGTTTATTATACCATCAATATTAACAACAAACAGGAGAAGGTGGCACAAAAAACGGTGTAACGTGAACGGGGTGAGCGTGGCCGGAGGCTGGAGGCCGAGTGTACACGGATGATGTCGCTAAGTCCACGGCCCACGGCGCAACTCACACACATAACACGTGTTTAGGTCTCCGCGTGGGATCGGGTCAGCGCCGTCTATCACAAAACACGCTCATGATGAATGTCACCACGTCGTCCATCAAGCTGCTCCACCCGCGTGCATCCATGCGTGACGGGCCGGCTGGGTGTGAGGGGGGGGGGGGGGGGGGGTTTGTGTGTGTCGGGCGCGAGTTGTGCTATTGTCAATACTCGTGTTAGCTAAGCCTGTTTAACTATATTTCATCGGCTTTTTGTTGTTATATAAATACTTTATGGATTATGTTACATGTGTATTGTAGTTCCCTGGACGGTCGGTGGTGGCGCTGTCGTCACCGGGGCGCCGCTCACGGGGACTTGTTGAACTAATACTCGTCATGCGCAGTAGGTACTTGACCTAGTTTTGTTGTATTTTGATTGGTTCCAGTGACGCGGTCTCGCAGGATCATATGGATGGAGGATGATATGAATATGTTAGAATGTAACTTAAATGCGCATATACCTGTGCGACTGGGTACACTGTTAAACCTTACACCAACACCAATTCTAGGCCCGGTTACCTGTAGCTATTGTTACGTCTAGAGTTGCTGAACTTTACTATTGCGACAGGAAGTAAATTTTGAGTACATTAAATGAGTTGTTTCATTTCAGAAAGTCTTTTCTCAGTACTATAATGTGACAGCTGTTAAAAGATACCTGGATGTGATAAGCCCTGATTGGCTGCTGATCCCACCAGAATACATGTACTGCGGCCTGTTGAATAATCTAGGATCGTACATGAAGACTATATCCTGTAGCTGTACAAGGGATAGCGTTTAAGAGTATCTAATATATTTCATATCTGATATGATACTAGCTAAGATAATACGACATAGCGGGGAGATATAGACCCCAGTAATGCCGTACAGAGACTGCTGAGTGTAGAGTATCTGTCGATAGTTATCATGTCAGCCTACAGTGGTTCATTACCACCTATTTCCTTAATTCGCAGTGTTGTCTGTCTGCTGCATCGAACTGACAGCACCTATACACAGCAGGGGCCCGTTTAATAATCTACGATCGTACATGAAGGCCCTTTTCTGTACGGCAAGGAGACACACCAGGGGCCCGTTTAATAATCTACCATCGTACATGAAGGCCCTTTTCTGTACGCCAAGGAGACACAGCAGGGGCCCGTTTAATAATTTACGATCGTACATGGAGACCCTTTTCTGTACGCCAAGGAGACACACCAGGGGCCCGTTTAATAATCTACGATCGTACATGGAGACCCTTTTCTGTACGCCAAGGAGACACAGCAGGGGCCCGTTTAATAATCTACGATCGTACATGAAGACCCTTTTCTGTATGCCAAGGAGACACACCAGGGGCCCGTTTAATAATCTAGACTCGTACATGGAGACCCTTTTCTGTACGCCAAGGAGACACACCAGGGGCCTGTTTAATAATCTACCATCGTACATGAAGGCCCTTTTCTGTACGCCAAGGAGACACACCAGGGACCTGTTTAATAATCTAAGATCATACATGAAGGCCCTTTTCTGTACGCCAAGGAGACACTCCAGGGGCCTGTTAAATAATCTACCATCGTACATGAAGGCCCTTTTCTGTACGCCAAGGAGACACACCGGGGACCTGTTTAATAATCTAAGATCATACATGAAGGCCCTTTTCTGTACGCCAAGGAGACACTCCAGGGGCCTGTTAAATAATCTACGATCGTACATGAAGACCCTTTTCTGTACGCCAAGGAGACACACCAGGGGCCAGTTTAATAATCTAAGATCGTACATGGAGACCCTTTTCTGTACGCCAAGGAGACACAGCAGGGGCCCGTTTAATAATCTACGATCGTACATGGAGACCCTTTTCTGTACGCCAAGGAGACACAGCAGGGGCCCGTTTAATAATTTACGATTGTACATGGAGACCCTTTTCTGTACGCCAAGGAGACACACCAGGGGCCCGTTTAATAATCTACGATCGTACATGAAGACCCTTTTCTGTATGCCAAGGAGACACACCAGGGGCCTGTTTAATAATCTAGACTCGTACATGAAGGCCCTTTTCTGTACGCCAAGGAGACACACCAGGGGCCAGTTTAATAATCTAAAATCGTACATGAAGGCCCTTTTCTGTACGCCAAGGAGACACACCAGGGACCTGTTTAATAATCTAAGATCGTACATGGAGACCCTTTTCTGTACGCCAAGGAGACACACCAGGGGCCTGTTTAATAATCTACCATCGTACATGAAGGCCCTTTTCTGTACGCCAAGGAGACACACCAGGGACCTGTTTAATAATCTAAGATCATACATGAAGGCCCTTTTCTGTACGCCAAGGAGACACTCCAGGGGCCTGTTAAATAATCTACCATCGTACATGAAGGCCCTTTTCTGTATGCCATAGAGACACAGCAGGGGCCCATTTAATAATCTACGATCGTACATGAAGGCCCTTTTCTGTACGCCAAGGAGACACACCAGGGGCCCGTTTAATAATCTAAGATCGTACATGAAGGCCCTTTTCTGTACGCCAAGGAGACACACCAGGGGCCCGTTTAATAATCTAAGATCGTACATGAAGGCCCTTTTCTGTATGCCAAGGAGACACACCAGGGGCCCGTTTAATAATCTAAGATCGTACATGAAAGCCCTTTTCTGTACGCCAAGGAGACACACCAGGGGCCTGTTTAATAATCTAGACTCGTACATGAAGGCCCTTTTCTGTACGCCAAGGAGACACACCAGGGGCCTGTTTAATAATCTAGACTCGTACATGAAGGCCCTTTTCTGTACGCCACGGAGACACACCTGGGGCCTGTTTAATAATCTAGACTCGTACATGAAGGCCCTTTTCTGTACGCCAAGGAGACACACCAGGGGCCTGTTTAATAATATAGACTCGTACATGAAGGCCCTTTTCTGTACGCCAAGGAGACACACCAGGGGCCTGTTTAATAATCTAGACTCGTACATGAAGGCCCTTTTCTGTACGCCAAGGAGACACAGCAGGGGCCTGTTTAATAATCTAAGATCGTACATGGAGACCCTTTTCTGTACGCCAAGGAGACACACCAGGGGCCTGTTTAATAATCTAAGATCGTACATGAAGGCCCTTTTCTGTACGCCAAGGAGACACACCAGGGGCCAGTTTAATAATCTACGATCGGACATGAAGACCCTTTCCTGCAGCTCGTTCAAGGCTTAACTTTAATAATATCTAAGTATGTTGCCTAAGACAGTATTAGCCACGGTCGTCCATAAGTGTTGAATAAAGTTGACCCACATCGTTCCTGGGTCTCTATGGCGTACAGAAAAGGGTCTTCATGTAAGATCTTAGATTATTAAATGGGCTCCAGGTTCCAATATGCCTTCCGATTGATTTCCCAACTGGAATAAGATTTCATCGGGAGGACAGATAAAATTGTGGCAGTGGTCCATGTTTCTTCGTTTGACTCAATAATAGTCCATGATTGGATACCGATAGGCTGCGACTGGAAACGCCAATCGTATATCTCCCGATAAGATCCAACATGTTGGATTTTTGTAGCCTATCGTAGCCTATCGGTAGCAAATCGTATCCATGGAGCATGATTCAATGAATTGATTACAACAGAGCTCTACGATTCAAGGCCTCTTCCAAATACCTGTTGATTTTGCCATTTCCAATCATAGCCTATCGGGAGCTTTATCGTAGACCATCGGGGCTGGTGGGTTCAAGGCCTAATAATAGGCTGGGAGACAAAGACTACATTGAATCACAACCGTACCTAAGACGGCCCTTGGAGTACATACACACTATTCACTGCTTTAAGATACAAGCGGTTATATATATGCTCCTCGGAGCTGTCCTTACGCAATATGCTCGTATGCGCTCGTATACCACCACACGTCAGCTGCTCGTCGCATATGACGGTTTGTATCTGAATCAAGAATATCTGTGATTCAGTTCTCATTGGAGAATCTACCACTTTCAACAACAAGGAAATCCTTTATTAGTTTATTAATTTATTAGTTTATTAATTTATTAATTGTGTCGTTGATATGGCGGTATTATACGGAAACTGGCTTACTGTCTTCGTATCTCAAAAATACGCGGTGAAATTATTGATCAGATACATCCCGATGCCGAAGGCAGAGGGATGTATCTGATCAATAATTTTACCAAGTATTTTGACTACGAAGACAGTCAGCCCGTTTTCGTATTATTATATACCTAAAAATGGCGAAATTGTAGCTAGTCACGTGATCACATACCCCGTACGTCACAGTGTGACGTACGGCTATACATACGTCATGGGTAGCAGCGGGCAGTATGTGTGGTTCATAAGGCCATAGGTATATAATAATACTACATACAGTAGAACCCCGCGTAAGCGGACACCCTCCGTTCCGGGCCAAAGTGTCCGCTTACGCGGGGTGTCCGCTTACGCGAGGTTAAAATAAACATCTAATAGAGCGGACCGTTCCGGGCTGAGGTGTCCGTTAACACGGGGTGGCCGCTTACGCGGGGTGTCCGTTAGGCGGGGTTCTACTGTATATCTCGTATATCTCACCCTTGATATTTGTTCCCTATAGACCTAACATTGGGAACGCATAGCCAACGCCAATTGAGTATCTAGGAAAAAATACTCAATGGAGGATTATGCTACAAATGTTAGTCAATGTGAAGGGTGAGATAAATTAAAGTTTAGGGTTGGAACTCGTATCCCGTCGAGTTTGAACCACTTACTAATTCACAAGGCCAAGCCGCGTGAATTACTACGTGATTCAAACAAAACGTGATACGAGCTCTGACCTTAAACTTTAGTAGGTTTCCTCGATATTACTATACACCTATGGCCGAACATGTATGAAATACTGCCCGCTGCTGGGGGTGTAGTATTAATAATGTTCATGCCCGCTGTGACAGCGGACCGTAGTGAATAGCAGTGGCTTTTTGTGGAGCAGAAAAGTTAATAAAACGGGTTTTTAAACGGATAGGAGGTATATAGTAATAAGAAAACGTAGTGATCACCTTATCTTATATTCTCTATTACAAGTACACACACAGTGACATGGTGTACTTACTTGCAGTCCACTACTTCCGGCCTCTCCTGGCGGGAAACCCCAACCCTGGAAGACGCCATATTGGCTGCCATCATCCAACTGTTTTAAGTTTCAGTTAAAAAAGATGATTAGTTACAGTCTTTGTAATCTTTCTCATCGTAAGATACATATGTTTTACTCCAATCTGTAATAGAACCTTTTACCCCTTATTTGTCAATGTGTGTCTAAACTTCTGTGTGGTACTGTAGCCTTCATCGTGTGGCGGTGTGATGCTAACTTTTGGTGGTGCGTGTAGAGAATGGTGAACCATATGGTTTCTGGTTGACATCCCGCCTGTCAATGTGTGTCTAAACTTGTGCGTGGTACTGTAGCCTTCATCGTGTGGCGGCGTGACGCTAACTTTTGGCGGTGCGTGTAGAGAATGGTGAACCATATGGTTTCTGGTTGACATCCCGCCCGCTGCCTCCCTCTCCCTGTCTCATATGGTTCTGGGTATTATATGGTTTTTCCTCGCCCTCCTCTGACCACTCACCCGTGGCCATGTTTCTCTCCCGCCGCGGCGCCTTTGTCCTTCACCAGCTATCTCAAAAATGGGCGGCAACTGGTTGGAAAAATGTCGTCTGTTAGAGTGAAAAATGTGGGTCGTTGAGACGCGATCCATTCGATATGTGAAATATTCGTGTTTAATAACAGCGTTAGCGGCCTCAGAAGAGCCTCTCTCCGCGTGAATTATGTTGTCAGCCGCAGAGAAAAACGGGCTCAACAAAGGAGCTTGAATATATGTTTCCAATTGCGAGTGTAATGTATTCTTGTTTAATAGCGGAGTGGCGTTGTAGGAAAAACGATCTATTCATACATTCAGACTCAAGAGTGGCCTCCGCTAAGACTCGGGCTGGAGTCTACTTTAGACATGGGAGGAGAGCGTGCTTCTTCTATAAACAGTCATTCCCATGGCATATTCATTTTGGTAAATTTAGATGAGAATTGATGCAATTTGCGTCTATTTGAGCTAATATTACATTAACACTATGTTCCCAGCGGCCATGAAAGACAAGTTTTCCCTAAACGTATTGCTTTATTATAGTTTTGCTATTTTAGTCTCAATAGGTTTCCACTACTGATTTCACTCCTGGTATTTTTCTCCATAGACTAAACATTGGGAACTGGTATCCAACGCCCATTGAGCATTTAGAAAAAGTACTCAATGGGGGATTATGTCACCAAGGTTAGCCCATTAGTCAATTTGAAGGGTGAGATAAATTCAGAAACCTATTCAAGTTTACAGTCAGAGCTTGATCCCATCCTCTTTGAATTGCTACATAATTCATGCGGTTTCGCCTTGTGAATTACTACGCGATTTAAACTCGATGCGATACAAGCTGACCCTAAACTTTCATAAGTTTCCTAAATAGTTCCCAGCAGCCATGGGTTTGAAGCCCAGGATATATAAAGATGCACCATGTTGTCTGTGCCGTCCCCCAAGTTGTCTCACGTCCCTCCCGTTTTGTCCACGGTACCCTGAAACGTTGCGTAACGCTCAACTGCATTCGGTCAGATTCAGCCATGTTATGTGGCTCTGACCCCATGTCACTGTGGCCCAGAACGATTCTCAGGATTGCTGTGGCTGATATTCAACAGTTTAAGAATCTGCCACGGAGTTGTCTCATGTCCCTCACGTTTTATCCAGGGTGCCCTGGACAACTGACTACATTTGGTCACGTTCAGTCATGTTATAAATGTGGCGTTGACCCGGTGTCACTATGGCCCAGAATGCTGCTCATTAGCACTACAGTAAATTTCTTTTAGAGTTCAAGAATCTGCCGGCAACTTCGGTGATCAGGGTGTGTTACGTTTGTCCATCCCGCTACCTTGATTTGTCCCGCGTCTGTCCTGTTTCGTCCACGGTGCCCTGAAACATGGCCGCCGTGTTTGTAGTGAACTTAGTGTGAACATAGCAAAAGGAAATACATGTTGCGAAATACAGTAAAACCCAGCATAAGCAGACACCCTCTGTTCCAAGCTAAAGTGTTTGCTAACGCGGGGTGACCGCTTACATTGGGTTCAAATAAACACTTAGTAAGGAGATCCGTTTCGAGGAAAGTGTCTGTAAACGCGGGGTGTCCACTTACAGTAGGGTGACCGTTAGGCGGGGTTCTACTGTACCTACAAAACGGACTTTAAGCTTTATCCATTGTGTCTGCATTGTGCTCTTTTGGTTTCATGTGGACCTTCCCATCTTCTTCTGGGTGAGTGTGTGTGTGTGAGGGGGGGGGGGGTGTTATTAGATATAAATTGAAAACACAAATCCGATCCATGAGTTATATTTCTATCAGAGCACGGCGCCGCTGAAGCTATTGTTACTGTACCACACTCTCATGTGATAAACAAAGCTGTACTCCATGCATTATAAACCTCCCGCTCGTATTTCCACTGTGCGCCATCTAAGACTCGGCTGTGAGACCTGAGACCCTATTCTATGAGAGACGATCATTTATAACGGAAGACGGACACTAAAAGCCGCCCGCCTTGCCTTACAGCATTACTAATGTCTACACGTGTTGTCTCCCACCGCCACCAGAGGTCGCCCCGAGCCCAGCATGGTTCTCATTGACGACGCATGCGCAGAAGGGTGGCTGGAGATGTGGGGGGAGAGTGTGGTCTACAAGTGGTGTGCTTGGTGATCACTCCCCCCCGACATCTTGTATTGATAATAAACCAAAGGCCACCCTTATATATGTGTATTAAATAAAGATAAAAAATAAAATAGGTGATGGGGTTTGAGACAAGAGGATCCGACTTTACTGGATTAAAAATACGCTGGCTTTTGCAACCCGGATATATAGATACACGCTGCCCATGTGTTTTCTATGGACCCTTTGTATCAGGTGGATGATAAATACACAACATTGACTGGTTTCAGATACAAGCGGTCGAATACTCCGAGGAGTTGACGTGTAGTAATATCAGAGCGCACGTGAGGATATTGTGAAGAGGCAACTCCTCGGAGCATACGAGCCACTGAAACCAATCTATATTGTATTTATTATCCACCTTTTCCTGACAAGTGGCGTACAGTCATTAGTTCATTTAGGTATACACACTATTTTTTCATTTGCACTACTTGTTCGTATGCGCTGGCTTTTGCAACCTGGACCATACAACATATTCGTCGTTCTCCATGAGTTTGATGTGGAGTGATATGAACGAGGTGACAGCGGAGTGAATATAATGTAGCGTTCACTATCTGGATCCTAGACTCAGGCAGTTGATGGCAAGTTGAATGGGTGCAAGTGGGCTACAGAAAACGATCCATATATACTAAATGTAACCCAAACCTTTCAATTGTTATTCATTTATAATTGCACGCTCATTCATCTATGATGAACATATCATTAGCTCCTAGTGTTATGGAGGTGTCCATGATTTGCAGTGGCAATGAGAGCCAGCATAACCTATCTTCCACTCTCCTCCCAGATCTTTCGCCTCAACCCAAAGCCGGTTCCCTGGTTTTCCACTAAAGACAGGAGAGACCAGCGAACATTTCAGATTAAAAAAAGACAACTGTCAAAAGTTATACAAGTCAAACAACTCACATATCATGAATATGGAAATATGGGAATTGTTAAAGGAGCTTCACATACAATCTGGTTGATTGTTTTTCAGACTTAAACTATTTTATAATGGGAATCCACAGTTAGACTAGATTAGACTGCCCCTTCAAAGGAGCATATTGGTATTTTTGATAAAACAAAACCCTGCAACACATGAGGGGCTTTCGAATGTAGAAAGTAATTCCAGAGACTGTGTCTGATTTGAAATAAATGATAACAGAAATGAAAGTATTTTATTTACCATCTTCCTCACGAGATTTCCCAAATACCTTATTTCTACTTGTTTGTAATAAAGGATGATAAAAAATAAAGTAATGGCAACATTTCAAAAGATAGTTTATTAGAATGTTTCTCTAAAAACTGACAGATTCCACGAGCCTCCTAGCGGATGAATGGGGAACTAGCGTAGTACCAGCGGAATGCTATCACCCATGATGCACCAGAACAAAGGCGGGCGTTACCTGGCCTAGTATGTGAGTGAGCACATACGCCCGATGTGCTGCGATAGTTTGTTACCCTGCGATAAACCGTTATTGTCGCCCACTCAATACGCGCCTGCGTCCGTTCAGCTAGCACGGACTATTGGACTTACTACTATTTTGATGTGATTTTAATGTAGATAAATGGAAAGAATAGTATTTCACCAACAGAAGCTGTTAGTGAGACATGAGAATTACATGTCGTGATATGTCGTGATATGCTTAATTTCTGCAAATTTTTCACTCTCCAATCGTGGACTTCAACACTGCGCATGCCAGATACTAGTGGGCGATAATCAACGGTTTATCGCAGGGTAACAAACTATCGCCCTACACCGGCCCAGTCTAATCTGATTCCCCCCCCCCCCCAGCCCCCAACCCCCACCCCACCACCCCCACCCGCTGTAATAAAGACTGCTCTGTCCAGAGGTCTTTGATACACACTTATTCTGTAAATGTAGAAATTATCTGTCGTCGAGAGTTGTCACTTGAGAGGATCACAGTCCACGTAATTGTGTTCATCAATGAAATATAAAACCAAAATGTCACTTTTAAAACCACATTACAAATAATCCCTCCATGCAGATTACAGTATTTGTTAGAGTCTGTTATTTTCTTATCCCTCAACTTTAAACAACATTCAAACACGAGAAAAGTTAGACGGAATTAAGTTCTGATTGTGTGCTGTGATAAATCATCTAAGAACCACGGGGCCTTACTTACATGTTGCAAAAACTATACTTTACGACATGCCGACAAGCGTGTCGCAGACGCTTCTCGCGGGAACGCCGAGTTCTCGCGGGATCTCGCGTTAACTTGGCGCTACTCTCGTCAGGTATGTGACGTCATCGCCCCGGGTGACATCCAAAGTGTGTTTTCGTGTTCGCAGGCGACCTTCTGACCCGTTTTATACTTATTTTCGTGATCTAAGCGGCCTTCACAGCTCGGTGTACGTCAATCAAGCCGCCATTCAGCTTTGTACCCCAGGTCAGGAATATAAAAGCCTCTCTGAAACTCTACCCCGCCCCACACTCTCCCCCCGTTAGTCCCGAGTAATTTCAGTAAAACGCGTGTAGTTTAGATACACGTTCTGTATGGAGAGGAATGTCTGTGGCTGACCGGCGAATGGTGGATCATTACCGCAGCGCCGACTGGTGGCAGATAGACCCGTTTACAAGTGGTGTGCTAGGACGGGACCCACTGGGCCCGTGTCATCTAGGAGGGGGCGTCCACGAACCACGACAAGGCTGCGACAACGGCTTTCCGACAAGGTCCACGACAGCTCTACGATTGGAAGCCTTGTCGTAGCCTTGTCGTGGTTGGTGGACCACAGTTCCCGACAAGAGGCTACGACAAGGCCACGACAGGCTGCGACATGAAGCTTGTCGGGGGCCTGTCGGGGGCCTTCTGACAAGGTTACGACAAAATCGAACATGTTCGATTTTGGAGCCGTGTCGTGGTGTGTCGTGGCGTGTCGGGAGGTTGTCGCAGAGGTCTACGATAGAATATTTAGGTGGAGCGTGCACTTCCCGACAGGCTGCGACAAGGGGTCACCACAGCTCCCCTCCTAACGACAATACTGTGACAAGGCACCGATTGGAAATTTCTTGTCGGCGCGTGTCGCAGCCCTGTCGTGGTTGGTGGACGCCCCCTCTCAGACCGGGCTGAGACCGGGCCCAGACGAGGCATTGCTCACTAAACACTCCCGCCACTTTCTGAGTTATAAATGTGGGGTTGGGAAACTGGTCGTCACCGGGACATGTATGTCGGTACGTGTAAGGTAGGCAGATATGCAGGTCCATTGTAGCCATATAGATGCGGGGAGTGTAGTGTGAAAGGTCGCCACTGTATCGGGACGTGGTGTATGGGCTGTCAGAGGAAAACTTGTAAAAGTACAGTGTAATGGTTGATAATATTGGAAAAGGCATTACGGGTATATACACGCACACATATATATGTAGGGATATATATGTATATATAGATATATTCATATATACAATAGAACCCCGCGTACGCAGACGGGAAAATGTCCCCGTTAACGCGGGATGGTCACTTACGCGGGGTGTCCGTTAGGCGTGGTTCTAATATATATATATATTCCATGGCCATAGATGAGATGAAATGTATCTTTGGTAGACAACATGCTGATAGCCCTAAAATTCTAGCCTTTATTCCTCATTCAAATTTCTATGTGAGGGGATGAGACATTTGCTCCCTCTCACCTGATTCAAGACCTTTTTTTTAATTTTGTTTTTTGTTTTTTTTGTTTGGTGTCTGCCTCGTGGATACCGTTCTCCTGTACTTTATTTGTATACCTATATCATCATTTTAATATATGACTTTGCTACTCTGCCAGGACCTCAATGTGTTTGTAGATTTCCAGCCTGGAGGAACATGGAAATAGGCACATCTGAGCCTACTGTTTACCTCCAGTTTAAATAAAAAAGATTTTTAAAAAAATAGCCTGCCATGAACAGTATAAGCAAGAGGGGGGAAAATGGAATAGAGTTAAAACATTTCTGTGTAGTTCTGTGAAGGGTAGTGGCCATTTTGCACATGAGCAGTGAATTTATTATGAGTATTGATTTATGCAGCTCTGGATTGTGGATTGCTGCACGATTCAAACTGGAGGGTCTGTTGTTATAGACCAGGAAAAGTAAAATGTGAGTGGGAGCCTGCATTCCACCAAACCATGGATATAAACCGTGCCCTGCATAGAGTCCTCCCCCTTAACCCTTCACCCCACACCTCCTCACCACACCATCGTAAAACCCACTACACTGCAATGAAACTACCCAGAATAAATTAATATCCACCATTTATACACATTACATAATCAATTATCAACACCAGCTTACCCCTGAAGAAGTGTCCTTGAAAAGTTATTGAGAAAATTGGAGAATTCACTTTGGGCGGGAAAAGTCAGCCGACATTTGGCGGGGCGCGCGTTGGTTGTCAGACGGGCGTCGCGGTAACGCGGGGTGACGGGCGAGGCGACAGGTCATCCGCGGCGCCGGGCTCGGGTCCAATCAACGTGACGGGTCCATACCGAGGCTCCTGATTCCGTCTGATACATCCACTCCGCCTGCCCCTCGTTTATATCACATCCGAGCACCCAACTCCACCCCGCCGTCTTTACTCGGCGGCCAGTCGCTTGGCATTCTGTCAAGGAGCTCGAGTTCCTATCGTGATTGACGCTTTCTTATTTTCACGTCAAAGTTCATTCCCTGCCTAGATTGCTGTACAATGCAGTACAGTGTGGAACCCCATATAGATATGATCTTTTAGTTGTCACAATCTGGCCTGTTAAACTTTATTTAGTTTTAAGCTACACTTAATCAGAAAAATAGCTATTTACATTATCATTTGTTTACAATATATTCGGAAAAAAATAGAAAATATCACGTGTGGTACGCAAGGCGATTCTTTGTCTAGTCCATGACCGGAAGTGGATTTGAGAGTTGAGTAATGGCGGATGAATCAGCGTGCAGTCACGTGGTGTGAAGGTCAAGGTCACTCTCCACACTGCAACATGTCAGCCGTCCTCCTATTGGTCCACGGACGCCGTCACAATTGAGTATTCGCATTAGAACGCGCGTTTCTCTTTTAGGAGACTTGAGTTTTAACTCAAAGACACATGTACTATCTGTGTACTGGGTTTCTGAGATTCTGCTCTAGAAGAGACTAAAAGCGGGCGTCCACCAACCACGACAAGGCTATGACAATGGCTTTCCGACAAGGTCCACGACAGCCCTACGATTGAAAGGCTTGTCGTTGCCTTGGCGTGGTTGGTGGACCCTAGTTCCCGACAAGAGTCTACGACAAGGCCACGACAGGCTGCGACATGAAGCTTGTCGGGGGGCCTTCCGACAAGGTTACGACAAAATCGAATATGTTCGATTTTTCCCACGACTGGACCCTTGTCGTGGAGTGTGGTGGTTTCCTCATATCACTGTCGTGGTGTGTCGGGACCATGGACGTCTTTTTTACGGGACCCAGCGACGTCTACGACACGCCCCGACACCGCTGTCGCGGAGAACCCCTTCTTACGACAAGGCTGCGACAAGGCACCGATTGTAACTTTCTTGTCGGCTCTTGTCGTAGCCTTGTCGTGGTTGGTGGATGCCCGCTTTAATGCTAGGTCTGTCAGGGCTCTGTTGTCGATCAAGAAACGTCACGAAATTTCAAATAATTGTTTACATGGCGTCTTCGCGGAATGATATCACGAAGCGGAGCTGTAGTGGAAATCAAGGAATGCCATGTAAACAATCATATGAAATTGAGTGATATTTATAATTTAACTTACCCCGTCACCTGTCTTTTTTTTTTTTTACTGAATATGTCTAGCGTGGCATAAACATATTTTATGACACAACCGTGGCATAGAGTTATACATATAATACATATTATAATTATATAGTTATGTAACAGTTTTTAAACAATGGGTAGTGAGTTCCCATACATTTTCAATAAGGACTTTGTAAACGATGGATATTACATTTCGATACATCGTTGTAAACATATACTTGTACCTGCTACTTGTCTATGCCCTGACCCTGTAGCAGGTGAACCCACTGTTCCCTCCTCCCCAGCCCCCAGCCCCCAGCCCCCAACCCAAGCCCCCAGTCCCCAGTCCCCAGCCCCCTGCCCCCAGCCACCAGCCCCCAGCCCCCAGCCACCAGCCACCAGCCCCCAGCCCCCAGCCCCCAGCCCCCAGCCCCCAGCCCCCAGCCCCCAGCCCCCAGCCCCCAGCCCCCAGCCCCCAGCCCCCAGCCCCCAGCCCCCAGCCCCCAGCCCCCAGCCCCCAGCCCCCAGCCCCCAGCCCCCAGCCCCCAGCCCCCAGCCCCCAGCCCCCAGCCCCCAGCCCCCAGCCCCCAGCCCCCAGCCCACAGCCCCCAGCCCCCAGCCCCCCCAGCCCCCAGCCCACAGCCCACAGCCCACAGCCCACAGCCCACAGCCCACAGCCCACAGCCTCAAGCCTCCAGCCCCTAGCCCCCTGCCCTCAGCCCACAGCCACCAGCCCCCAGCCCCCAGCCCCCTGCCCCCAGCCCCCAGCCCCCAGCCCCCCAGCCCCCAGCCCCCAGCCCCCAGCCCCCAGCCCCCCAGCCCCCAGCCCCCAGCCCCCAGCCCCCAGCCCCCAGCCCCCAGCCCCCAGCCCACAGCCCCCAGCCCCCAGCCCCCAGCCCCCAGCCCCCAGCCCCCAGCCCCCAGCCCCCAGCCCACAGCCCCCAGCCCCCCAGCCCCCAGCCCACAGCCTCAAGCCTCCAGCCCCTAGCCCCCAGCCCCCAGCCAACAGCCCACAGCCCCCAGCCCACAGCCCCCAGCCCCCAGCCCCCTGCCCCCAGCCCCCAGCCCACAGCCCCCAGCCCCCCAGCCCCCAGCCCACAGCCCCCAGCCCCCCAGCCCCCAGCCCACAGCCTCAAGCCTCCAGCCCCTAGCCCCCAGCCCCCAGCCCCCAGCCACCAGCCCCCAGCCCCCAGCCCCCAGCCCCCAGCCCCCAGCCCCCAGCCCCCAGCCCCCAGCCCCCCCAGCCCACAGCCCACAGCCCACAGCCCACAGCCCACAGCCCACAGCCCACAGCCCCCAACCCAGCCGGTATGTACGGCGTTGTCACCTTCATGGTGCGACATGACGCCGGTATGGGTCTGCCTTAATGAGCCGACATGCTGGTTGCTGGTACAGAGACCAGGTTCAGGGGCAGTCACAATACCCGTCTGTGTCCGCCGCTTTCACCAAGCACCAGGATTAATGTCTCCGGGTCCCTGACTCACATGCGGGCCGAGTCCGACAAGTTTACATTATTACGTGAAAACAGGGGAAATGTTACACTCTGTGTTCTGTCCCAGGTCCCATAAATCACGTGGTACAAACAAGTTCACGTGCACTGTGCTACCAATAGATAACGTTATGAATAAAGCACTTATTAAACCATTATCATGGTAGATGCAATATATCTATGACTCTCTGTGTCTCTTTTGTGGATAATCAAGGTTGATATACTTTGACAATTATCCACACTAGTTCAAGAAATCGCATGTATCGGGTTGATATGTGGTCATCTACATGGAAGTGTACAGTAGAACCCCGCCTAACGGACACCCCGTGTAAGCAGGCACCCTGTGTTAACGGACACCTTTGCTAAGAATGGATCCCTATACCAGATGTCTATTTTAACACTGTATAGACAGTCACCCTGCGTAAGTGGACACTTTGGCCTGGAACGTAGGGTGTCCGCTTACGCAAGGTTCTACTGTATATATCATAATTTTTCGACATTTCCACTAATGCTAGATTTCCACTATGTTCACTGCGGCCATGTTTCGGGGCACTGTGGATGAACTGGAACGGATGTAGGACAACTCAGGAGGACGGGATGGACAAACGTAACACACCCTGATCGCCGTGGCCGCTGTGGCAGAATCTTAATCTGTCAAAAAATCGGCCATGGTGGCTACAGTGTTACATGGTACTAATGGGACAGTGGAAGATCTGCTTCTGCAGAACTGTCTGAAAATTTAAAAAAAAAATATAAAAAATGAGAATCGTTTTGGGCCATAGTGACACTGGGCCAATGCCACATTTATAACATGACTTAACGTTACCGAATGAAGTCGGCGGTCCAGGGCACCTTGGATAAAACGTTAGGGACGTGAGACACTTCCGTGGCAGATTCTTAAAGTGTTGAATATCAGCCGCAGCAATCCTGAGAATCGTTCTGGGCCACAGTGACATGGGGTCAGAGCCACATAACATGGCTGGATCTGACCGAATGCAGTTGAGCGTTACGCAACGTTTAAAGGCACCGTGGACAAAACGTTAGGGACGTGAAACAACTCTATGGCGGATTTTTAAACTGTTGAAATATCGGTCATGGTGGCTACACATTACAAGGTGGTAATGAGAATGGTTCTGGGCCGTAGTGACATGGAATCAATATAACACAATGTGCCTGAACATGACTGAATACAGTCAGCCATCACCTGTGGACAAGAGGTGAGGAACGTGAGACAACTTGGCAGTTGTGGACGGGATGGACAACATGGTGCTGGAACGGCGTTCAAAACATGGCCGCCTGGAAATTGATGTAAACCAATTAAGACTAAAATAGCGAATATTTCACGGCGGGACATGTTTTGGTCCCCGGGAACAGAGTGTTAACCTAGCATAAGTCATGCAGTCCTTTCGGTAAGTCCTGTTAACAGCCATGAAAACGTTGTCCTGTTAACAGCCATGAAAACGCTGTTAATGTGGTGCTCGGCAGATTTAACACGGGAAAGGTGAAATGCGACAAATAATGCTCAAACATTCTGTAAAGTTCACACCTCTGAGTGACTGTGGCACGAAATGAAATCACCAACTGGAAACAGTTAAAATAGCATGATTTTAGTGTAGGCTGTAGTGGTTGTGTTGGTTGTGTAGGCTGTGGTGGTTGTGTAGGCTGTAGTGGTTTTGTAGGCTGTGGTGGTTGTGTAGGCTGTGGTTGTTTAGATTGTGGTGGTTGTGTAGACTGTGGTGGTTGTGTAGGCTGTGGTGGTTTTCATTGTGGTGGTTGTGTTAGTTGTCTAGGCTGTGTTAGTTGTGTTGGTTGTAGGCTCTGGTGGTTTTGATTGTGTTGGTTGTGTAGGTTGGAGGGGTTGTGTATGAATGTCTGTGGTGGTAGGTAACTGTCGCTGTAACTGTCGCTGTAACTGTCGCCCTGTATGTCTGGTTTGTCGCTGTTACTGTCGCCCTGTATAAATGTGTTGGTAGGTAACTGTTGCTGTAACTGTCGCTGTAACTGTCGCCCTATATGTCTGGTTTGTCGCTGTTACTGTCGCTCTGTATAAATGTGTTGGTAGGTAACTGTCGCTGTAACTGTCGCTGTAACTGTCGCAGTTACTGTCGCCCTGTATACATGTGGTGGTAGGTAACTGTCGCTGTAACTGTCGCTGTAACTGTCGCCCTGTATACATGTGGTGGTAGGTAACTGTCACTGTAACTGTCGCCCAGTATATATGTGGTGGTAGGTAACTGTCGCTGTAACTGTCGCTGTAACTGTCGCTGTAACTGTCGCCCTGTATACATGTGATGGTAGGTAACTGTCGCTCTGTATATGTCTGGTTTGTCGCTGGAACTGTCGCCCTGTACACATGTGGTGGTAGGTAACTGTCGCTGTAACTGTCGCTGTAACTGTCGCCCCGCACGTCGCTCCGTCACAGAATACCGTCGCGTCCCGGGACCCGCCTCCTGCATATTTCAGAGCTCCGTATTGTGGAGAGATGCAATGAGGGCATTAGGCATACAGAATGGTGCGCCGTGGACATGGCCGCCCGGCTGTATGTGAGGGGGGGGGGGGGGGTGGTCGGCCGCACGCCGATAGGACACGAGCCACGATCTACATCATCAAGTATAATCGTCTCCTCGCACTGCGCATGTGCACACAGCTGGACCGGTCTATGTAACGCCGTTTCCCATTGGCTGATCATACAGCACGATCTACAGACAGGAAGCGCAGATCGATTTTTGCGTGGACCGACGCCGGCCTGGTGTTTGGTGAGGATGATGCAATAAGGCCACCACCCACTGACTTAGATAACGACCCACATGATCAAACCGCCTGGGTTTCAGGTGATCCTAGAGGTTTTATCAGGTACAAGGCACACACGGCACCCTCACTGACTATTTGATACCGATTTGTAGTCGACGGCACTACCGACAGACTTTTAAACCTAGTCTCCATCGGCCGACGAAAACGGCGGAAATTTTTGAGTTACTTTTAAACGCCTGTCAATGGTGCCACTGACTGTATAACAGATCTACAGTCGGGAACAGTGGGCAGGTTGGTGGGTGGGCAGGTTGGTGGGTTGGCAGGTTGGTGGGTGGGCAGGTTGGTGGGTGGGCAGGTTGGTGGGTGGGCAGGTTGGTGGGTGGGCAGGTTGGTGGTTGGGCAGGTTGGTGGGTGGGCAGGTTGGTGGGTGGGCAGGTTGATGGGTATGCAGGTTGATGGGTATGCAGGTTGGTGGGTGGGCAGGTTGGTGGGTGGGCAGGTTGGTGGGTGGGCAGGTTGGTAGGTGGGCAGGTGGGTGGTTGGGCAGTTTGTTGGGGAGGCAGGTTTGTGGGTGGGCAGGTTGTTGGGTAAGCAGGTTGGTGGGTTGGCAGGTTGGTGGGTGGGCAGGTTGGTGGGTGGGCAGGTTGGTTGGGGGGCAGGTTGGTGGGTGGGCAGGTTGGTGGGTAGGCAGGTTGGTGGGTAAGCAGGTGGGTGGGTGGGCAGGTTGGTGGTTGGGCAGTTTGTTGGGGAGGCAGGTTGGTGGGTGGGCAGGTTGGTGGGTAAGCAGGTTGGTGGGTTGGCAGGTTGGTGGGTGGGCAGGTTGGTGGGTGGCAGGTTGGTGGGTTGGCAGGTTGGTGGGTGGGCAGGTTGGTGGGTGGGCAGGTGGGTGGGTGGGGAGGTTGGTGGTAGGCAGGTTGGTGGGTGGGCAGAATGATGCCTGTAGGCAGGTTGGTGGGTGGGCAGGTTGGTGGGTTGGCAGGTTGGTGGGTTGGCAGGTGGGTGGGTTGGCAGGTTGGTGGGAGGGCAGGTTGGTGGGTGGGCAGGTGGGTGGGTGGGCAGGTTGGTGGGTGGGCAGGTTGGTGGGGGGCAGGTTGGTGGGTGGGTGGGCAGGTTGGTGGGTAGGCAGGTTGGTGGGTGGGCAGGTTGGTGGGTGGGCAGGTTGGTGGGTTGGCAGGTTGGTGGGTGGGCAGGATGATGGTGGGCAGGTTGGTGGGTGGGCAGGTTGGTGGGTGGGCAGGTGGGTGGGTGGGGAGGTTGGTGGTAGGCAGGTTGGTGGGTGGGCAGAATGATGCCTGTAGGCAGGTTGGTGGGTAGGGAGGTTGGATGGTAGGTAGGCAGGTTGGTGGGTTGGCAGGTTGGTGGGTTGGCAGGTGGGTGGGTGGGCAGGTTGGTGGGAGGGCAGGTTGGTGGGTGTGCAGGTTGGTGGGTGTGCAGGTTGGTGGTTGGGCAGGTGGGTGTGTAGGCAGGTTGGTGGGTGGGCAGGTTGATGGGTAGGCAGGTTGATGGGTGGGCAGGTAGATGGGTAGGCAGGTTGAAAATGTATGGGGTCTTAGTAAACCATGACCCATTATATAAAACCTGTCACATGCCATAACTGTGGTATACGGATTCAAACCTTTGGTATACGGCCTCAAAACCATGGTATACGGGAAAACAGTTCCTTAGTGCTATAGAGCAAAGAAATAGTCCCTATTGTAATACCCGCTAATATGACAATTACTGGGTTTAATTTACTCGAAAAGATAGATCCATAATAAATACAACAGATGATGGTTTTGTGGACAGGCGGCTCTGTAAACCACTCGAGGTTGACCTCGTAATACACTCACTAGCGTTGGTGTATTACTACGCGTCAACCACTCGCGGTTTACGGCCGCCTGTCTATGTCTATTATGGCGATTATTGTATGTCGTAAATATATTCAACAGGAGGGGGGTGGGGGTCAATTTTCCCCAGAATTTTGCGTACATACTTTATGGGGGCTAAATACTGAAATAAATACCCTGGGGCCCTCCCGCGTCTCCCTCATCTTTTAATCATGAGCGGGTTTTTTCTCTTCAGTCACATTTGACACTGACCAGAGTGTGGCATGTCGGGAAGAAAATCCACCAATCAGATTATTCCGGAGGATGACTTCTAGCCAGGACGAAAATAAACAAACAGGTAAATAAAGAAGAGGGCATTGGATTGGTCTGAAAATGGGACATTTTAATATTGAATAATTCGCTGTTGACATTTAAAGCAAACAGGTGTGTTGAGAGAGACTGGGACCTGGGTTAGAGGGATCGCGCATGCGTAGATAAGATTAGGCGTGGTGGCGGCATATTGTGGTGTAAGGTGAGGACGTTAAATATGTATAGCAGCAAACAAGCAGCATGCTATAAACGGAGCGGTGGGGCGGGGTGGAGTCCGAAGTACGGCGCTCTCCAAGCAGGACCTGGAGACCCGCCTGGAGACCCGCTTGGAGACCGGACCCCTCACAGACCAAACATGGAGAAACACTGCTTCAAGTCTCGGCAGGTCAATCCCTGCAGGCATTTCCCGGCTGGTCATGTATCAGATATTCCTATATACCCATTATTGAACTAACTAGAGTTACATACCGCTGCTGGGGGTGCATTAAAAATAAGTTATGTGTCGAGGTTGACGTTTTCGTCCCGCTCTTATGTTTTCGTCCCGCTCTGACGTTTTTTCGTCCCGCTCTGATCTCGTGATATAATACAGCAGCGGGACGAAACCATAGCTGTTGTGGTTACTCGACAAGGGTGGCCATTTGCTTCGGAAGTGTTTCAGGTAAAGAATTAAGCATTTTTATCGATATTTGAAGGTATATAGGAATAGGGAAACCAAGTACCGGTAAGCAAAAGTCAAAGTTACTCGGTAAGGCTTGGAAAAATTACTGCCCGCGGCTGACGCCTTGGGCAGTAATTTTTCCAAGCCTTTTGCTCACCGGAACATAGTTTCCCTCTATTATCCTACCCCTAATAAAAAAAAACCCATAGGCTTAACATTGGGTCACTGTATTCGGTCTGGAGTTCAGAAGAAAATGAAAAATAGTGCTGTAGTGGGATACACTTGACAAATGACGTTATCTGTTAATGTCGAAGTAATTTAGACGGGCGGGGGAGGATAAATTCTAAACCTCGTATTGGGACCTCGTATCCAACGCCCGTTATGTCACAGATGTTTGCTTATTAGTCAATTTGAAAGGTGAAATGAATTCAGAACCCATTCAAGTTTAGTGTCAGAGCTCGATCCCATCTCGTTTGAATCACTACGTAATTCACCTCCCTTCGCCTTGTGAATTACCACAAGATTTAAACTCGATGAGATACGAGCTCCGACCCGAAACCTTCATAGGTTTCCTCTATATGAACTCTCACTGTAGCCTAGAAGTATTTTATTCCATATTAAGGTCAGTAAGTGAATGTTTATTAACTTGTGCTTACATTAGAACCCCAGTTACGGACTACTAAAGGCATATCCTACAAGTCACAGTGACGCCATCTGCTGATTTTTAGATATTCGCAATTATCAGTCAAATCTGGTTCATTCTAATCCTAAATAGGTAAAATTAATGTTTTGTACAGTTTACTCAATTTTGATTGGCAAAATATTCTAAATTTTTTCCTAGCTTCCATTTCAAAACAAACGTGCCCACGAAATCCAAGGTTTGAGTACAGGATACTCTGCCCGGCGATGTTTGAAGTGACGTTTTATTAAATATTTAACTTTTTTTTGTAAATGTTCTTAATTGCGTTCAATTTTACAATTGATCTCCCAGGCAATAGAACAGTAATCATTATACATACAAATCATCCATTCCAGATATCAGTTCATATCTATGATGTATACAATGAAAAATGATGATGCAAATCATTACATTTGTAGCAGATATGTAGTTACCCGCTGAAACTGACCTTGATAATCAAGACTAGATCGTTACGTCGTATTTACTATAAACATATATACTTTCATAGGGTATTGTAAATATAGTCCTATGTTGGCTGTGCATAATCTCCGATTGGATATTGAACTTAAGGTTTTCCGATTTTACATTAGGGTTTTTGTTCGTTTATCTTATGTGACACTTCCCTTTTAAATACATTCCTCGAGTCTTCTGCTTGATTTTAATAGGTAAGAGAGTTCCAAAATGATTTACCATAATAAATACATGTTTTTTTTTAACTTTTCTTTCTTTGGCCTCGGTAAATATATATTTTGATCTTTGATGGTGATCTTGTTCTAACATTCTCGTCCCCTCCGTTGTTATTGGAGAGTTTATTTCATTGATCTTACAAAGTCGCTGAATGTTACCTGACAGACGTATTCTTCTTCTCGTCTCAGGGTCCTGCATTTTACATTTCGACAGGAGGTCATTTGTATTTATAAATAATTCACCGTTGTAGGCTTCTCGTCCAATGGCAATCCGTGCTCCCCTGTAGATGCTACTATTTGATTTATTCTTTATATTTCTATTTGCACTTTCCAACAAAGATGAGCAATGGTCAGCAACCGGAAGTAAGCATGTTTTTTAGGATTCTTAACGAAGTATCCTTCCCCACATATTTTCTGACACGTCTGGAAACTATTCCAAACGTTTTTATGATATATGGTAAATGAATACAGTCTAGTTTTAACATTTAACGTGCACGAAGCCTCAAAGCCTGCCCCCCCACCTACCACGATTCTGGTCCCGATTGGCCTTACGACGGCCTTCCCGACACCATTCCGATTGTAGCATGAGGTCTGGCAAAATCGTGGTAGGTGGAACAGGTTTCTGCAATTCCGTTTACGACAGCTCACGATAGGCTGCGATAAAAACGCCAATCGTAGAGGTCCCAAAAGTTACAACATGTTGGAAATTTCGTAGCCTGTCGTTGGGTATCGTAGCCTATCGGGAAGATATCGTGGTCAGCGCGTATGATTCACTGATTGGATCACGACAGAGGTCTACGATTCGGGGACCTCCCGATAGGTCACGATTTCGCCATTTGAAATCGTAGCGATCGGGAAGCATGTCGTGGCCTATCGTGGTAGGTGGGGGTCCCCTCTAAGAGAGTATTCTCCTGAAACCACTGCACATTTCTAGTAGCTCACTCAGTGACGACGGAATCCGTAATCCTTATACCGGGGACACACCAAGCGAGTCAAGGTGACGATCTATGGAATCGCCAACACAAAATAGCATATATCTGAGATATTATTTGATAGTCATATCTCCTACCGATAGTATAGTATCTTAGAAGCAATAATCAGGTGAAATATGAAATAATAGCTCACATACACGCCATTTTGTGTTGGCAACTACAGAAATTGCTGCAGTACTCGCTTGGTGTGTCCCAGACATTACTCCGTACTCAGTAAAAATGAGGCATTCGCACATACTAAAATAATAATAAACATGCCAAACCACTCAGAAAACACAGCGACAGACAAGCCAATAAACACTCCACACTTCTGACAATAAAACCGCCGGGTCATGTCTCCATCTGCGCTAATTTGAATATAGAGTTTACATGTTACTCTCCCGGCCATTGAGAGGTGTCATTGTGGTGTTATTTGTGGGGCGGGTTGATTGAGAGGTGGCGGTGTGCCGTGGGTCGTGTGGACGTTTCTGATCATCCCCGGCCGTCCTACATTCACCTCGTGTTCGTGGTGTGTACCGTCTCTGATACCAACGTCTTCATGTCCAAAACCAAGTCAACACAAACACCCACGAGTATTTGACAAACACGGCGTCAAGTACGCATGCGCACAAAGCCTGATGAGATCGCACTTCTCGTCCCGGGTCACGAGTGCTCGAGATTTCACGAGATCGGTTGAAAACGAGGTAAAGATGGCCGACAATCGAGGAACGCGGAGATTCATCCCGCACCAAATAAGTAAAAACAAACACTCGACGCGATCTGCGGAATCCGGCGGGAAAAGTGGGTTTGGAGAGAAAATACCGACGGAAAGACAATTTCTGCTCCGTGTAGAGAAAGGCCAGGGTGGTGTTTATCTATGGAGGGATGTTCAGAAAAAAAGTAAATAACTCGGGCTGTATCAACAGACTGATGTGGGGGGATTATGGTGGAGTTCTGTGGATTATTTATGTATGGTATGCTGACATCCCACAAATTATATCAAAATCTGTAATGGTGTCAAGATTCGACGGGAATATTGACTTTAAAACCGGAATGGTGTGATGGCGACATGTTAGAAAGGTGCCTGTAGGAGTGTGTTATTACATAAAGATTATTACCTGAGATTACATGAGTTCTCAATATCTGCTGAGAGAAATGCCAAAGTTACACATGTTGTGAATTTAGAGAAGTAACTCCACTGAAAATAACTTTTAGAGTAAAAATAATCAAATCAAAACCATATTTCATGATATCTGTCTCATATGTATTATATGATTATATATGATATGTGGTTATATTTAATATATAATTGTATATAATATCTAATTATGATATCATCATCTTTACACTGAGTAATGTATGATGAAGAAAAAGAGGAAAATCATTAAAAATTTGTTTCACCTTAGAATCATAGTATCATGTATACTAATTGCATGAATGCTACACAATGTTTGAGACTTCCTTCTTGAGTTGATAATGGCATTCTTCTGTGAGATCTCTCTTGTAATGTTTTGAGCCACCGCGGACGAACCGGGATGAACCGGGAGTGATGTGAGACAACTTAACGAGACGGCATGTAGTGGTTGCCGTGGCAGATTTTTTAACCGTAAAATTGACCACCTGACCAGAGCTAATGAGAATCATACTGAGCCGTTGATTAATGCCACATGACTGAATCTTACCAACTGCAGTTGGCCGTACAGGGCACCGTGGATGCACCGTGGACAAAACGTGAGGGACGTGACACAACGGCATAGACAATGTGACCCTAGAACATCCTCAACCCACAGACATCATGGCTGCCAGGATCATAGTGGAAACACAAATTCATAACTTCCGTGATCATCTAGAAGGGCTCACTACATTTTGGTGAAACATGGCCGCTGTGGTCGATTTGGTAAAATATGGCCGCCGTGGTCATTTCGGTGAAACATGGCTGCCGTGGTCGTGTTGGTGAAACCTGATGAAACGTGGCTGCCGTGGTCGTTTCAGTAAAACGTGGCCGCAGTTTTGTTTGTTTGGTTTGATTTTACGTCCAGTCAAACATTATAGGTCCTTTCCAGACTTTCTCAAGGTTCTTTTACACCACTAGGGTGGTGATTGAATCTATGTGATGAATTCAGGTAGAAATCTCACCCCTACACTATTTACCGAGGTGAGAGTTCTTTTACTTCCCACACCACATAGACATGGTATGAGAAGGATGGCTTTTGATATAGCAGTAAATCTACCACTGCTGGGGGTGGGACTCAAACCCACAAAGTCTTACAACCTTGGGGTCACAAGTCCGGTGCTCTAACCACTGAGCTAACTCCCCACCCCCTGTTGCCGCGGTGGTCGTTTCAGTAAAACATGGCTGTCGTGGTCGTTTCGATGAAATGTGGTGAAACATGGTCGCCGTGGTCATATTGGTGAAACGTGGTGAAACATAGCCACCGTGGTCGTTTTGGTGAAACGTGGTGAAACGTGGTGAAACGTAGCCACCGTGGTCTTTTTGGTGAAACGTGGTGAAACATGGTGAAACGTAGCCACCATGGTCGTTTCGGTGAAATGTGGTAAACGTAACCACCGTGGTCGTTTCGGTGAAACGTGGTGAAACGTAGCCACCGTGGTCGTTTTGGTGAAACGTGGTGAAACGTGGTGAAACGTAGCCACCGTGGTCGTATCGGTGAAACGTGGTGAAACGTGGTCGCCGTGGCCCGCCGTGGTCGCCGTGGTCGCCGTGGTCGCCATACCCCAGTGTAAACCTGGCATGAGAGGAGAGTTGCGGAATGCCGTCCCCATTAGCCTCTTTGCTTAGTTGACAGGCTGGTCTCCTAACAGGGCCACTATTTGCCCTTTTAGTGGCCACAATGCGCCGATGCAAAACAACCACTGGATCCCCGGATCAACACCAAATCCCTGTGAACTCAAATAACACCCCCGACCTACCTCACCCGCACACCCCTCCTAAAACACACGGCCAATCCCTGAAACCAAATTTATTTTTCATTCCTTCTCTCTCTTTGCACACACATGGCCGCAGAAATCAGCCCCAAAATGAATAAATTAAGAGAAAAAAATTGAGAAAACCGTGAAATCACCTGCTTTTGTGTAAATCCTGAAATTAAAACAGGAAGAATGAATTTTACGCAACGATGCCAGCAGACGACTTTTTTTAGTGCCACTCCGCAGTAAAAATGGCGCCAAATTTTGCGTGGCTGCATTTTTGAGCGGCTTCATGCAGGCCCACAGCAGGCCGGGATCTATTGACATGTTTTATATAACCTCAGCCGCCAGATATTCATTGGTTGTTGACGCAGCGCGAATTGACACAGACGACAAATATATAAACCAGTGACATGCTCAAACAACTGAGTGTCGTCCGGTGTTGACACACGCCGCCGCGTAATGTCTGTTTGGCGCTTCTGTAATCCTTAACCCTTTATTCCCGCTACTGGCGCTTCTGTAATCCTTAACCCTTTATTCCCGCTACTGGCGCTTCTGTAATCCTTAACCCTTTATTCCCGCTACTGGCGCTTCTGTAATCCTTAACCCTTTATTCCCGCTACTGGCGCTTCTGTAATCCTTAACCCTTTATTCCCGCTACTGGCGCTTCTGTAATCCTTAACCCTTTATTGCCGCTACTGGCGCTTCTGTAATCCTTAACCCTTTATTCCCGCTACTGGTCTAATCCTTAACCCTTTATTCCCGCTACTGGCGCTTCTGTAATCCTTAACCCTTTATTCCCGCCACTGGCGCTTCTGTAATCCTTAACCCTTTATTCCCGCTACTGGCGCTTCTGTAATCCTTAACACTTTATACCCAATACTGGTCTGTAATCCTTAACCCTTTATATCCACTACTGGCGCTTCTGTAATCCTTAACCCTTTATTCCCGCCACTGGCGCTTCTGTAATCCTTAACCCTTTATTCCCGCTACTGGCGCTTCTGTAATCCTTAACCCTTTATTCCCGCCACTGGTCATAATCCTTAACCCTTTATACCCGCTACTGGTCTTAATCCTTAACCCTTTATTCCCGCTACTGGCGCTTCTGTAATCCCTAACCCTTTATATCCAATACTGGTCGTAATCCTTAACCCTTTATTCCCACTACTGGTCGTAATCCTTAACCCTTTATTCCCGCTACTGGCGCTTCTGTAATCCTTAACCCTTTATTCCCGCTACTGGCGCTTCTGTAATCCTTAACCCTTTATTCCCGCCACTGGTCATAATCCTTAACCCTTTATACCCGCTACTGGTCTTAATCCTTAACCCTTTATTCCCGCTACTGGCGCTTCTGTAATCCCTAACCCTTTATATCCAATACTGGTCGTAATCCTTAACCCTTTATTCCCACTACTGGTCGTAATCCTTAACCCTTTACCCCCACTTCTGGCACCTCTGTAATCCTTAACCCTTTACCCTTGGGAATCTCGGCTTTTGTATATTTGTTCCATAGGCTTAACATTGGGAACTCGTTCTCCATGCCTCTATGATTATTGCAGCCCATTCTCCATGGTCTACATCCTGTGTGTTGTTCATTCTTTTAGTCTTTACAGGAGTGAGTTAAATACAGAAAGAAAGAAGTCATTCTCCAACTCGTTTGAACGCATTTGTTTGGATATGAATAGTCGACAAGCTCGTAGTGGAATATTATTGTTATTATTAAGTGGAATATTATTGTTGTTATTATCATGTTTATTATTATTGTTGTTATTAGTGTCGTCATTATTATAACTATAATTATCATTGTTATCATTGCTATTATCATTATCATAATTTTTATAGACGGCACCCTGGCTCTTATAAACCATGAGGTCTCCAGCCACCACCGAGTACTGTATATACCTCACCTATGAGAGGTGGTACACATTCTCCTTTATCGTGAGTTATATCTTATCGTAAAACCAGGATATATCATTCAGAATATTAAACAGCACCATGGCTCTTATAAACTGTGAGGTCTCCGACCACCACCGAGTCCTGCCCGCTTGAATAAATTACGAGCGAGAAAAAAGTCTCCCAGAATTGTCTTTGGGGCCATAGTGTTTTATAGAATAATCTGCAGTAAAACAGAAGATATTGTGACAATAAGATTAATCTAAACCTCTTACAAGGTGTTGCATACAAATACATGTACATTCATTTAGAAAGTATCTTCACTTCTGTCATAGAACACTGAATGTAAAAAAACACGTCCAACATGTCGTTTATCGTTTGAGTTATCGTATCGTCCAGCACTGCTGCAGAAACGAACGAACTTTATTCAACAGCCCCCAGGTCCGGGACCCAGGACCGGGACATCGTTACTGAGAGCGGAGACGAGAGACGAGAGACGAAAGTCATTAACTCAAAACAGACTTCCGCCAATCATCATCATCATGTATGGAAAAAGACGTTTGAAGTATAAATGATTGTCAAGGTTTTTAATCAAGATTCTGTCGTTTTAAAGTTGTCTTATTAGGTGAAGACATAGTTACTGAGTCTATAGCTGGCCTCTTGCGGTCTTTTGTTCCATATTAAATACGGTATTTATGGTACAAAAGGCCAGGAATGGCATTTATCCTACACTTAATCAAAAAACTCCATGGGCTTAACATTGGGTCACTGTATTCGGTCTGGAGTTCAGAAAAATGAAAAATATCGCTCTAGTGGGATATACTTCACAAATGACGTCATTTGTTTATATAGAAGTAATTTAGAAGGGCGGAGTAGGATAAATTCTAAACCAAACTCGAGTTAGTCGTGTTATTGTTCATCGCACTCCGGCAAGATCGCGTATTACTGCTCTCGGCTTCGCCTCGCACAGTAATATGCGATCTTGCCATCGTGCGATAAACAACAACATGACTAACTCTTGTTTGGTTTCTCCATATCTACGAACTCTGAAACTACATTGTTTTATTGTATACCTAAAATTGATTAGAAAAAGGCAATCTATTACAAAGTCATTCCTTCCTAGCCGACTCAGTACGTCACACTGTGCCCGAACATTGTTTGTACTGCACCCCTAGGAGTCTCATACACGTTTGGCAACAGGTATTTAATTAGTTTGCTCAAGTCTTTGATTTTGAATCTTCATTAAATGATTCAACACAATCAGAATAAAGTTCATTTAAGTATGTATCCTTCTCTGACTGGCCCATGAATCAAAGACTTGTCCACTATGAACAGAATCTCCTGTTTATGGCCCCAAGCCGCTCCCTGTCACCCTATACTTCCTCCTACCCCTCCCCCCTCCCCTCCTTCAGTTCCCTGGCTGCTTGTGTTGCCATAGCAATAAATTTCGCCTATTCCTGACTGACCCGATTAAGATCAAAGTGAGAGGGTATCAATCTCCCATCAGATATCTGACCAGTAGCCATGATATCTGTATTGAGAGTGTTGGGAATATTGGAGCTAAACAGCGCCAGAAATCCAACACAAATACCGATTGTACCAGTCCCTGTATCCCAACGAGGAGCGTAGACATAGAATGCAGGGACTGGAGCCAGTCTATTATTTAAAAACTAAGAGCAAATGGTATGTTCATCATTGATGAATGAGCCTGCAATTAAAACTTAAATAACAATTTAAAGGAATAATAATGATACACACCAACATCATTACAGTGCCCTACATGTACTTTAAAATTGAGACAGGATAGATTCAGGAACCAGTGAGAGCATTTTACCTCCATGGCTTTATTACTCTATGGATATCGTGTCCATGGTGCGACAGTTTAAAATACCGACCCCATAGTGTTATGCCACGTTTACACCATAGTGTTATGCCACGTTTACACCATAGTGTTATGCCAGGTTTACACCATAGTGTTATGCCACGTTTACACCATAGTGTTATGCCACGTTTACACCATAGCATTATGCTAGGTTTACACCATAGTGTTATGCCAGGTTTACACCACAGAGGCCACGTTTCGCTGGCTCGAAGCTCACATTGTCCATGCCGTTGTGTCACGTCCCTCACGTTTTGTCCACGGTGCGTTCATGGTGCCCTGTACGGCCATCTGCGGTCAGTTACGTTATGTGGCGTTGATCATGGGTCACTACGGCCCGCTATGATTCTCAATAGCACCGTGGCTGATTTTTTGACAGTTTAAATGTGAGCAACCAAGGTGAGTTACGTTTCTCAATGCCGTCCCGCTGAGTTGTCTCACGTCCCTCCCGGTTCATCCCGGTTCGTCCACGGTGGCTCAAAACGTGGTCCCCATCGTTGCGTTGTAAACCAAGCATTAACAAGATAAACGACCTTCTTGTGATTACTTTCACCTACCGGTAGGAGATATTCAACTGGAGACCATAGAGACAGCCAGGACCTGCTGGAGAGGTTACTGGGCACAGAGCTATGGCTAATTCTGCCATCATCCGCCAGGAAATTGTAAAAATATGCCACAGTAGTCGGGGTAGACTTGCATAAGTCTTTGATTATAAACATTCATTAAATGATTAAACACAATCAGAATAAAGTTCATCAAAGTATGTATCTTTCTCTGACTGGCCCATGAATCCACCAGGAAATTGTAAAAATGCACCTAAATAGTCGGGGGACAACCACTATTTTCTGCTGTCATAATCTATAAATAATCACGAGACGAGGCTAAAACCTCTACAGCAAGCAAAAAAGAAACGTATCTTTAATCAATTCCATTGATAACTGGACCAACCACCTGGTGTTTTGTTTAGCATCGGGGGCACTATGGCCGCATCCATATCACAATAGCTATGTGCCCTATACGTGCTTCATTCGTGGAAGGCTGACGATAATGAAGGTAGGTGGTCGGACAATGCCTCCACAATGCGCGCAGTGGTCGCGCCTCTAACTCAATAAGCTCGCTATATAGCCCGCTATTAATGACTTTACTCCACAAAGACTGACAGCTGCCGTACCCCGCGCGCTATAACGAGTGACATAATCTGACATTCTGCCCGCACACACACCACACATGGCCGGTGGAGATATGAAGTAATTACGGCGGTGTAGTTCACCAGCCACCGCGCAATGCAATAAACACGGGGCGATGATAGGGGAAGAGTGAGAGGGGGGGTAAAGTGTGATGCGATCCTATCTCACTGTGATGAGAATTGATATGGCACATTATTAGTTATCCCACTAGCCATCATATAGGTCTCCATAGACTTAAAACGGTGTGACTGTATGCCACGGTTATTAACCTACCCCTCATATAAATCTCCATAGATTTAACATGGTGTGACTGTATACCACGGTTATTATCCTACCCCTCATATAAATCTCCGTAACATGGTGTGACTGTATACCACGGTTATTAACCTACCCCTCTTATGAATCTCCATAGACTTAACGTGGTGTGACTGTATGCCACGGTTATTATCCTACCCCTCATATAAATCTCCATAGATTTAACATGGTGTGACTGTATACCACGGTTATTATCCTACCCCTCATATAAATCTCCATAGACTTAACATGGTGTGACTGTATGCCATGGTTATTATCTTACCCCTCATATAAATCTCCATAGACTTAACATGGTGTGACTGTATGCCACGGTTATTATCTTACCCCTCATATAAATCTCCATAGACTTAACATGGTGTGACTGTATGCCACGGTTATTATCTTACCCCTCATATAAATCTCCATAGACTTAACATGGTGTGACTGTATGCCACGGTTATTACCCTACCCCTCATATAGATCTCCATAGACTTAACATGGTGTGACTGTATGCCATGGTTATTATCCTACCCCTCATATAGGTCTCCATAGACTTAACATGGTGTGACTGTATGCCGCAGTTATTATCCTACCCCTTATATCAATCTCCATAGACTTAACATGGTGTGAATGTATGCTACGGTTATTATCCTACCCCTCATATAAATCTCTATAGACTTAACATGGTGTGACTGTATGCCACGGGTATGCCATAAAATACTGATATGCCATTGGTGAGATATGTTGTTAAAAGGGTGTGGCAGGATTGGATGAAATCTAAACATGCCTCAATTTCATACAGTGTACTGCACAGGGTGCAGTACAGAATTTGTGCTGCATAGAGAGCAGTACGTAACAATCAAATATGCAACAGGCTGTATAATAAAGCTCTGGAGTTCCAGAGTTAATGTGAAATCTAATTTCAGAACAGTAACTACAGGACAAGTTTGTAGATGGACGGATGTTAGATCAACAATAGATATTGGCAAGTCAATATGAATACCTTACAGCCCGTATAGGGTAACGAAGGGCAATATGAATACCATACGGCTAACAGGGGGCAATATGAATACCGTATGGCCCTTGTAAGTAACAGAGGGCAATATGAATACCGTACGGCCTGTGTAAGGTAACAAGGGACAATATGAATACCATACGACCCGTGTAAGGTAACAGGGGGCAATATGAATACCATACGGCCCTGTGTAAGGTAACGGGGGGCAATATGAATACCATACGGCCTGTGTAAGGTAACGGAGGGCAATATGAATACCATACGGCCCTGTGTAAGGTAACGGAGGGCAATATGAATACCATACGGCCCTGTGTAAGGTAACGGGGGGCAATATGAATACCATACGGCCCTGTGTAAGATAACGGAGGGCAATATGAATACCATACGGCCCTGTGTAAGGTAACGGGGGGGCAATATGAATACCATACGGCCCTGTGTAAGATAACGAAGGGCAATATGAATACCATACTGCCTGTGTAAGGTAACGGAGGGCAATATGAATACCATACGGCCCTGTGTAAGATAACGAAGGGCAATATGAATACCATACGGCCCTGTGTAAGGTAACGGAGGGCAATATGAATACCATACGGCCCTGTGTAAGGTAACGGAGGGCAATATGAATACCATACGGCCCTGTGTAAGGTAACAGAGGGCAATATGAATACCGTACGGCCCTGTGTAAGGTAACGGAGGGCAATATGAATACCATACGGCCCTGTGTAAGGTAACGGGGGGCAATATGAATCCCATACGGCCCTATGTAAGGGAACGGAGGGCAATATGAATACCATACGGCCTGTGTAAGGTAACGGAGGGCAATACGAATACCATACGGCCCTGTGTAAGGTAACGGAGGGCAATATAAATACCATACGGCCCTGTGTAAGGTAACAGAGGGCAATATGAATACCGTACGGCCCTGTGTAAGGTAACGGAGGGCAATATGAATACCATACGGCCCTGTGTAAGGTAACGGAGGGCAATATCAATACCATACGGCCCTGTGTAAGGTAACAGAGGGCAATATCAATACCATAAGGCTAACAGGGGGCAATATGAATACCATACTGCACTGTGTAAGGTAACAGAGGGCATACGACCTGTGTAAGGTAAAGCGGCAATATGAATACCATACCACCCGTGTAAGGTAAAGGGGAGGGGTTGATGGGACACGAGCTCTGGCCTTAAACTTTGATAGGTTCCTCTCACAGATACACACTTGTATACTCATAGCTTAGACCCACACATATACACACTCATAGACTCATACGTTAAACGCACAGAGATACACACTCATAGCTTAGACCCACACAAATACAGCATATACACACTCATAGATTAGACTCACACTGATACACACTCATAGACTCATAGGTTAAACGCACACAGATACACACTCACAGACTCATAGGTTAAACACACAGAGATACACACTCATAGACTCATAGCTTAGACGCACACAAATACACACTCATAGACTCATAGGTTAAACACACACAGATACATACTCATAGACTCATAGGTTAAACTCACACAGATACACACTCATAGACTCATAGGTTAAACCCACACAGAGATACACACTCATAGCTTAGACCCACACAAATACACACTCATAGACTCATAGGTTAAACACACACAGATACACACTCATATACTCATAGGTTAAACACACACATATACACACTCATAGACTCATAGATTAGACCCACACAGATACACACTCATAGACTCATAGGTTAAACCCACACATATACACACTCATAGACTCATAGGTTAAACGCACACAGATACACACTCATAGACTCATAGGTTAGATGCACACAGAGATACACCCTCATAGACTCATAGGTTAAACACACACATATACACACTCATTGACTCATAGGTTAAACGCACACATATACACACTCATAGACTCATAGGTTAAACGCACACAGATACACACTCATAGACTCATAGGTTAAACGCACACATATACACACTCATAGACTCAAATGTTAGACGCACACATATACACTCTCATAGACTCATAGGTTAGACCCACACACTCACACACTCATAGACTCATAGGTTAAACGCACACAGATACACACTCATAGACTCATAGGTTAAACCCACACAGATACACACTCATAGACTCATAGGTTAGACGCACACAGAGATACACTCATAGACTCATAGGTTAAACCCACACAGATACACACTCATAGACTCATAGGTTAGACGCACACAGAGATACACTCATAGACTCATAGGTTAGACACACACAAATACACTCACAGACTCACAGAGTAGATTCACACCCTCACAGACCCATAGACTCAGTGGAAGCCAACACAAAGCCAAGGCACAGTGGCGCCCTCTGGCCCGTCTCGGCGGCGGTGGTGGAACTCTCCAGTGCGGGAGGTAGAGAGTGAGTGGAGGTAGATAGCGGTGGCAGGCGGCCTCAGTTAGAACTGTGTCGTGTGGCGCGGACAAAGTACCTGCCGTGTACCGGACCACGCGGACTTAAACCCTTACTGAGAACCACTGGATATTACGCCTACAGAGGAATGAGAGCACTGGACGTCAAGGTAGGTTCCGCTCCGTGTTTCTCTGTGTACACTGGGGCTGTGTTTGTCGCGGGGAGGATGCGGGGAGAGTGTCGGGAGCGGGGAGAAGGCAGGCCATGGTGCGGCCGGGATGGCGGCGGGCGGGCACGGCTGGGCTTCCCCTCCGCCGCCGCCGCCGCCGCCGCCGCTGGCCCAGTTTGCCGGCCGAGCGAGGCACGCACGCGGGTAGGGGGAAGACAGCGACGACGACGACTACCCACAACTTCCCCCAACCCCATCCAGAAACCCGGCTCCTATCTAACCCCACCCGCCTCAGAACACACCAGAAACTCGTCAGGGGTGAGGTGCGGGTTTCGGGGATTCCTCTGTGGGTGTTTTGGGCGGGGTGGGGGCCGACAACACGGCGGGGAGGCGCGGGTTGTTGACGGGACTTGGTCTCCGTTGAGCCCCGTTCGCGGTCGGCATAGTTCGGTGAGGGGCCCTCTCTCTCTACTCTCTGTGTTTTCGTCGTAGCCCGTGAAGAAAGGCCCGACTCTCACCCGGGGCTGCCGAGTGGTGGCCTACTTATTCTCCCGTCTCTGACTCCGGAGTTGTAGTGGTAGTAGCGAGGGCAAACCCCGACAGGGTGCTGGGGTGAGGGAGGGCCGGGGGGGGGGGGGGGGGGTCTACCGAACTCCCCTCGCCCCAGGCTAACCCCTATAACCAAGGTAGAGCTCCCGTGCAACAGTCACAACATGTGCAGGCCTCTATATTCTCAACACTGGGGGGTTCTGGAGTCCACAGACTTAGTTAACGCCAAACCCGACAAGGTTTTACATGAATCTCAGTACAGTAGGAAGTTTATGTTTAGTACATAATCTCGATTAGAGCCCATAATGTGCATACTTCCGTTGGAATGCTAGCGGAAGTATGTCAGAGGAGAGGGTGCACATAGTTTAAATATGTTTGACTTGACTTGGAGCCTATAAATCTAATCTCTTATAAAATGACCTGTAATTCCAGTCTATTCTGGAGTGGACAATGGGGCATCTAGAGTCAGTGTTGCTACAATGATAATAATACAATAGACACTAATGGATGTTTACGATTACTAAGCCTCTATGGTCGATGGTGTTCATATTGCAGTAAAACTAACACACCCTTTGTGTATGAGCCCATAGTTCTAGCGTAGTGACCCTATAGATGGGATTTGGAGATTTTATACAAACACTCCGCATACTCAGGCGGTTTGCGTTCAGGCCTTACATCGACAGCGCTAATACCCGCCCTGTATCCACGTTCGAGTGCCTCTTTAAAGGTGCCTGGTCACTTAAAGGCATGTCGGAAATACCTAGACTGGCTCCAGTCTACTCTCCTCAATGGGATACAGGTCAACTGATTCATGGGCCAGTCAGATAAGAATACATACTTTAATTAACTATATTCTGATTGTGATTAATTATTTAATGAATTTTCATAATCAAAGGCTTGAGCAAGTCTAGACAATACCCAGTAACGCAACCTGGTGATTTGGGAAAACTGACAATTATCAATGTACTCATATACCAAAATGAGTGAAGTATGATATATTGTCGAGTTTGACCCAACCCAATAGGTAAATTGGGTCAGTTTATATTTGGGTAATATGTATGGGAAATGCACTGAAACATATAGTTGTATTCAATTCTTTCGAAAACAAGGACGATAAACTATGGTTTTTTAGAGCTTAAATGTGTATATAGGTCTACTATAATCTGCTATAATCTGTGGAAGTTTCAAGAAAATGACATGGGTTTTACTAACTATGTAGAAAACAATTTTTTTCAATTTTTATATATTCTATTATAATATTCATCTATGAATTAAAAACTAGCACGGTGGCCCTAGAATTTTAAGCTAGAAATGTGTTCTGTGAAATTTTGGGATCGCCATTTAGAATTTTCAGGAAATTGACACGGGTTTTAATATTCCAGGTGAATTGTCTAATATGCCTTTAATACAGAGAATGCGTGGCTTTACTACACTGGTCCCTGCCCCCTGACACGGGAGCGGAGCAGTGACCGCGACTTAAGCCCCCAGTAGGCGACTTACGTACTTAGGATCGGACTAGGGAGGTGTACCAACAAAACAATAACTGGATTACCGCAACTGACTTCAGGATTAGGGAGGAGCCCGTGAAGACTTTGACGTGACTTTTGTCGAGTCAAAACGAGGCTCTGTAGGCCGTCCAATCTCAAAGTTAACTCGCCTGACCTTTAGGTGAGGCGACCTTTCATATACATATATATGTGTGTATATATACAAGACGCGCAAGTCGCCACCACACATCTCTATATCACACAGGGTTTCCGCTAACAGAGATAGAGTTTTCTTCGTAAAATACACTCATGATCTAGGAGAAGTCAATTTTCTTTCGGAATGGATGGCCTTTTGGAACATGGGGAGGAAAATATGATTGTAAGAAATTGAGGCTCATTGTTTTGTTTTTTTTCTCATGGGGAATGTGTTGCCAGATATCTTTGCATTTTGACTTCTCTGTTGGGAAACAACGGTAGCCGAGTGTCAAGACCCGTCCACTGACACCCCGAGTCCACGGACACCTCATGTCCGCTGACACCCTGAGTCAACTGACACCCTGAGTTGCCATGTCGTCTGACACCTCATGTCCACTGATGCCCGAGTTGCCATGTTCACTGACACCCTGTGTCCACTGACACCCTGTGTCTACTGACACCCTGTGTCCACTGACACCCTATGTCCACTGACACCCTGTATCCACTGACACCCCGTGTCCACTGACACCCTGTGTCCACTGACACCCTGTGTCTACTGACACCCTGTGTCCACTGACACCCTGTGTCCACTGACACCCTGTGTCCACTGACACCCCGTGTCCACTGACACCCCGTGTCCACTGACACCCCGTGTCCACTGACACCCCGTGTCCACTGACACCCTGTCTACTGACACCCTGACACCCTATGTCTACTGACACCCTGTGTCTACTGACACCCTGTGTCCACTGACACCCTGTGTCTCCTGACACCCTGTTTCCAACAACACGCTGTGTCTCCTGACACCCCAAGTCGATGTGTCCACTGACACCCTGTGTCCACTGACACCCCGTGTCCACTGACACCCCGTGACCCCTGACACCCCGTGTCTCCTGACACCCCGTTTCCAACAACACGCTGTGTCTACTGACACCCCAAGTCGATGTGTCCACTGACACCCTGTGTTGCCACTATCAGCGGCCCCTCCTCCCGGAAGTCGGCCTGCTGAGCATGCCCACGTGTGGTTGGATTAGTGGTTAGTCCCAGTGAGTGTATGTGTGTGTGAGGGGGGGGTGTAAGGAAGAGTGTGTGTGTGTGTGGGGGGGGGGAGGGGTGTAAGGAAGAGTGTGTGTGTGTGTGTGTGGGGGGGGGGGTTATAAGGAAGGGTGTGTCAGCCAAGCCGTGGGAAGGATAGATGAAAGAGGGAGGTAGAGGAAAAGAGGAACTGGCATTATTTATGTAAAGGGCTGTCAGCTTGTAAGATGGAGGAAATCTCCCGGGGGTGGAGGGGGGGGGGGGTCCCCCAGCTAAGTAGGCGACTTACAGTCATGAGGTATCAAACATATGAGTGTAGTGGTATGAAAGTGATGTTCGTTTCTTTTTAAGCAATGATCCATGAGAGGAAATACCATATCATATCTCTCTGACTGACCTATGAAAGATATATGTGTAATTGTTAAGTATTCAATAAAACAAGAACCATTTTACGCTAATTTTTGTGCGTAAGATATATAGATATAATTCAGGAATATGCACTAAACTAGACCCCGTTAGTTACCCCAGACATGTATACGTCTGTCACTGAGAGAGTCAGTCACGTAGACGGAATTAACCTTTTACGTCTAACTCACTGTTTATGATTCAAGGACAGAACATTATTCCAACACTATTTGAAGCAAATTCCCATTTAGATTAAGATCCAGGTCACAGCTGGTATTTAGTCGATATTTACAGATGGTGGTTGGTGGCAGTTTTGTTCTATGGACGGAGTATGTCGTTTGTATCGTGAAAACGCCCGTATTGGGAACATAAAGGGGGAACAGTACGGCTATTTATTATCCACCTAATACAGAGTGCCCATAGAAAACACATAGGTAGCGTGTATGGACATTCCCGGCGCATACAGATATGTTGTATGCTCCGGGTGGCGCATACGGAAAAATAGTGTGTATGGAAAAATAGTGCATAACTAAAATGAACTGATATCGACATGTCACTTGTGCAGAAAAGGTGGATAATAAATACAATATGGACTGGTTTCAGATAAAAGCGGTTGTATGCTCCTAGGAGTTGACTCTACGCAATATCCTGGCATACGCTCGGATATTACTACGCGTCAACTCCTCTGATCATACGGCCGCTTGTATCTGAAACCAGTCAATATTGTGTATGTATACACACAAACAGTGGTCATTTACATGTGGCATATCTGACTATTTAACCGTCCAACTGTGTCCTACAGCTGGGTATGCCATCGAGATGGCATCCTTCATCGATACTTGGGCCTGCTGGGGTTCACCGACATGACACCATACACGGGCATCCACATGATCCATACACGGGCATCGACATGATCCATACACGGGCATCCACATGATCCATACACGGGCATCCACATGATCCATACACGGGCATCCACATGATCTCTACACGGGCATCCACATGATCCATACACGGGCATCCACATGATCCATACACGGGCATCCACATGATCCATACACGGGCATCCACATGATCCATACACGGGCATCCACATGATCCATACACGGGCATCTACATGACACCATACACGGGCATCCACATGACACCATACACAGGCATCCACATGACACCATACACAGGCATCCACATGATCCATACACAGGCATCCACATGATCCATACACAGGCATCCACATGACACCATACACAGGCATCCACATGATCCATACACGGGCATCCACATGATCCATACACGGGCATCCACATGATCCATACACGGGCATCCACATGATCTCTACACGGGCATCCACATGATCCATACACGGGCATCCACATGATCCATACACGGGCATCCACATGATCCATACACGGGCATCCACATGATCCATACACGGGCATCCACATGACACCATACACAGGCATCCACATGACACCATACACAGGCATCCACATGATCCATACACGGGCATCCACATGATCCATACACGGGCATCTACATGACACCATACACGGGCATCCACATGACACCATACACAGGCATCCACATGACACCATACACAGGCATCCACATGATCCATACACAGGCATCCACATGATCCATACACGGGCATCCACATGACACCATACACAGGCATCCACATGACACCATACACAGGCATCCACATGATCCATACACGGGCATCCACATGATCCATACACGGGCATCCACATGATCCATACACAGGCATCCACATGATCCATACACGGGCATCCACATGATCCATACACGGGCATCCACATGATCCATACACGGGCATCCACATGATCCATACACGGGCATCCACATGATCCATACACAGGCGTCCACATGATCCATACACGGGCATCCACATGATCCATACACCGGCATCCACATGATCCATACACCGGCATCCACATGATCCATACATGGGCATCCACATGACACCATACACAGGCATCCACATGATCCATACACAGGCATCCACATGATCCATACATGGGCATCCACATGATCCATACACAGGCATCCACATGACACCATACACAGGCATCCACATGATCTCTACATCACAGATTCTAGAAGTATTGCAGAGGTTCAGAGATGTCAGTTTTCCCTCTATTCCGAGAGGAATTCTTTGGTTTCATGTTCAGTTCATGACGGTGCCGCTCTTCCATTGGGGCCCTATGGTGGGCAACTGTCACTCGTTGTCTCGGGCCAATAATCATATACACAAGGTAGTGACAACAACTGTAGGGAAAGTCAACTTCCCGGCTGATGAAGTGTTTTGGTGAGATGAGATGGTGATGAGGTAATAATAATAATGATCAACAAACGAGAGTATTAGATTCGCTATCATGTGGTAGCAGGATAATCATCATATCAGCAGATTAGAGTCAATTCAGACCAGGGATTAGAGTCAATTCAGACCCGGGATTAGAGTCAATTCAGACCAGGGATTAGAGTCAATTCAGACCAGGGAATCAAGCACTGTGCGACAATTATCAGAGGCAGTATGGGTAGGACAACAGTTCAGTTATTGTAAACACTACAGTGTAATAAACAGAGCATGAGTAGTATAATAGTTATACCCAGTTACAATCACGTATCAGATCTTCAGTGACCACAAGTAGAAAGCAAAGGGGCTAGCATAAGCATGAGCAAGACAGAATAGTACAGTGCTTAATCTGTGTGATTTACATGTTTTTTTCAGTCCCTTTGAGGCATTATGATTGCACGTGAAAAATATTTCCTTTATTCCCCCCCCCCCCCCCTTCTACTGACATCCCTGAGAGGTGTGCGAACATTCTCTCTCTGTGTTGGGAGCCACACTCTCCCTCCTACTCACAGTCCCTCACTCTCCTCACACAGTCTCTGCCCCTCCACCAGGCCGTTATAAATAATACGCGCCCTTTGTGAGGTAGCAGAGTGGTTTCAAGAGCCCCCGCTGGGGTTTGGGGTTCGGTCCTGGGGCTGTGAGGGTGAGGGGGAGTGTGAGGGGGTTATACCCCTCTCTCTCTACCTCACTATGTCGGGGTAGTTATGTGAGTCGGGTTTTAGGACCACGTGCAAGCACGACCAGGAACAAGAGGGGTAGTCAGGGGTGTGGCCCCTGCTTTCTGATGGGGGCGGGCCCCCCCGGACCCCCCTCTCACGGAGACAGACGTCACTGTGTGCTGCCACCTACCGGCCCGCCTGTGAGGGGGGGGGGGGGGGCGTGGCGTAGTGGGGGCGTGTGGCACTCCACATCGCGATGCATCCCGGTTATTACTGCATGTTGATGTAGACAATGATCGAGGGTTTCGTGGACAGGCGGCCGTAAACCACGAGCGGTTGACGCGTAGTAATACACCAGCCTCAGCGAGTGTGTTACGAGGTCACGTGGTTGTACGCTCCTCAGAGTTGACCCCTTGCAATATCCTGGCATGCACTCGGATATTACTACGCATCCACTCCGAGGAGCAAACGGCCGCTTGTATCTGAAACCAGTCAATATTTACCTACCACATAAAAAAGTGTTAGAATTCTGTGGAGTCCGCTTGGAGTTTCTCCCGCACATAGTGTCAGAGTGAACCAGACCTAGGCTTGGAGACTGCAGAGCCACGAGAGTGAGATTTTCGTGAAGTTATTCTCTCTGTAGATGCAGACTGAGATAAACTCACCTACATGTGTATCATTTCAAGCCATGTTGACGACATGATTCAGAACTGTAGTTTTCTTATCTCCTTATTTTGAGATCAGTCTCATGACCATGGCCTTACGCTGGTACCAATGTGTCTGTTTGTGTTTGCCAGGTACCAGATCATGACTGAAGTACCTGTGTCGCGCCGAATGATAGCCCCTCAAGTATTACGCTGGTTGCTGGCAACATACTCAGCATTACTGAGTGAATTTGGGTGAATTTGGGGTGACCCTTTACAGGGGTATTATACGGAAACTGGCTGACTGTCTTCGTACGTCAAATATACGCGGTGAAGTTATCCCGATGCTGTAGGCAGAGGGTTGAATGTAATCCATAATTTTACGAAGGATTTTGAGGTACGAAGACAGTCAGCCTGTTTACGTATTATTAAACCCCGTACGGTACAGTGTGCCGTACGGGTATAAATACGCCATGGGTAGGAGCGGGTAGTATACGCAGTTCATACTGTCACAGGTATATAATAATACCATGTGTACACGGTGGTTTTACGGATACATCTAGACTGGCTCCCGTCCCTGCATCCTATGTCTACTCTCCTCGCTTTGATTCATGGGCTAGTCAGAGAAGGATACATACTATTGAACTTTATTCTGACTGTTTTAAATCATTTGATGAATGTTCATAATCAAAGACTTGAGCAAGTCTAGGAGACATCTAAGAGAACCCTGTAACAATAGTAGTCCCTGTATCTCAGGTCGTGACTAAATATCACCCTCTACAAACTCCGGGGACTGGGCCCCTGACGGCTGGGGGGGGGGGGGGGGGGGGGGGGCGGTACGGGGGGGGGGGGGGTACTCCGCGGAAACCCTGTTTACTCGGCGGTGTGTAACAGGAGGAGGGATTGTTTTGAGAAGAAGCGTTGACAACAGACAGTAGAAGGTGTTGACTTTGTGAAGTGGATATTTCGTCTTCGCCATTCTAGTTCAGTTTGTCACTGGTTCCTGGTCCGAGTACGGGGACGCTTTATCATGTGATAAGCTGGTTCCCAGCAGGATGGTCGCTTTAGCTGGTTCCCAGTCGGGGTGGTAGCTGTAGCTGGTTCCCAGGCCTGGTATCAGTTCTCATAGACCCTCCAGACATAACTAAACTCCCTATTATCGCCCCGGGTAAGTACAAGATCCGCTCCCGACTGGCTGGCCGCACTACGACCGCATGAACAGTTTTCCGATTTATAATTGGAGAAACTGAATATAATTTCGGATTTCATAGTAGAGATAGCTGAAAATTCCATTTCTGGCGTCGGATTTCCAATTTGAAGATTTATGAAAACCGTTAAACTGCAATAATTGTGGGTTACGGGTCAAGGGTCTATCACCATACAACGACGGCCACCAGCGAACACCGGATCCTGTAAACAGACTGAATTATGGGTACCTCAATAGGGTCTATTTGGGCAGGGTGCGTGACCTTGTCTCATACGGTAGATTCGGCACCTGCCGCGTTTATTAGGAGACATACGGTAATATACACCAAAGTAGGTCACGTGGTCGGAAGGCCAGCACGCGCATGCGTCATCACGTGACTGGGGAACTCGGCATCTCTCAGCGTTCCCCAAATGAAAACAAAAAAACATTAATCTCATTCTGCACATGTAAACAGATAAATCAGGACGATAGCGCCCGGGACACATATTAAATGATTTATCTGAACTCGATGTTCAATGATGTAATAGTTCTACAAATAATTTAGTAAACACTAAACCACAATTGACGAGATTATTTCCACTCATTTCTAGCTGCACCTCGTAAACAATGCCCTTCTAGAAATTATTTAATAAACACCACAATTGAACAGATTATTTCTACTCTATTGTAGCTCTACATCGTAAACCATGCGGTATTTTAAACCGTCCTCACAGAATGAAAATAAAGACTTAGTTTAAGAAGAAGGTGGCAGAGTTTCTAATGTAACAGTTGTACAAATGATTTAGTAAACATTAAACCACAGATTCTTACTCGTGTAGGGACCACTTTCTTCCTAGTCCTAGGTCAGCAGGGAGATAAATACCGCGTAGAAATTACCTATTTTCTCTACTCCGTTCCAGCTTCACCTCGTAAACCATACGGTATTTTAAACCGTCCTGAGAGAATTAATTTAAAGACTTAGCTTGTGACCAGTAGAAGAGGGTGCACACTTTGTGTGTTGCACTCAGTAATAGGGCTGGGCTCGGGACTTGGTAAAAACGGCGAGGAAACTGAAACACCTCGTCAACAATTACACAGAGATACTTAAAGTTCTCTCGCCATGAGACAGAGAAAAGGCAGTGATTAGGACGTACGTATGGGGGAAGGACTGTCTACTACGAACTGGGAAAGGAAAGCTACAAAAAAAGGCTCAGCATGAACAAACGAAGTAAGAGATGTATATTTAGACATTAACAATGGCCGCCAGATACAACATCAGCGGGGAGCATGCTATTGTCACGTCCAACCGCTGTAAGGGAGCATTCATTGCGGATTGTATGTGACAAACAAAGGCAGCACTCGGTAACCCTCCATAATGACACACCTTAACGACCCCGGCCATTGGACGCCCTCCAAGCACAGGCTCCAGTCTCCGTTATCTTTTGCCTCTGATTGGAGACTGTGATTGGAGACTGTGTCGTGTTCACTCTCAGAACGTAGTCTCGGTTGGCAGCGTTTCGTTGGCGATCCTTCCTCTCTGTGGTCACCCAGCAGATGTTTGGTCCATACTGATATATAGAGATATACCAGGGATACGCTTGGAGAGCATCTTCCCTCTGGCAGAAAGTCGTCTGCTTGACGACGCGTCGCCGTCTTTTCCCGCCACTGGCGTTTGGAAGCGTTCCAGTGAGAGTCTGGTTCCAAGTCAAGAATGTGTACAACTCTGAGCGACCTCCCGTCCGCTCTGAGCTCTCTTTGTACATGTGACCCTCGACTTGCTCAAGTCTGTGACTATAAACATTCATTAAATGATTAATCGCAATCAGAATCAAGTTCATTAAAGTATGTATCCTTCTCTGACTGGCCCATGAATCAAAGACTTGTCCACTATGAATGAAATCTCCTGTTTACGGCCCCAATCCACTCCCTGTAACCCTATACTTCCTCCTAACCCCCCTCCCCTTCTCCAGTTCCCTGGCCGCCTGTGTTGTCATAGCAATAAATTTCGCCTGCTCCTGACTAACCCGATTAAGATCAAAGCGAGAGGGTATCAATCTCCCATCTGATATCTGACCAGTAGCCAGGATATCTGTATGGAGAGTGTTAGAAATACTGGCGCTATACAGCACCAGAAATCTAACACCATTACTGATAGTACCAGTCCCTGTATCCAAGCGAGGAGAGTAGACATAGGATTCAGGGACTGGAGCCAGTGTCCTGTATCCCAGTGAGGAGGGTAGACATAGGAAGCAGGGACTGGAGCCAGTATCCTGTATCCCAGTGAGGAGGGTAGACATAGGATGCAGGGACTGGAGCCAGTATCCCTGTATCCCAGTGAGGAGGGTAGACATAGGATGCAGGGACTGGAGCCAGTATCCCGGTATCACAGCGAGGAGGGTAGCCATAGGATGCAGGGACTGGAGCCAGTCTCCCGTATCACAGTGAGGAGGGTAGCCATAGGATGCAGGGACTGGAGCCCGTATCCCAGTGAGGAGGGTAGACATAGGATGCCGGGACTGGAGCCAGTCTCCTGTATCACAGTGAGGAGGGTAGCCATAGGATGCAGGGACTGGAGCCCGTATCCCAGTGAGGAGGGTAGACATAGGAAGCAGGGACTGGAGCCAGTCTCCTGTATCCCAGTGAGGAGGGTAGACATAGGAAGCCGGGACTGGAGCCAGTATCCCTGTATCCCAGTGAGGAGGGTAGACATAGGATGCCGGGACTGGAGCCAGTCTAATGTGACCCCCACCCGGGTCTGAATTCTCTGTGTACATGTGACCCCCACTCGGGTCTGAATTCTCTGTGTACATGTGACCCCACACTCGGGTCTGAATTCTCTGTGTACATGTGACCTTCACCCCGGTCTGTGTTCTCTGTGTACATGTGACCCCACACTCGGGTCTGAGTTCTCTTTCTGCCCGTCAACTCGCAGGTATTTTTATTTACATCCCTCACCCCCCTCTCTTCAGGTCGTCATGTGAGGGTGGGACTTTGAGTGGAACTTGAAGAATGACAAGTTAATTCCTACACAGACGTGCACCCCTCCTAAGCGGGTCTATTTCACCCGGTTACTAAGTGCACGGTAGACTTGCTCAAGTCTTCGATTATGGACATAATCAAGGGATAAAACTACTTCACAACATTTGGACTTTCCATTGACGCCTGACTGGCCCAGGAATCAAATCCTGGCGAGGAAGGTGGAGTAGGTGGAGGGGAGGGGTAGGAGACTAAAGAAGAAACCAACAAGTTTTGGTCAAATTCTTTGACCAAAACTAGTTGCTTTCTGTATTTATCTCACCCCTGTACACTTTAAAAGAATGAACAATACACATGATATGAACCATGGAGAACGGACTGCAATACTTGAAGGGGCATGGAGAACGAGTGCCCAATGTTAAGTCTATGGACATTTCTTCCAGGGTTGAGATAAAGGGACTGAAGCCAGTCTAAGTGCACTGCCTCACACCTAGAACGGAGGCTGGCCTCGTTAGCGGGGTTCCACTGTACCCACTGAAGACACAGTGTCCACATTGTGGAGCTATCACTCAGTGGTTGAGTACGTTTTTTTTTGTTTTTTTTAAAGGTCTTTATTGCATTCGATTAAATACAAATCGCTCTTCCTTGCAATGTTGACAATATATGAACAAGTAACAGAAACAGGTGATGGTATTTACAATGAGATTGGGTGCCTCGTAGGCTCAGTTATAGACATAATAATGTCTTCGATGACAGGGTTTAACTCCATACTCAATTATAATATAAGTCTCTATGATTTTACGTTACATTTAGTATATACAATCCTGTCATAACTCACTTAATACTAGTTATATTTATCACAGGCCGAGTAGCATGTTTCAATGTTGTATATTAATAAACACTATTCCAATAATATCTTCAAGATTTCTCGTTTGAACATTGATTTTGAAGTTAGGTCTTGAGTTTCTTTAGAAAGGGAGTTCCATAGAATAATGCCGGTATACGCACAAGATCGTTTAAATTTCTCTTTCTTTGGTCTTGCTAGATAAATATTTTTCTTCTCAGAATTCCGAGTATTTGGTCCATTTTTTCCATTTTCAGTATTCTTCATCTGTATCCCTTCGATTTTACATAATGATCTTATAATGCCTGCTAATAATAATTTTCTTCTAACATCTGGACTCCTTATTTTACATTTATTTAACAATTCTATTGTACTTATATATCTGTCCCCATTGTATGCCTCCCGTCCCAATGCCATTCTTAGTCCCCGATAGATGCCTTTGTTCAGTTTCTCTTTAACCTTTAAGTTTGCCCCTTCTAACAGGAAGGAGCAGTGGTCCACCACGGGAAGGAGAATTGTTCTCATGATCTTCAATGCAGTTTCTCTACCTATCAATTTCCTTATTTTCCTGAAAATATTACATTTGCTCTGTAATGACTTTAACAATTTTTCGCCATGTTTTTCAAATTTTAGATTACTATCCACAATAGCCCCCAGATAATTTATTTCCTCACATGATTCTATACAAATTCCATTTAGTATGAGTCTGCTACGTAGTTCCCTTTTAATTTTTGCCCTCGGACCGTGGTAGACCACCCTCGTTTTTTTTAAGTTCATAGTCAGCCTATTGGCTGTATACCAGTTATACAATTTTGTACCAGCTAGATGTAACATACTTTCAGCTTCTTTTAAACTTTTACTTCTGATTAGCACCACCAGATCATCCGCATACATAATATTCTCGAACTCACTGATACACAAAGGAAGGTCATTGATGTAGGCTAAGAATAACAGAGGGCCCAGTATGGAACCCTGTGGTACTCCTAGGTCTACATCTTTTTGACTCGAGCATACGCCACCATACCTTGTAAAACATTTCCTATTTCTTAAATAACTTTCTAACCATCTAAGTAACCCCGGTCCCATCCCTGCATCAGTTAGTTTTTGCAATAAGATATAGTGATTCACACAATCAAACGCTTTTTTAATGTCCACGTATAAAGCTATTGTTACTAAACCCTCATTTTCCCCTTCCAATAGGTATTTTACCAGTTTAAACACAGCACCCCCCGTACCTCTCAGTTTCCTAAAGCCAAATTGGTTTTTGTTAAAAAAGTTGTTCTCTTCCAGATATTTATAAAGTTGTATATATACAATTCTTTCCATAACTTTCCCGATAACTGGCAAAACACAGACTGGGCGCCAATTTGCTATGGTAGTCAGATCGCCTTGCTTAGGTATTGGTGATATCCTGCCCTCTTTCCACTTACTGGGAAAGAGCCCTGTGATAATACTCTGATGCAGGAGTGTGACCAGATGGTCCATGCTATTTAATAGGTTGGTCCTGAGCAGCGAGCACTTAATCGAGTCTATACCAGAAGACTTATCCACGTCAATCTGTTGAACAACTTTTTCTACCTCATTATGATCTATCTTTGCTAAGTCAATTTCAAAATTATCTACCTTTATCATAGTTACTGTTCGGCGCCATATTGATCCATCAAGATTATCATTTAGTTTTGTTCCTATGTTACAAAAGAATTCATTGATATGCCCGGCACTATCTTCTATGGATATTTCTAGTCCCTCGTCATTTTTAAAATTGTTGAGAATTTCATTTCCGGATGGGTTAATTAGTTTGTTTACCTCCTTCCAGTATCGTTTGGGATTTTTTGCATGTAACTGTAATTTTGAATCTATTTGCTCCTTTTTAAATTGTATTATTTTTTTCTGAATTCTATTTTTTAATCTTTTCAATTTGTCAATACTTAAATCCCGTTCCTCCCCCTCCATTGGGTTATTCTTACGAGCTATTTTCCTACATAGTACCCTCTTTTTTTTTATATCATTCAATATATCTTGCGGTAGGTCTATCGATCCCGCTCTCTTTCTTGTACATTTCTTTCTAAGTGGTGCTTTATCATCTAGGTATTCGAATAAGGTTCGCTGCCAGGCATTCCATACTTCGTCCACGGAGTCTGTATTATAAGATACTTCGCTCACAATGCTGCTAATATTCTCGTCTAAAACCTCTTGGACTACTTTCGAGTAATTCCTGACCATTTCCCTTGACGTCTCATAAACAGACTTTTTCTTCTTTTTTAGCGCAAATACAATTCGTATTTTATAAATCTGAGTGAATGTTTTCACATCTTTAATCCAGCCTCAGAGTATGTATTTCATAGAAACTGAGTGGATGGTTTCACGCCTTTCAATCTACCATGTCTATGTGGTGTGGGAAGTAAAAGAACTCTCACCTCGGTAAATGTGTAGGGGTGAGATCTCTACCTATATTTATTACATAGATTCGATCACCACTCTTGTGGTGTAAAAGTCTGGTAAGGACCTATAATGGTTAACTGGACATTAAATCAAACAAAACATACAAACAAACCAAACGTCTTGTAATCCAGACTTGGAGTACGTATTTGATGAATACTGAATGAATGTGTTCAGGTCTTTTAATCCAGACTTGGAGTACGTATTTGATGAATACTGAATGAATGTGTTCAGGTCTTTTCATCTAGAATCGGAGTACGAGAAACGAGGATTAGAGATTTCCAGTTATTTCCATCTCATCCACATTCCTGGCCGTATTAATAGACGCTGACTGTCCAGCCCTCGCCTGTCGGTATGCCGCTCCTACTTGTTTATATAATATTGCATGTTGCTAAGCACTAATCGTAGATCTGGGGCAGATCGGAGCGTGGAGCGTGGAGTGGGGGCGGGATGCGGGGGGGGGGGGGGGTGTTATCATGCCATGTCGACTGCAGCACACCCTGTCATTAAGCTACTTGTGACTGACACAATTAACAATATAATTACCGACTTCCCGCCCGTGAGGTTAGGTTGAGGTTCCCCGGCATCTCTCTGCGGGGAGAGTGAATGACGGATGGTGTTTCCTTTAACAAACTCTCTCATTTAGAGCTCTACACACGAACTAGTACTCCTCCCCTGGAGTTAGATCAGTCGTTAAGGCACTGGATTTGTAAACACAAGGTTGTAGGACTTTGTAGGTTCGGGTTCCACTGCAGCCACCTTTCTCCTTCATCCCCAGCAGTGGTAGATTTACTGCTATATCAAAGACCAGTCCTTCTCATATCATGTCTATGTGGTGTGGTGTACAGCCACCTTTCTCCTTCATCCCCAGCAGTTGTAGATTTACTGCTATATCAAAGACCAGTCCTTCTCATACCATGTCTATGTAGTGTAGTGTACAGCCACCTTTCTCCTTCATCCCCAGCAGTGGTAGATTTACTGCTATATCAAAGGCCAGTCCTTCTCATACCATGTCTGTGCGGTGTGGTGTACAGCCACCTTTCTCCTTCACCCCCAGCAGTGGTAGATTTACTTCTATATCAAAGACCAGTCCTTCTCATACTATGTCTTATGTGGTGTGGTGTACAGCCACCTTTCCCTTCATCCCCAGCAGTGGTAGACTTACTGCTATATCAAAGACCAGTCCTTCTCATACCATGTCTATGTGGTGTGGGAAGTAAAAGAACTCTCACCTCGGTAAATGTGCAGAGGTGAGATATCAACCAAAATTCATCACATGGATTCAATCCCCATGAAACCCAAAGTAAGTCTAATAGAACATATTGGATGTTAAACTACCCATACAACTACAACAACCAACTCCCTCCCTCTCCCCCTACCATCTTAGATCTTACTATGACATGACTCTCGGGGAATATTACATTCAATATCAGCGCCATTTCCTGGTTATTAGTCTCTCGTTCATTGCGCGAGTGTAGGATCTGTATGTTGCCGGCTGGTCTATGATTGGATCTTCACTGTGATTGGGTGAACAGAAACCAGTCTTACAGACTCTGCACGTGGAGAGGATTAGAGATCTCACATCTGCGGATGCTCAAATCTGTTTCCTCAGCCACCAGTACTTCCTGGATTACCGTGAACCTCACACACATCCTGCTTATTAGTATCCTACATGGCTTGTACAAATTAGCGCATTTCCTTCCACTTATTATCCCGTTAGCATTCACATAACGCTACATATTTTCTGCACAAGACAGGTCACCAATAAAAGTCTATAGATCTTAATGAGTACATATTTCTAAAGGCTTTTATTCACTTCTGTTATAATAACAGTTCTTCCAGTGAACCACATTGACACATGTATCTATAGATATATGGACGAGCCTTATGCTTCCTGTAGGTGTCCATGAGTACATGTGCACTGCCATTGGTTGCTAATAAAGGTATCTCTTATTAGATCACCACTACATCCCTGCTAAGTGTGTTGTTACGTCCAGCCATGTGAACTGCTTAGGGAGGGTGATATGACGATCATATCAACCCCTGAGTGGTGTAACTGAGGGCGGGTGATATGACGACCATATCACGTCATATCAACCCCTGACGTAACTGCTCAGTCTTCAGGAAGCACTCTTCCTGAGGTTGTACGGAGCGTCAATTGTTAATTAGGACAACTCCACGAGGACTTAATTAGGACTGGTCCCCGGACCCAGCTGGGGACCTGTACAAGTAAGTTGTCAGCAGGTGGGGCTAGTAGGAGGCAGGGCCATGTATAAGTAAGTTGTCTCCAGGTGGGGCGGCTGGCAGTAGGAAGTTTTAGATACTGGCAGTTATAAGTAGGATTTCTATACACAGTCAAGATAGCTGGCTGGCTGGCTGGCTGGCTGGCTGGCCAATTGTTTGGCTGGCTGGCCAATTGTTTGGCTGGCTGGCCGGTTGTTTGGCTGGCTGGCTGGCTGGCTGGCTGGCTGGCTGGCCGGCCGGTTGTCTGGCCGGTTGTCTGGCCGGTTGTCTGGCTGGCTGACTGGCTGGCAGGTTGTCTGGCTGGCGAGTCGTCTGGCTGGCTGGCTCGCTTGCCGGCCAGTCGTCTGGCGGGACGTATATCTGGCCACCTGAGTGGTGGTGGCGGCTCATCGGTTTGATTGCATGCTTTCTGCTTCTCCCCCGATCTCCGGCCACAGAAGTCATGGTGATGTAAACAGTCCCGTAGCCGTTTCCTTATAAGGAAAGCTGCACGCTCACCGACCGATGGACGCTCCTCGCTCAGGTAGAACCAGGGGCCCGTTTAATAATCTGACTTGTACATGAAGACCCTTTTCCGCATGCCACAGAGACCCAGCCGTGATAGACGACCTTATATACGACTAAGACTGTCTTAGTCAACAGACTTAAATATTCTTAAGGATAACCCCTGTGCTAGACTTGCTCAAGTCTTTGATTCTGAACATTCATTAAATGATTGAAGACAATCAGAATAAAGTTTATTATAGTATGTATACTTCTCTAACTGGCCCATGAATCAAAGCGAGGAGGGCAGCCATAGTGTGCAGGGACTGGAGCCAGTATCCCTGTATCCCAGTGAGAGGGTAGCCATAGGATGCAGGGACTGGAGCCAGTCTCCTGTATCCCAGTGAGAGGGTAGCCATAGTATGCAGGGACTGGAGCCAGTATCCCTGTATCCCAGTGAGAGGGTAGCCATAGGATGCAGGGACTGGAGCCAGTCTCCTGTATCCCAGTGAGAGGGTAGCCATAGTATGCAGGGACTGGAGCCAGTCTCCTGTATCCCAGTGAGAGGGTAGCCATAGGATGCAGGGACTGGAGCCAGTCTCCTGTATCCCAGTGAGAGGGTAGCCATAGGATGCAGGGACTGGAGCCAGTCTCCTGTATCCCAGTGAGAGGGTAGCCATAGTATGCAGGGACTGGAGCCAGTCTCCTGTATCCCAGTGAGAGGGTAGCCATAGTATGCAGGGACTGGAGCCAGTCTCCTGTATCCCAGTGAGAGGGTAGCCATAGTATGCAGGGACTGGAGCCAGTCTCCTGTATCCCAGTGAGAGGGTAGCCATAGGATGCAGGGACTGGAGCCAGTCTCCTGTATCCCAGTGAGAGGGTAGCCATAGGATGCAGGGACTGGAGCCAGTCTCCTGTATCCCAGTGAGGAGGGTAGCCATAGGATGCAGGGACTGGAGCCAGTCTCCTGTATCCCAGCGAGGAGGGTAGCCATAGGATGCAGTGACTGGAGCCAGTCTCCTGTATCCCAGCGAGGAGGGTAGCCATAGGATGCAGGGACTGGAGCCAGTCTCCTGTATCCCAGCGAGGAGGGTAGCCATAGGATGCAGTGACTGGAGCCAGTATCCCTGTATCCCAGCGAGGAGGGTAGCCATAGGATGCAGGGACTGGAGCCAGTATCCCTGTATCCCAGTGAGGAGGGTAGCCATAGGATGCAGTGACTGGAGCCAGTATCCCTGTATCCCAGCGAGGAGGGTAGCCATAGGATGCAGAGACTGGAGCCAGTATCCCTGTATCCCAGTGAGGAGGGTAGCCATAGGATGCAGAGACTGGAGCCAGTCTACCTGTCTCCCAGTGAGGAGTGTAGCCATAGTATGCAGGGACTGGAGCCAGTATCCCTGTATCCCAGTGAGGAGGGTAGCCATAGGATGCAGTGACTGGAGCCAGTATCCCTGTATCCCAGCGAGGAGGGTAGCCATAGGATGCAGAGACTGGAGCCAGTATCCCTGTATCCCAGTGAGGAGGGTAGCCATAGGATGCAGAGACTGGAGCGAGTCTACCCCTGTGGGAGTTACTGAAAAGGGTTACTAAGATTATGAAACGGGCCCCAGTGGACACCGTGAAACTGCCTGCACCGATGCAGTTTGACACTGACTATTGTTGGCGGTCTCAATGCGTGGTTTTCTGGGTGGCTGGTGGCGATTCCGCAGACCGTAGTTATTGTTAATTAAGTTAAAGTCAACACCTGTCGGTGACCTCGTTCCGTGCGCGGGTAACCTCCCTAAAGCTGGAGTGTCAAGTTGGTAGCTCTTAAAGCTGCCGTGTCGGGTTATCGCCGTCCACTCAGCATCACAAGTGGTTTACCTTGTGGATTACTTCTATTGACGGTTCACGCCTTAAGCCTATTGTTATTGATACGCCGTCAATACACCGCCCTGCCCCCTACCGGCAGGACCCCGCACTCCGCCCGGATCACGTGACCCCTGTGTGCATAACGAGGTGCATCATGGGATGTCAATATTGAATGGTAAATATTGAGTTGAGGTTTTCTGTGAAACCTGTTGTTACGGGTTGGCGTACCGCACCACAGTCGACCATCGGGAGTTCCTCAAGTGTTTAACATCAAACAAGACCCGTCCTTCAATGTCTGCATCCCGCGCCTCTCCCACTTCACTGTCCTGATATCATCTTCTTCATGGTCAATAGGAGAGTGTCTTCTTTGGTGTTGCTTCTATATTAATGATTCCTGTAGTTGTGTAAAGACAGATCACAGCAGGTCTCTTTGGTGGTCACAGTCGTCAATCTCCAGATCGTTTTAACACGTTGCAATGTTCACCTGGTTGTCGCCTCGTTCATATCACTCCGCGTTTAAACTCTGTGGAGAACGATGACTACCACTGTAAGGAGGGTAGCCATGGGATGCATGGAATGGAGCCAGTCTAGGTTCCTAGACACTGGAGTACACTCTCCAGCCCGTAGTACTGCATCCTGATATACACTCTCCATCCGTGACACAGGTGTGGTATGCTGGTTCCGCTGCCAAGCGCTCTTGTCACATCTGATTGGACGGGTACCAGTCTCCGCTGTCCTATAACTAGGTCACTCAGTGTTTTTTAACCCTTACGGTCCCAATAATCATGCGAACGATGTGAAATGCATTGAATTCTGACTTTCAACACATACTGCAGCCTAAAGAGATGAAATATACGCGTCGTTTTGATAGTGTACATGTAGAGCGTTCACTTGGAATGCAGTGAGTCACTGCATGCCAGGATCCAGTCTAAGCTAAGCTGATAATGTCGCATTTTTCATGATTTGTTGACGCCGGTTGGTGCATAAAACGGAGAGATTGGCATCAGGACATGTATCTGTTTACAATTCTGTAGATTAACAACATCCCAGATGTGCCTGTAATTAGAAATTATCCACGAAGCTGGCCAATACATGGTCACGTGGTACGCTGGTTCCCCGCACATCCGCTAGGGGGCACCAGCCAGGTCACGTGTGGACGCGGTGGTTTCTGGGAAGGCGGGTCTCGTTGCCAATGTTCGCAGGAGGTGTGATGAACGGTGAGACCGGAAGTAGCGCCTGCCGAGTGTTGGCAGGGCGCAGGAGTCGTCCCGTGGTTACAGTGTTCTCATTCTGATTGTAATTACTTGACCAGACATGTGGCATTAAATAATCATTTAATTATATGGAGTCTGTTGTTGACTCCGTAATGTATAGCACTTTAATGTCATACCAGTGTGTGGTTGATGGAAGCTTACACCATTGTTATGATCTCACCCCTGGTATTTCTCTCCCGTGGGTTTAACATTGGGGACTCGTTCTCTATGCACCTACGAGTATTACAGTCGGTTCTCCATGGTCAATGACATCATACGTATATCCAATGTGTCGTCCAATCTTTTAGTGTGTACAGGGGTGAGACAAATACAGAAAGCAACTCCAACTCGTTTGAATGTTATGTGATATCCAGTCGCCTCGTTCATATCACTCCCCATCAAACTCGTGGAGAACGAACTTGTTTCTTCCTTCTTTAGTACCAAACTCGCATCACGTTGGTCTCGGGGGGGGATGATGTTTTGTGAACATGTGTAAACGTACATGTATATAGAAACAAAGGAGGTACACACATTCACAAATATACTGTCAGTTGGACGAGACATATAGTGGGATCGCGTGTTTACATTATCTTACAAACGCTGTCCGTTACCATGGCAACACTGACATTGCAGTGACGTCAGAACCCCTGTAGTATTTGAAACTTGAACCCCGTCTAAGTATTCTGCAATCACTAATTTCAAATCGCTGAGGAATTCTCTTGTGGGTTTCTCGATAGGAATTCTCCCGTGTGAAGTTCTAACGGCGGGAAATTAGACGCGATCTTCCAAACCGCGGCTAACAGCTGTGAACCCGCCTCACAGCGTCCCGCCGGGCCCCTGTGAAGGTCGTCTGCTGGGGACACTTCCGTTTATGGGACAATCCCACTGCGTCACAGTGCGAGTCCCTTCCGTCTCCCTCAATGTAATCCGTGTTTTACTTGACGTACCAGAATGGCGGAGAGTGGCTTCAGGGAAACATGAGACCAGTTATGGCCGCTGTCACACGCTGGTACCCGTCGACCGTTATATATCACAAAGAGTCTCGCCGGTGACGTCCGCGGGAGACGCTCTGTGACGTCATCTGGTCGTCTGCTCTTTTGTTCGCACGTTTATGATTTTTTTTATATATATGTGTGTATATATATATACATATACAATGTATATACAATGTATATATATGTATATATATATATCATATTAGGGAGTTTGTATGGAGATACCCGGCGCATATAGAAATGTTATATAATTCGGTGGCGCATACGGATAAATAGTGCTTAAGGAAAAATATTGGATAACTAAAACGTACTGATATCGACATGCTACTTGTCCAGAACAGGTGAATAACAAATACAATATAGACTGGTTTCAGATAAAAGCGGTCGTATGCTCCTCGGAGTTGACTCTACGCACACGCTCGGATATTACTACGCGTCAACACTCCTCGGAGCAACGGCCGCTTGTATCTGAAACTAGTCAATATATATATATATCCGCAAGTGAAATCGATTCTAGATTTTAGATTTGAACAAACCCATTCAATTTAATAAGCGATATCATGTTACGCTCCACAACAATATCTTTATGTCTGATTTATTGCATGTGGAAAGGTTGAATGTAAATGTGGTATTTCAAATAGAAATAAGGAAATTGAAATTTGAAGTATTCCCCCTCGGCCTGTGGAGAATGTCAACCAGTACGGCGGAGTGAGCGATAATGGGAAAACCATGGAGGGAGCGGTCGCCATGGTAACGCACCCTCACCCCCCGAGGTGCGCGCCATACCGCGAGAGGTCACCGATCCCAGAGGTCACCGCTAGATGGCAGGGTCACGCAGCTCCGCACAAAACCATATGTCGCGATTTGATTGGCTGCGACGTCAGAAGCATCCCGCGGTGAAGCAGATGGTGGATTCTGATTGGTTGCGACAGGCAGGATCTGGTTCGGCTTAGATTTCCGCCACTGGAGGGCGCCACCAGACGCCAGGGGAGGGTTACGGGGCGGGGGGCAAAAAGTGACGCCTGTCATAAATAATTAGGTCATCTGTGGCCGGCAAATGGACGCCGTTTCATTTATCTACTTACTCTGCCGGGCTCAAGTGTGTTGGTGGCTGAACCTCGTCAAGAGACTTAAAACCCAGTGTTTGGTTTGTTTCTTATGTACAGAAAACTGACGTTTATTGCGCGATACTCACTTCTATGTCGGCTGTAAAGGTAGGTTTACGTTCACATGTTGGTTGTGTTTTGTTCCCCCTCATGCGTTACGAGTAGTTACGTTGGGGTAGTTTGTTGGTGTCGGGCCCTGTGTCGGGGGTTCGTCCCTCGCTCTACGTCCTCGAGTCCCCCGCCATCAGCCCCGCCACTCGTCACACGTCCGGTATCTCTGTGATATCCGCGGAGAAGCCCATTTACCACAATTTACGTTCACGTTGAGGAGAGATTCCCCGTCGGAGATGTGACTCAGAGATTATCAAAGATAAGAGGCTGCGATTTCTTCTCAATCTAAACAGATGGGCGCAGTCCTCTGTCTTAATCCCTCCTCCAAGGTCGTGCTAATCTTATATTACCCCAATGAGTATACTCGTTGATTACACCCTCCTATATGCTTAACCCTTCACCTACCCCTCCCGTCCTCACAGGGATAGAGGATTCTGTCCCTTTATCTTACCCCTGGTATTTCTGTCCCAGAGGCCTAACATTGGGAACTCGTTCTCCATTCCCCTACAAGTATTGCAGTCAATTCTCCATGGTCTATATTCTGTGTGTCGTCCGTTCTTTTAGTGTATACGGGGGGTGACAGAAATACAGAATGCAACTCGTTTCAGTCAAAGTCGTTGTTCTCCAACTAGTTAGAACAATATGTGATATTCATTCGGCTGTTGCCTTGTTCATATCACTCTGCATCAAACTCGTGGAGAACGAAGACTGACCCAAAACTTGTTGGTTTCTTCTTTAGTCTCCTATGCCTACCTCTCCACCTACTCTACCCTCATTGCAGGGATTGGGGGTTTGATTCCTGGACATCTCGGTCGTCAGGGGAATCAAAATGTTGCCATGTAGTTTTATTTCGTAATTATGTCCATAATGAAAGACTTGAGCAAGTCTAATCTTACATGGAAACGACATGATGTATTTTTACCAGGCGCAATACCATATAATCAACGTTATACTCTCATTCCGTCTGATATTTACTGTATTGACTTATACAAAGGGAATGATTAAAAGAAGAAAGGATTATATCGAGTTGGCACGATTTCTGACGTTAACTGCTGGTGTTACTGGAGAGATGGCTAGCTGCGGACACATCTCTAGATGCCGCGCTATATGCAAGCTCTGTGTTTATATGTAGGGGTGAAGGTGTTGCTTGTAACCAAGGGAACCCCTCGCAGAGTGTTACGCGGGGTGAGGCTGGCCAGTTAGGCCATGTTAAAGTGGCATGTTTCCCAAATAGAGAAATGTTTCCTAAATAGGGAAAATGGAACTAACAGAACCTTGACTTTATTGATGGGACACTATTTGTTTCTCATAATCATTTCTGCGCCCAGTGTGTGGGTCAGATACATGTTTAGGGCACACAGCTATTGTGCCATTGAGGTGGGCATCTTACCCCTGACACCGTCCAAAACACCAGGTGACGGGACCAATTTTTTTTTTTTTGGTAAGTTTTATTAGGGTAAATCAAATACATGAATACAAGCTCGGCCTTGGCCGTTCTGCCGCTTGTTCCCTCTTATGTACAGAGTATTTTTCGTTTTCCTCAATGTTAAATATGTATGAATACATTTATCCAAAATATTTTTGGAGCTTGCCATGGAGGAATTTTAGCCCTGTCTTGACATCATCTACAGTTTATGACAACTGATAACAGTGGTTGTCCCCTGCCTACAGTGGCGCTATCTTACAACTACCTGGCGGATGATGGCGGAACTAACAATCACTCTGTGCCCTATAGAGTGTGAGGGGGTGGTGAGGTGTATACGGTGTTAACGAGACACTCAGCCACCCTATATGTAAATACCCGCCCTTATCTCCCCCCCCCCCCCCCGCGCGCCTTACCCGGTAACGCGTGCACCGCGAGACCTCTTATCACTAGGCACGGGGTCAGTGCACGAGGTGGGGAACTGTGGGTACGGGGGTCGGGGTGTGAGGTAGACTAGCTCAAGTCTGTGATTAAGAACATAAACAATGAACAATAACACTAAATCAGGAGGAAATGCATGGTAATGTCGTAAAACTGGATAAGTTTTAATCTTGGCCACCGCATGCCACGACTGGAGTTTGGCAAAGTGACTTCATGAGGTGAAGCCGAGTGAAGTCTGGAGCCAAAACTCCAGGAGTGGAATGCAAGAGGGGTGGAGTAGGTGGAGCGGTAGGTATAACATGGATACAGGGACTGGAGGTGGGGGTGGCAGACACGGGTATAGGTAGACTGGCTCCAGTCCCTGCATCCCGTGTCTACCCTCCTCGCTGGGATTCAGGGACGGGTACAATCAGTGCTATGACAACACAGGCGGCCAGATGAACTTTATTCTGATTGTGTTTAATCACTTAATGAATGTTCATGAGACTTGAACAAGTCTAGGGTATAGGTGCAGGTTAGGGTTTAACTCCCTCCCTCCCTCACCCTGAGATACGCCCACCGACCATTAACCCCTGAACCCCCGCGGCCCCGCGGTGCTAACCACCCCGGGACAGGGGTAACCTGGAGGGGGTTACTAGGGTTAAGGGTGTGTTACCATGGTAACCAGCACCACCCGTCAGGTGGGGGGGGGGGGGCATGGTGAAAACAAAGACGCCGGAGTTGTCAAGTCGGGTTTAATCCCGGATTCGTTTCCGTCTGGGTGGGTTTAGAGGGAGAGGGAATTAACGAGATTACCATCCGAGTATGGTGGCCGCTGTATCGAGATGACCAGCCAAGTATGGAAGTCGCGGTTAGCCACTCGTCCAGTATCAGCCCGGAAACAGTCCCTTTGTGGTCTAGAGTATGAAAATAGTCCATTGTGTTATACCCTTCAATAGAACATTTCCTGGGTTTAATTTATTGGATAAGATGGATAATGAATACACAACAAACAATGGTTTTGTAGACAGTCGGCTCTGTAAACCATAGGGTGATGGGGTGGCCTGGTATGGTCTATCGTTTAACTAGGCCACCTGCCGATCACAGGGTCCCGATTCCCGGTGTGTCGCTGTGCTGCCTGCCTGCTTGTCATCCCCATCTCGCTGTGCTAGTACCCTGGCAGTGACCGGCACGACGTACCCAGTCACCAGTAGCCCGGTACACCGACCTGGGGTTACATGGACCTGGTATGAGACCTCCCCTTCTGAGGACCTGTTGTGGGCGTGTAGTTCCCGTGTTCGCCCCCAGGGGTGGGGCTGTGTTGACCCCTGGTGGTGGAGTGTGAGATGTAGCAGGTAGGAGAGGGCCCGGGGGCTGGTATGTGTCGGGACGCACCGGCTGTGCGGTATAAAGGGATTACACACATCTCAGCCCGCAGTACAACTAGCCCCCGGCTGACGACCTATTCCGGGAAGGCCGCTTACGTCCTCTCGGTTTACACTGAAGCTGGAGTCAGCGGACCGTGACGCCAGACCTACTGTAACTATTCATATTGCCCCCTGTTAGCCGTATAGTATTCATATTGCCCTCCGTAACCTTACATGGGGCCGTATGGTCTTCATATTGCCCTCCGTTAGCCGTATGGTATTCATATTGCCCTCCGTTACCTTACATGGGGCCGTATGGTCTTCATATTGCCCTCCGTTAGCCGTATGGTCTTCATATTGCCCTCCGTTAGCCGTATGGTATTCATATTGCCCTCCGTTACCTTACACAGGCAGTATGGTATTCATATTGCCCTTCGTTAGCCGTATGGTATTCATATTGCCCTCCGTAACCTTACACAGGGCCGTATGGTATTCATATTGCCCTCCTTATCTTACACAGGGCAGTACGGTATTCATATTTCCCTCTGTTACCTTACACAGGGCTGTATGGTATTCATATTGCCCTCTGTTACCTTACACAGGCAGTATGGTATTCATATTGCCCCCTGTTAGCCGTATGGTATTCATATTGCCCTCCGCTACCTTACACGGGGCCGTATGGTATTCATATTGCCCTCCGTTAGCCGTATGGTATTCATATTGCCTCCTGTTACCTTACACCGGCAGTATGGTATTCATATTGCCCTCCGTTAGCCGTATGGTATTCATATTGCCCTCCGTAGCCTTACACAGGGCCGTATGGTATTCATATTTCCCTCCGTTACCTTACACAGGGCAGTACGGTATTCATATTTCCCTCCGTTACCTTACACAGGGCAGTACGGTATTCATATTGTCCTCTGTTAGCCGTATGATAGGCAGTATAGTATTCATATTGCCCTCCGTTACCTTACATAGGGCTGTACGGTATTCATATTGCCCTCCGTTACCTTACACAGGCCGTATGGTATTCATATTGCCCCCTGTTACCTTACACAGGCAGTATAGTATTCATATTGCCCCCTGTTAGCCGTATGGTATTCATATTGCCCTCCGTTACCTTACACAGGGCCATAAGGTATTCATATTGCCCTCCATTAACTTACACAGGGTCGTATGGTATTCATATTGCCCTCCGTTACCTTACACGGGCCGTATGGTATTCATATTGCCCTCGTTACCTTACACAGGGCCGTATGGTATTCATATTGCCCTCGTTACCTTACACAGGCAGTATAGTATTCATATTGCCCTCCGTTACCTTACACAGGGTCGTATGGTATTCATATTGCCCTCCGTTACCTTACACGGGGCCTTATGGTATTCATATTACCCTCTGTTATTTTACATGGGGCTTGCACATGCTACAAAACCCGATGGTAATTGATGTTATTCACTGAACTCGACCCCAGGCCTCGTTCCATGAAACATCAATTCCCCATCTCGTTTTGTAGCATTTCCAGCATGGTCAGGTTGTCCTATATAAATCACTCAACGTTTTCTGTACCTCACCGCATAGTGACAGCCTCAAGTTGGACCATCTCGGAGTGGGGTGGGGGTCGGGGTGGGGTGGGGGGCGGGGGTGGGTGTAGAGGGGCAGTCGTGGGTTTGTGTAGAAACTGGAGATGTAAAGAATTCATCACGTGTTCACCCCCGTCCCGAGTCCTTTCATACCTGTATCAGTGTGGTGTGTCATCAGACGCAGCCACTGTGACCGCAGGGGCGTCAGAATGTTTTGAAAGTGGGGGGGCAAAGTAAAAATTGCTGACTCTTTTTTGGTATGGAGTCAGACATTGAGATTGACCTGTCCCATTGGATTTACCATAAATCATCAAAATCTGAGAAAAGTTAGGTCGTTACCTTCATTACACACGAAAAAGTCAGATTTTGACATTTTTCCTCGGTGAAAAGTCAGGGCTTAGCCATCATTCCACTGTAAAAGGTCAGACTTTGATACTTTCCCATGGTAAAAAGTCAGGGTTTAGCCATCATTTTGCAAGCTAAAGAGTCACACTTTGATGTCTTACTACTGGGAAAAGTCAGGGCTTAGCCATCATTGCACGCTAATAAGTCAGACTTTGACATTTCCTACTGTGATTAGTGAGGGCTTAGCCATTATTGCAAGGTAAAAGGTCAGACTTTGACACTTTTCCATGGTAAAAAGTCAGGGCTTAGCCATCTTTGCATGCTAAAGAGTCAGACTTTGATATTTTACCATGGTGAAAAGTCAGGGCTTAGCCATCATTGCATGGTAAAAGGTCAGACTTCAACAGTTTTCCATGGTGATAAGTCAGGGCTTAGCCATCATTGCATGCTAAAGAGTTGGACTTCAACACTTTTCCATGGTGAAAAGTCAAGGCTTAGCCATCATTGCACAGTAAAAGGTCAGACTTTGACACTTTCCCACAGTGAAAAGTCAGGGTTTAGCCATCATTTTCACTCTAAAGAGTCAGACTTTGATATCTTTCCACAGGGAAAAGTCAGGGTTTAGCCATCATTGAATGCTAAAATGTCAGACTTTGACACTTTCCCATGGTGAAAAGTCAGGGCTTAGCCATCTTTGCACACTATAGAGTCAGATTTTGATATTTTACCACGGTGAAAACTCAGGGCCTAGTCATCATCGCATGGTAAAGGTCAGACTTTGACACTTTTCCACGGTGAAAAGTCAGGGTTTAGCTATCATTGCACGCTAAAGAGTCAGACCTTGATATTTTACCACAGTGAAAAGTCAGGGCTTAGCCATTATTGCACGCTAATAAGTCAGACTTTGACATTTTTCAGTGGTGAAAAGTCGGGGCTTAGCCATTATTGCACAGTAAAAGGTCAGACTTTGACACTTTTGCTCGGTATAAAGTCATGTCTTAGCCATCATTGCATGGTGAAAGGTCAGACTGACATTTTTCCATGGTGAAAAGTTAGAGTTTAGCCATCATTGCACGCTAAAGAGTCAGACTTTGACATTTTTCTGTGTTGGAAAGCCAAGGCCTAGTCATTGATACACGCTAAAGACTTTGACACTTTTCCATAGTGAAAAATCAAGGCTTAGACATAGTTTTATGCTAAAAAGTCAGATTTTGACATTTTTCGATGTTGAAAAATCAAGACAGTTTTACACTTGATTGAGTTAATTTGAAGGTGCTGACTTTTTTGGGGCTGGCAAAAAAGTGGGGGGGCGGCCGCCCCCCCTGCCCCCCCCTATTCTGACGCCACTGGACCGAGACCAGGAGGGCCAACCAGAGAGCCAACCAGAGAGCCAACCAGAGGGCCAACCAGAGGGCCAACCAGAGGGCCAACCAAAGGGCGAACCAGAGGGCCAACCAGAGGGCCAACCAGAGGGCCAACCAGGGGGAAAACCAAAGGGCCAACCAGAGGGCCAACCAGAGGGCCAACCACAGGGCCAACCAGAGGGCCAACCAGCCAACTACAGGTGTGAAGGGGTGGTGTGGGGCACAGAGGGGTGGGGAGGGGGTGGGGTTGGGAGAGGGGTGGCGGAGGTGTAAAGGGGTGGTGTGGGATTGGGAGAGGGAGAGGGGTGGCGGAGGTGTGAAGGGGGTTGTGGCAGAGAGAGAGGGTTATTTTCATAGTTTGGATGTCTGACTCTGCAGTGGGTCTCATCTCCCAATATAAGGAATGTCTCCTACTCAAAGGTATGTCGCGTGCTAATTTGCAATATGTGTATAGAGATCTATTCACGTGCTAATTTGTAACATCCTATCTCTGTCTCTGTCTGTCTGTGTCTCTGTCTCTGTCTGTCTGTCTCTGTTTCTGTCTGTCTGTCTGTCTGTCTGTCTGTCTCTCTGTCTCTCTGTCTCTCTGTCTCTCTCTCTATATATATATATATATATACTTCTGTACCTAGATATCCTCATCTTCCCACTGTGGACTGTTTCCGAGTCCAATTTTTCCGAGCCTTACCTTGTAACTTTGAGCTTTTGCTCACCGGAACATAGTTTCCCTCTGCGTCGGTAACTTTAACCGCCTTCGAAGTGAACCCACGTGGATTTATGGCAGACGACATTTTAGAATTTCAGTTTTGCAAAAAGCTGCTAATATCGCCGACTTTGCTGCTGGTTTATCGCTTGTAACTGCCTGCAGAGGGTCAGATAGGCCACATCCTACCGGGAACCAGCTCCGGTTACTGAGACGTCGGTTGACCCATGCGTAGTCGGCGATTCTCGTTCGCAGACGACTTTTGACGGTTTGGCGGCTTTTAGCGCGTTGACAGTCGGATTACTGCGCGCTCCGCCGTGCACAAACTCAGATATCAAATAGATTTAGTAAACACGGGCGCCGAAACCGCGCCCTTCAAACACATTTGGAGGTGCTTCGTATAAAGGTCACACCATCCACAGCCCTGCCTCTTAAGTCGCCGTTCCAAATTCCCACTGTGTGTATATTTGACGTCGGCTGCAAATGCATTCCCACCAGTTTTTGTTTTTGTTTTTTTTACTGTTTGCGGATTTTTCACGTATTTTTTCTTTAGGTTAGCCGCATTGAAGTTTTAAGCTGTTTAAACCCTGACCGAATCCACTTCACTCTACGGCTTTAATCACAATAAAACAGATAACTCTTACGATGCGGTCTCCCCGATAGACGATACACGTAAATAACCACATTTATATAATAATTCTCTCCTAGTATTGCGAGAATGATGTATAGATTGAGATAGAATATCACCCTATGAAGGAATCGTGAATTTACGCGCATTTACCCGGAGAGGATTTAGTGAAAACATTTTGGCGGGAAAATTGGGGAAGTAAGCAGACGACATTTGAGCTTGCGATGCTCGGTCACGGCTGACACGTCCAGAGTGGGTGAACAGACGCGGGGGTGGGGGGGGGGGGTGATACATGTCTATCAACAACACCGCCACCTTCACCTCTCTACACCCCCCCCCCCCCCCCCGAGACGCCCCCCCCCCCCCGAACCGCCCCCTCGAACCCATCAGCGCGGGGTCCACTGTGAGCGAGGACACAGCAACAGTCAAGATACATTTTAATCAAAGAGCGTAGACTTGCACCCTCGTCCCTGTATTTATTTTAGTCCACACTGAAAGTGGAGTAGACTGAAATACTTGAAGTGGAATGTGACAGGGTTCAAAGTCTCACGAGATTCTGCTCCTTGTTAAGTGGAGTTCACACAGTGGGATTCATGTACCTGCCAGGGTTCAAAATCTCATGAGATTGTGTTCCTTGTTAGGTGGAATTCGCATTGTGAGATTCACGTACCTCACCGAGTTGATAATCTCATAAGATTCTGTTCCTCGTAAAGTGGAATTCTCACGATGGGATTCTTGTACCTCACAGGCTTAAAAATCTCATGAGATTCTGTTCCTTTTTAGGGGTAAATATCGCCAACAATTGCAGGGGGAAAACATGTCTCAATGAAATTGCACTCTACAAATGTTTTTGTGTACAGAATCTCAGCCAGATTTGTCTCAGAAAAACACCCTGTGAAGTACATGAATCCCTTGTATGAATCCCCACTTCATAGACTTTAATACAGGTCCATATCGTACACCCAAGATAGGTTTAGGCACAATATGGTTAGGTCCCGTTTGATAATAGCTACGACACCTCGTTGGTAGGCGATCCTATCGTCCAGCCTAACTATCCTTCGTAGATTATTGAACAGACCCCAGGGCACCTGTTTCTGTGTCATCAGAACCAAAAGAGTAAGATCAAATCTCGTCTCTCTTATGAGGGGAAGGCAATGTACTGAAAAGTACTCGTTTCATAATGAATGTCCATGCGACTTGAGCAAGTCTACTGCGCTGTAGACATTTGATTTGAGACCCCGCACACAGCGAGACGGAGTGAACAGGGACCTGTTTTAACCCGGGCCTGCGACGTGGCTCCAACGAACCGACATTCTCACATCACATCCTGGTCGGAATGTTGGAAGATTCTGTTTCAGAGAATGTGAGAGTAAGAGGGTGCGTCCACCAACCACGACACGGCTACGACAAGTGCCGACATGAAAGTTCCAATCGCAGCCTTGTCGCAGCCTTGTCGTGAGAAGAGCATTGTCGGGACAGCGGTGTCGGGGCGTGTCGTAGACATTGCCGGCTTCCGTAAAAAAGACGTCCATGGTCCCAACACACTACGACAGTGATATCGAGGAAACCACAACACTCCACGACAAAGGTCCAGTCGTAGCAAAAATCGAACATGTTCGATATTGTCGTGGCCTTGTCGGACGGCCTCCGACAGGCCCCCGACAAGCTTCGTGTCGCAGCCTGTTGGGGCCTTGTCGTAGCCTCTTGTCGGGAACTATGTTCCACCAACCACAACAAGGCTACGACAGGCCTTCCAATCGTAGAGCTGTCGTGGACCTTGTCGGAAAGCCATTATCGCAGCCTTGTCGTGGTTGGTGGACGCACCCTCTAAGACACTGAATTACCACATTGTCGTTGATGTGTCTGAAGATGGAAAACTTGTGTGTCGTGGTCAACTGGACGTAGAATGAACGAGTCCAGAGGAAGCCAACCAATCAGAGTACGGTACGGGGGCGGGGGGGTGTGTGTGTGTGTGTGTGTGTGTTTGGGGGCGGGGTGGTATTATGTAACTCTGAGGAGGCAGGTTGAGTAACGAGGATAGAATTACCGACCTCACCTCGTTGACGTGGTGAGACACAGTTTCTTGGACTCCATCTTGTATAATTCTCTAGAAACTACAGTACAGGTGAGACGTGTGGAGGTACTCTGAGAAGGGCGGGGCTCGAGGTGAACGAGTCTGATTACAGCGAGATGATACAGGAATGACGGACTCTGCGGAGATCACTGCCGCTTTCTGATAATAACACAAGGTATTCTCTGAGGTCAAGTCTAAGTTGACACTTATAAAGAAGACGTGAAGTCAGTGAAAGACGGATCTAACAGCTTCATAGCAGTGATGCTTTCTCCAGCCAACGAATATCTCTACACTCGTCAGTCTAGACTTGCTCAAGTCTATGATTATGAACATTCATAAAGTTATTCAACAAAATTTGATAAATATAATCCTTCCCCAGAGTGGTCCGGGAGTCTTGTATCGAGGAGAGGAGAGGTGGGTGGATGGGTACAGCAACGAGTATAGAGCTTTCTCTATGCTCGGTGGGTACAGGGACTGACGCCAGTCTAGGTGGATGGGTACAGCAACGAGTATAGAGCTTTCTCTATGCTCGGTGGGTACAGGGACTGACGCCAGTCTAGGTGGATGGGTACAGCAACAAGCACAGAGCTTTCTCTATGCTCGGTGGGTACAGGGACTGAAGCCAGTCTAGGTGGATGGGTACAGCAACAAGCACAGAGCTTTCTCTAGGCTCGGTGGGTACAGGGACTGTCGCCAGTCTAGGTGGATGGGTACAGCAACAAGCACAGAGCTTTCTCTATGCTCGGTGGGTACAGGGACTGACGCCAGTATAGGTGGATGGGTACAGCAACGAGTATAGAGCTTTCTCTAGGCTCGGTGGGTACAGGGACTGACGCCAGTCTAGGTGGATGGGTACAGCAACGAGTATAGAGCTTTCTCTAGGCTCGGTGGGTACAGGGACTGACGCCGGTCTAGGTGGATGGGTACAGCAACAAGCACAGAGCTTTCTCTAGGCTCGGTGGGTACAGGGACTGTCGCCAGTCTAGGTGGATGGGTACAGCAACAAGCACAGAGCTTTCTCTAGGCTCGGTGGGTACAGGGACTGACGCCAGTCTAGGTGGATGGGTACAGCAACAAGCACAGAGCTTTCTCTATGCTCGGTGGGTACAGGGACTGACGCCAGTCTAGGTGGATGGGTACAGCAACGAGTATAGAGCTTTCTCTATGCTCGGTGGGTACAGGGACTGACGCCAGTCTAGGTGGATGGGTACAGCAACGAGTATAGAGCTTTCTCTAGGCTCGGTGGGTACAGGGACTGACGCCAGTCTAGGTGGATGGGTACAGCAACGAGTATAGAGCTTTCTCTATGCTCGGTGGGTACAGGGACTGACGCCAGTCTAGGTGGATGGGTACAGCAACGAGTATAGAGCTTTCTCTACGCTCGGTGGGTACAGGGACTGACGCCAGTCTAGGTGGATGGGTACAGCAACGAGTATAGAGCTTTCTCTATGCTCTGTGGGTACAGGGACTGACGCCAGTCTAGGTGGATGGGTACAGCAACGAGTATAGAGCTTTCTCTATGCTCGGTGGGTACAGGGACTGACGCCAGTCTAGGTGGATGGGTGCAGCAACAAGCACAGAGCTTTCTCTAGGCTCGGTGGGTGCAGGGACTGACGCCAGTCTAGGTGGATGGGTACAGCAACGAGTATAGAGCTTTCTCTATGCTCGGTGGGTACAGGGACTGACGCCAGTCTAGGTGGATGGGTGCAGCAACAAGCACAGAGCTTTCTCTAGGCTCGGTGGGTGCAGGGACTGACGCCAGTCTAGGTGGATGGGTGCAGCAACAAGCACAGAGCTTTCTCTAGGCTCGGTGGGTACAGGGACTGACGCCAGTCTAGGTGGATGGGTACAGCAACAAGCACAGAGCTTTCTCTAGGCTCGGTGGGTACAGGGACTGACGCCAGTCTATCGCCGGTCGAGCCCTAAGCTTCCGCCCAAGGAGCGTGTGTCACAGGCCGGGAGCGGGGAAGGGGGGGGGGGGGTGTCCCCCCGCGTACGGCAGCGGTTCGCCCGGGACGTCCTGCCACACCCGCCCGCCAACACAGGGGCCGACGACCGGGAGGACGGCGCCTTGTACCGGGCCCGTACAGCCCCGTGAGCGGGGGGGAGCGGGGTGGGGGGGTGGGGGGGGGGGGGTGAAGGCCTGGTGTTTTAGCCTGAAACTGGGGTATTATAACTGGAGACTGGAGGCTCTGTGTAGGGGCTGGACTAGACTTGCTCAAGTCTTTGATTATGAACATTCACTGAATGATTAATCACAATCAGAATAGAGTTCATTTAAGTATGTATCCTTCTCTGACTGGCCCATGAATCAAAGCGAGGAGAGTAGACATAGGGTGCAGGGACTGGAGGCCGTGTGGAGGGACTGGAGTTCAGGACTGGACTGGGGACTGGGCTGGGGACCGGGCTGGGGACTGGGCTGGGGACTGGACTGGGGACCGGGCTGGGGACTGGGGTTGGGGACTTGGCTGGGGACTGGGCTGGGGACCGGGCTGGGGACTGGGCTGGGGACTGGGCTGGGGACCGGGCTGGGGACTGGGCTGGGGACCGGGCTGGGGAGCGGGCTGGGGACCGGGCTGGGGACCGGGCTGGGGAGCGGGCTGGGGGCTGGGCTGGGGACTGGGCTGGGGACTGGGCTGGGGACCGGGCTGGGGACTGGGCTGGGGACCGGGCTGGGGACTGGGCTGGGGACCGGGGTTGGGGACCGGGGTTGGGGAGAATCGTGTCGAGACGCAGTGATTCCCAACTCAGGTTTCGTTTCAGAAAGTAATACGGTCTCATCAGGTCCCAATCATCGACGGCACCACTTTGCCCGCCTCAATATACAGGGAGATGACGCCACTGAACCGTTCTCCCAGCAGATCTTTTGTCGTGGTTGTAATCTCGCACTACAGCCTATTGTGGTTGGAGATTGCAGTACTCATTCATGTTATCATTTTCTTTTTTGGGGTATTTTGATGAAGAGTCCCGGAAGTTAGACCCTCCAGCAAGCAATTATCTAAGCTATCAATAATGTTTTATTGTGAGTATTCATATTTTATATTTCACGATATACAAAAATAAACTCTGCTTGGAAATATTTGTATCGAGCTCTTGGTCTAGAAAGCGATCTGACCTGGGGGCCGTTGATTAAACTACGAACGACAAAAATGTATGTTAGAAGTCCCTTCGGGGCGATAGTGTTGTATGAAATAATGTGTTGTTAGCATTGGATTCTTATATATAAGAGTAACCTAAAGCTTTTATAAGGTGTTATATACAAATAGGCCCTGCGTTCATTTAGAAAATGTTTTGTCATGCAACACTGAATGGAAAACATCTTTACTTTATCTTTTGAGTTATCATTTCGTTCAGTAGTAGCAACAGAAATGAACGATCTTTACTGAACAGCCCCCTTAGACTGGCTCCAGTCCCTGCATCCTATGGCTACCCTCCTCACTGGGATACAGGGATACTGGCTCCAGTCCCTGCATCCTATGGCTACCCTCCTCACTGGGATACAGGGATACTGGCTCCAGTCCCTGCACCTTATGGCTACCCTCCTCACTGGGATACAGGGATACTGGCTCCAGTCCCTGCATCCTATGGCTACCCTCCTCACTGGGATACAGGGATACTGGCTCCAGTCCCTGCATCCTATGGCTACCCTCCTCGCTGGGATACAGGGATACTGGCTCCAGTCCCTGCATCCTATGGCTACCCGCCTCACTGGGATACAGGGATACTGGCTCCAGTCCCTGCATCCTATGGCTACCCTCCTCGCTGGGATACAGGGATACTGGCTCCAGGCCCTGCATACTATGGCTACCCTCCTCACTGGGATACAGTGATACTGGCTCCAGTCCCTGCATCCTATGGCTACCCTCCTCGCTGGGATACAGGAGACTGGCTCCAGTCCCTGCATCCTATGGCTACCCTCCTCGCTGGGATACAGGAGACTGGCTCCAATCCCTGCATCCTATGGCTACCCTCCTGGCTGAGATTCTGTTCATAGTGGCCAAGTCTTTGATTCATGGGCCAGTCAGAGAAGGATACATACTATAATGAACTTTATTCTGATTGTGTTTAATCATTTAAACACAATCATTTAATGAATGTTTATAATCAAAGACTTGAACTTCTTCAACAGCCCCCTGACCAACGTCTAAGTCGGAGAAGTCGGTGGTGGCTGCCGCTCTGGAGACCAGTGTCAGGTATTTGTGGACAGTCCCCGCTAGAGGGCGTCTCACACGGGGGCGCCACCCTACGCCGGCCCCATATGACACTAATAAGCGCTCCCGTGGAGGGGACCAGATAATGACCGGTCCCCGGCCCTCTGCCGGCCGCCGCGCGTACTATTTACCTCGGGGCTTATCTCTCCCCGCGCTCACCAGGGGGCGTGGGACCGCCACTTTCCCAGCCTCGTTTTGAATCGGGCTGCGGGCGGACGCCGGCGGCCAACGACTGGGGACGCTGGGCGCCATCTTGGAAATATCAGCCCCTGAAGATGACGACCTTTGTGAGGGTCCCTAACCCCCGACACCCCCCCCCCCCCCCACACACACACACCGCCAGCAAATAGCTTGAGGCCGCCGTCTCTCCATGGTGTGTGGCGATTTAGGCTCGCCCCGCCTAACACTCGTCACAAGATGACGGGGCAGGGCGCCCGCCTACTGGGGAGGGGGGATGGGGGGTTGAGGGGGGCAGGGGTCACCACTTCCCCTGTTGACCACATGTCGGCCCCTCTCGCTCTGTTATTAGGCCGTTATTAGGCTCGATTTAGGCGTCTAGTGGAATCCGGTGAGAAGGTGTCGGCCTCCTTTTGGTGTCTTTCAGGTGGAGAAGGTCTTCGTGCCTGTTCAGTAGACCGTGGAGCCCCCTCCCCTCCCCTCCCCGCCCCCCTCCCGCCCGGTCCGTGAAGTGGCCTTATCTCCCCCCCCCCCCCCCCCCCTCAGTAAATCCCTGACATTCCCCAGCACGGACCGACAGTGGCGTTTAGTCCAGGTCTCACCACGTTGATCAGAGCCTAGACTGGCCTCAGTCCCTGTATCCTACCCTTCCACCCCTTCTGAGTGACACAGGGACTGGTCTCATCCGTAATCGGCAGTGTAGACTGGCGCGATTTTGTGCCACACTCCCCAAGCAGAGGTCTGGCTACTGGTCAGGATATCTGCTGGGAGATTGATACATTTTCACTTTGATTTCAATTGAGACATAGTCAGGAGTAGGTGAAATATATTGCTGTGACAACACAGGTAGGCAGGGAACTGGAGGAGGGGAGGGGGGAGGGGTAGGCGGAAGTATAGGGTTACAGGGAGTGGCTTGGGGCCATAAACAGGAGATTCTGTTCATAGTGGACAAGTTTTTGATTCATGGGCCAGTCAGAGAAGGATACATACTATAATGAATAGTATTCCGATTTTCTTAAATCAGTTAATGAATGTTCGTAATCAAAGACTCGAGTCTAACCAGAGCCGAGCGACACCTCCCTGACCACAGCTCTCTGTATGTAGACCGGGACCGTAGTTCTCCATCGCATTTCTACACGCCACCATCCTGGGAATATCAGCAGATACATTACGGAGATCTCCAATCTTAATATTCCCATGTATTATCATGATAAAAAGTCCGCACTATCTGCAACTTTCCTCCCACGGACCCTGCCTGGACTGGACCGACGACAGGCCACCGTTTGACACACACACATCCCACAGCCCTGAAGATTTGACCGAGAGTCAGACACTGTCCATGCACCTCTTACCTCTGAGTTTTATCTTCAACTTTTAAAGTGCAACTAGACGACCATGAACTACCAAAACAGACTACAATAACACCAGGAAATATATGAATAAAACAGTTGTCATGAGTTCTCGTGTAAGAAGGCAATCATTTCCCAGTGATGGGAAGTTGATGTTATATACTTGTGATGCATTAAGTGGAATTTACAGTGAGATTCATTTACCTCACAGGGTGTTTGTCTGTGATAAATCCTGTTGAGATTCATGTACCTTACAGGGTGTTTGTCTGTGATAAATCCTGCTGAGATGCATGTACCTCACAGGGTGTTTGTCTGTGATAAATCCTGCTGAGATTCACGTACCTCACAGGGTGTTTGTCTGAGACAAATCCTGCTGAGATTCATGTACCTCACAGGGTGTTTGTCTGAGACAGATCCTGCTGAGATTCCTGTACCTCACAGGGTGTTTGTCTGAGACAGATCCTGCTGAGATTCATGTACCTCACAGGGTGTTTGTCTGAGACAAATCCTGCTGAGATTCATGTACCTCACAGGGTGTTTATCTGAGACAAATCCTGCTGAGATTCATGTACCTCACAGGGTGTTTGTCTGAGACAAATCCTGCTGAGATTCATGTACCTCACAGGGTGTTTGTCAGAGACAAATCCTGCTGGGATTTATAGACTAGGAGAAAGGTGTGAAGCACACCTGTCTCAGGTACATCAGTCTCTACATGTGAATCCCGCTGTACACAGTAACTCCTCAGAACCTCCCCCCCCCCCCTTCTGCCCACAGTTCGGGACCAGGTCGTGCTAAACGCGTGTCGCCTCCCCCTGTAAACGTCCACCTCTAAATGCGTCCCCCCCACACACCCCCCTCCTCCCCCTCCTCACTCATCAACCGTCAATGGCACGTCTGTGCCGTTGAAGAGGGTAGTGGCAGATACAGAGACCTTTTTACCCTTTCTGGTCGCGCCGTCAAGCGTTCCCCGTCGTCATGGTTACTCATTGTCGCTGGTTTCCGCCGGCCCTGCCCCCCACTAGAGGGCGCTCTCGGGGTAATTTGACGAGTAAAGCGGAGAGCGCGTGAAAGCCGGGGTCCTAATGGTGCGCGCAGAATGGGGCATGGACCATTTGGTGCCCGGTATGATAAACACACCGGCCAAAGAGACACGGGCCGAGAAAAAAACAGATACGTCGCGCTGAGGTGAAGGTGGGACGCACAGACAGACGGACATACGAGACACACAGACAGACGGGTATAGAGACACACAGACAGACAGTGTAGACACACAGACAGACAGTGTAGACGCACAGACAGACGGATATAGAGGCGAACAGACAGGCGGGTATAGAGACGCACAGACAGACGGATATAGAGACAAACAGACAGACGGATATAAAGACGCACAGACAGACGGATATAGAGACGCACAGACAGACAGATATAGAGACGAACAGACAGACGGGTATAGAGACGCACAGACAGACGGATATAGAGACACACAGACAGACGGGTATAGAGACGCACAGACAGACGGGTATAGAGACGCACAGACAGAAGGGTATAAAGACGCACAGACAGAAGGGTATAAAGACGCACAGACAGTGTAGACACACAGACAGACGGATATAAAGATTTTCAGTTTAGTAAAATGCCAGAAAGACCTATCTACATGAATCTTTCATGATTTATATAGAACGTCCTGACCATGCTGTACAATTCACAGAACGACTCGGCATAAATGCCTCAGTCCGTACAAACTGTCTTAAGGTCTACACTAGCTAGTCTAGGCCTCTAGACTCTATATCAGAAGCCAGAGCTGGGACCACTTTTCACCCCTTTATTTACCATATATTATGTGCAGGTCGATGCAGAGGTAAATATGCTCAAGTCTTTGATTATGGACATTCATGATTAAACACCGATAAAGAATGTTACAGGGATCATGTATCGAGGAGACGAGGGGTGGGATACAGGGACTGGGGCCAGTGTAGTGCAGAGATTCAAGCAGGGCAGGAAGTAAAGCGCAGGATCTCTGCTGGGAGAGTGTGAGCTGTGTTTTCAGTTTAAAAAATCCGGCTGAGGGTTGAGAGAAGGAGGTGTCCGGCGTTCCCGCCTCCCAACCACTTAAAATCCGTCTGATCACTTCATACGTCATCAATGTCCCGCGTCTCAGGTTCCAGACATCTTCCAGCTGTTACGCCGCCGATGATTGGCTGATGGCCAAATTGGTCAAAGGTCAGCGTTGGTCGGGGTTGACCCCTGATTGAGGTCAGGTGAATCTGGCCTGACGGCAGGGCTTATCTGGTGCGCGGGCAGACCGCTAGATGGCGGTGTTATCGGGATCGGGGACGGGGGAACACCTGTCAGCGACCGAGTGCCGCTAAAACGGCGCCAGTTTTAGCGGCACGTACAAAAAACAGACACCTCACAATTCTTAATTAAAACTGTAATTTCCCTTTCACTCAATCCTCAGGAGAAAGCTGTGAATTCTGAGGGTTTGGATTGGCAGTCGTCTGCCAGCCCTCTCCCAGCCCTCTCCCAGCCCTCTCCCAGCCCTAACCCGGCTATTAGTGGTGTCAAGTTGTATTGATTGACTCCTTTACAGTTCACATGCTCTGCTCCCTCATCTAAAGTGTGTGTGCACAAAGTTCTGTGTTTATAGTCACATCTAGAGGTGTTCTGCGCTAATATGCTAATAATTTTAAACAGTAGCATGTGGGGCAGACTTTGTCCCAAACAAGCAGGTTGGGGCAGAGATACCAGCAGGGCAGGAAGTAGCGCGCAGGATCTCTGCTGGGAGAGTGACCTGCTTCTAACTCAATGTCGTCTGCTTCTTGAAGATCTGCTTAGAGAGTGCTTCTTGAAGGAGTCCCAAACTGGAGACTTTATCAACACCGTCAATCTGTATGACTCACTCTCCCCCCCCCCCCCCCCCCCCAACTCCAGGCAGAGTTTCGGACAAACTCCTCTCCGGTCTCGTCAGAACTCAGGAAGCTGTCCTGCCTCTTGACGCGCCAAATGAAGATGTCCCGCTCTCCAATAAGGAGGCGGCAAAGTGTCTCCGGGTGACTCTGACTCAGCGTCCCTTCGCTGTGTGCGCGCGGGGGGTTGTGGGTAGGGTTAGCGCGCGGTGGGTTGTGGGTAGGGTTTGCGCGCGGGGGGTTGTGGGTAGGGTGTGCGCGCGGGGGGTTGTGGGTAGGGTTTGCGCGCGGGGGGTTGTGGGTAGGGTTTGCGGGTACTTGATGGACCACAGGCCCTGTGACGGGTCGATCTTTGTGTTGAGTTCTCTCACATTCCGCCTCCTCTCATCCTGTCATTAAGACCTGGAGTTGTCCGCAATTCGCTCATTTCCGCTTTGTGTGGAATAACACACCAGGTGGCAGCACGATCTCGCGCTTTGTATTCTGGGAAAACATTGACACAAATAGAAGCTTTTGTAGAGTTTTCTCTTGTATAGTTTTATCGCTACGATATAGTTGATATCATGAATATAAGATATATGTATATAAATGCATATATATGTATATTATATATCTCTTATATATTAAGCCTTAGCAGCAGCCAGGTCGGCGACAAACAGGGCGGTAATTTGTCTCAGCCAAAATATCCTAACGGCGTCGGCCGTAGTCGGTAGATGTAGGACAGCTAGGCAAGGGTGAGCCAACGATTAGTGAACCACCTCCTTCAGATGTCCTTTCGTCCCGATAAGTTGTGGTTTCTATGTTCCAAAATCAGTGGCGAAAAATTTATCAACATGTTGATAAATCTAGTCGCCGACAAGGGAACGTTGGTAGATGGGACTTGATTGGGTTACGTAATTTGCCTGCGACAAGTTCACCGACTCCTATACGATTTGCGAACTAATCGTTCAACCCTTAACCGGTAGATGGGCATCGGGCTTTAGAGTCTGCGGGGTGAAGTCTGAGAGACGGGTCACGGATCTATTTGACGTTTATAAAAACTGGATATGTCGTACCGCATCGGGCAGAGTGTTTGGTACCGCACCAGAACGTGTTTCGGGGCGGGGGAAGGTGGCGCAGTGGCGACGCCTGGTGGCAGGGGCTGGCTGATGAGGTGTTGAGATGCGAAACACCGGAGAGCGATCAAATCGCGGGCGATCTTTTAACGGGCGGAATCCTAGACGGAGACTGGCCCGCAGCTTTTTGAGTCGGGTGGGAGCGGGCGGCGGAGAGAGACGTCTGGTGAAAATCACCTTCACGACTTGATCCTCACGCCCGACGTGTTCCACCCGCGTGCGACAATGTCGCTCAACGATCTCACGTGCGACAATATCACTCAGCCATCCCGCGTGCAACAATATCGCTCAGCCATTCTGGGGGCGACAATATTACTCAGCCATCCCGCATGCGACAATATCGCTCAGCCATCCCGCGTGCAACAATATCGCTCAGCCATCCCGCATGCAACAATATCACCTATCCATCCCGCGTGCAACAATATTACTCAGCCATCCCGCATGCAACAATATCACCTATCCATCCCACGTGTGACAATATCACTTATCCATCCCTGTGTGCGACAATGTCGCTCAACCATCTCGCGTGCGACAATGTCGCTCAGCCGTGGAGTGGTGCGCACTTAAAGCTCGTCTGTCGAGTAGTTTGAATTCATTTCACTGTCTGGATGACTTTTGGGGACAACGACTCTAAACACAGCACTCCTTTATTTGAAATCCTATTTCCAGCCACACTTAACCTCCACAATTGGATTCAGTACATGTGTATTTATACGTGTCTCTTTTAGCTGGTATTGGGCACATGATTGTGAAAAAAAATTAGGGAGTAGTAAAACAGGAAAGTCGAGGCTCTCCTAACTCTACGCCTGGAGTTGAGAGTGATTGAGATAATGATATGGACATAAAACACAGACTACTCAGTGGGGCAGTAATAAAATACCACTTCATGCCGTGTGAATGTACGCGATGTAGCATTGATTTATAGCCTGTCATTTAGTGTAACACTTAGTCCAGATATGTGTCCATCGTAAACTTGCTCAAGTCATTGATTATAGATATTATTAAGAAATAAAACTACTGTGCTACATTTGGACTTCCCCTAACACCTGACAGGTCAAGGATTCCCGGTGAGGAGGGGTGAGGGAGGTGGAGGGGTAGCCATGGAGACAGGGACTGGAGCCAGTCTAAGTCCATCGTGAAACTTGATTAATCTGAATAGAATAAAGCATTTCTCGAGACGAAAATCAGGTGAATGTAAGACTTTGACGTAAGGTGGCGCTGAATGCTGTGCCGGAAGTGGCTGGAGTTGCCCGCCCCGTCCACCAGGGGAAGATTTCTAGACTTATCTTAATTGGAGATAGCAGTTGTGAGGTCGCTGGTTGTCGGCGTGCTCACACGACACGCATTACGACGGCCGGGGACCAGCGCCACTCTCCCAGCAGATCTCCCACGCTGCTAGCGGCGACAGGATCTCTGCTAGGAGAGTGGAGGTGTTGGTGGAGATTTTTGGGAGGAGATTAGAAATGGTTCCGGCGCCACTCTGACTGCAGACACACCTAGACTTGTGTAAGTCTCTGATATGAACACATTTAATACATATTAAATGTGTTCCGTTAAACCAGTCCCTGTATCACACGCACAGAACCTAGCCTTGTGTAAGTCTCTGATATGAACATATATTAAATGTGTCACGTTAAACCAGTCCCTGTATCACACTCACAGAACCTAGCCTTGTGTAAGTCTCTGATATGAACACATATTAAATGTGTTCCGTTAAACCAGTCCCTGTATCACACGCACAGAACCTAGACTTGTGTAAGTCTCTGATATGAACATATATTAAATGTGTCACGTTAAACCAGTCCCTGTATCACACTCACAGAACCTAGACTTGTGTAAGTCTCTGATATGAACATATATTAAATGTGTCACGTTAAACCAGTCCCTGTATCCCACTAACAGAACCTAGACTTGTGTAAGTCTCTGATATGAACATATATTAAATGTGTTATGTTAAACCAGTCCCTGTATCACACGCACAGAACCTAGACTTGTGTAAGTCTCTGATATGAACATATATTAAATGTGTTACGTTAAACCAGTCCCTGTATCACACACATAGAACCTAGACTTGTGTAAGTCTCTGATATGAACTTTCATTTAATGAGTTAACATAATCAGATAAATAATCCGCTGACTGGTCCAGAAAGTAGACACGTAACGGATTTGACCAGTCCCTGTATCACATCCAGTGACTCCCGGAATGCGACGCGACCAAACGGTTAAGAATCGTATCAAACAGTCTGCGACAATCTGCGACTGACGGTCGTTACGAGTCGTAACCGGTCGCGTCGCAACAGACGTGTCACGTCGACTGTATAGGATCCCGCTAGTGACGTCACAGAGTATAGGGCACATGGCTATTGTGCTATGGAGGTGGCCATCTTTACCCCGACGCCACCCAAAACACCAGGTGGCGGGACCAATTATCAAGGAATTTTAGCATCATCTCAATATCATCTATGAATTGTAACAACTGATAACAGCGGTCCCCCCACCCCCGACTATAGCGGCGCTATCTTACTTACTGGCGGATGATGGCAGTACTAGCAATCACTCTGTGCTCTACACGATCCCGCTATCGATGTCACAGAGGGCAGGATATGAACTAACTCATCCCCATATCAGTGTCGCTGAGGTCCACCCTGCCCCACCCAACTCCTGTGAGCGTGACCTTGAGGTGGCATTGACGACCCCAACCAATGCCGTACCGGGGACGGTACCCCGGGTCGCGGTACCCCGGTTGGCGGTACCCCAGTTGGCGGTACCCCGGTTGGCGGTACCCCGGTTGGCGGTACCCCGGTTGGCGGTACCCCGGTTGGCGGTACCCCGGTTGGCGGTACCCCGGTTGGCGGTACCCCGGGTGGCCGTACCCCGGGTGGCCGTACCCCGGGTGGCGGTACCCCGGGTGGCGGTACCCCGGGTGGCCGTACCCCGGGTGGCGGTACCCCGGTTGGCGGTACCCCGGGTGGCGGTACCCCGGGTGGCGGTACCCCGGGTGGCCGTACCCCGGGTGGCCGTACCCCGGGTGGCCGTACCCCGGGTGGCCGTACCCCGGGTGGCCGTACCCCGGGTGGCCGTACCCCGGGTGGCCGTACCCCGAGTGGCGGTACCCCGGGTGGCCGTACCCCGGGTGGCGGTACCCCGGGTGGCCGTACCCCGGGTGGCCGTACCCCGGGTGGCGGTACCCCGGGTGGCCGTACCCCTGGTGGCGGTACCCTGGGGGGCGGTACCCCGGGTAGCGGTAGTAAACCCGCTCGGCCCGGTCCGTACTACGCCGCGTAATGAGGTGAGGGGCCGTAATCACCACGCGAGGTGACGTAATGACCGCCCAACGACGTTACGCCAATACGACATCTGTTCTCCTCATGTGTGGACGATTCGCCAGAGACTGGAGTGAGACCTAAGAAGGTCAAGACGTATCGCCCGTCGTTTGACCACGTTGATTGGGGAGTGCTGGTGTGGGGTGAGGGGAGCCTCGGACTGGGTTTTACATAGAACTGGATCGAGAATCGTATAAATACTCAATACTCAACGACTTGGAATGCGCTGCAATCGTCATCGAGGCAAAGCCGAGTGACGATTACGGCGCATCCAAACGAGTGGAGTATTGTGTATTTTACGATTCGAGTGTGGTTCTGGGTTTATCTCACCCCTTTCAATGACATTAATAGCATCACAATATCAGAATAATACTTCTCAAACCCAGTTAGGAACGTTTAAATCTGGTTTTCTCTGAAATCTTGGCCGCTGATTTGTCAATCTCATATATGACGTCTGTATATCGTCCGTTTCTTCATTGTGTAGAGGCATAAGAAAAATACAGAAAGTAATTCGCTCTGATCAAAGTCGTTGTTCTTCAACTCGTTTGAACACTATCGCCTCGTTCATATCACTCTGCGTCAAACTCGTGGAGAATGACGACTTATCCTACCCCTAATAAAAAACCGCCATAGACTTAACATAGGGAAATTTTATGTGGCAGGCCGTGACCAAAAGTGTTTTTTATGCCACTAGAGTAATAACAATATTGACCAATCAAAGAGCAGGATGTCAGTTACTATGAAAAAAGTTCTGTTGGTCTTTGACTCAATATTTATCTTTTTAACAATAACAGTAATACAAAAACCTAGATGGGGTAGGATAAATAAGAAACCGAACTCGAGTTAGACTTGTCAATGTCTATGCCACTCTGGTCAGGTCTGCTCCTCACTACACTCGGCTAACGCCTCGTGTAGTAATACACGACCTGCCCATCGTGGCATAAACATTGTCAACTCTAACTCTCGTTCGGTTTCTACTAATTATTGGTTTCCTCTCTAGTACCTGTTGAGAGATATTACAGTTCTTATGGAATGACTCAACATCACGTCTACGATTCCACAACATCTACCAGGGATGAGGGGTCAACTCCTGACCCTGTTGAGAGGAGCGCCGCTGACGATGTCCGCGTGTCGGTGACGGTGGTATTTATAACGCGGGGTCCGGCAGTCACGGCGGGATTAGCGGCCACTGGCGAGGTATCCGTGATCCGCGCTGTACCAGTCTCTGGGGATCAGGCGGATTAACGGGCACGCATTTAGCAGTGACAGTGATCCGCCAATCACAGCGGATTATCGCGCTGAGAGGCAATCAGCCGGAAAGTGGATTAGGAGACCCTGACACTGTGAGACTGCGCCGTCATCCGTGTATCATCGACACACTCTGCCGCCAGGTGGAATGTAGGGGTGTCGTGTGTGGGGAGGGTAGGGGTAACAGTGAGCTGGCTTCATAAGGGTTGGGGTAACAGTAGGCTGGCTTCATAAAGGTATGGGTGACAGTAGGCTGGCCTCAGTCGCTCTGAGCTTTCCCCTCCACTTACAGACAAACGCTGATCCTGAAGCTGAGATTAGAATATTCACATCCTTGGTCTGTCAGAAGATGTTGTAGGATTTAGAGATCGAATCATTGCTCGGATAAACCGTGTCTTCACAGAGATAGAACGAATCAACTAGTTTTAATACGTTGACTATCATTGTTGAAGCGTCGGTTCCTTATTTAATGCCATTGCCATAACGGCCGAGCCTGGGGATACACACTCATGTGTATAAATATATGTTAGAATCCTAATATAAATTGTTTAAAAAAGAAAGAAAGAAAAGGAAATCAAACTTGAGGATTGAAATGAATGTTATTTCCTTGTGGAATTCCCGTCCACTTCCCGTGAAATACCGTATTATATAACATAGTGTATTCCAATCTAGTTTTGAATACATTTAATCCTGTATTACTCTTATATAATATTAGTACATAGAAATCCTGGGTATTTACGGGGCTTTACGTGCCCGCACCCAGAACTGGGGTATTTACGCAGCTTTACATATACATAACTGGGATATTTACGGGTATTTACGTGCCGCACACAGAACCGAACCCGGGGATCCCCCCCGTAGTGGTGACGTCATTATAGGGGCGGGGAAGCCCCCCAGGGGGCCGCAGACAATATTGGGCAATTTGTCTATAAAAGCGTTAAACTGTGGCTCTTTGTCCGTCGTTCATGATTCACTGCGTGAGGAAGGACAATGGTGGGGCCTGCTGTGATATGACCCTGACAGTTAATACGGTGTTAAGCTCTCTGATTGCGGACACAACAATAGCGCTGGGCTTCTGCAGGCCATCAAGATGTCTGGAGAAGGAATGATAAATGGGTGCGATACAAATTTACAACAATTACTGCTGTGACACTTGCAACAGCAGGAATAGCATTCCAGACACCACTTACTGCATCTTGACAGTTGAGCGCAGGATTATGAATGAAGTGACGTGATGAGTTCACTTTTATCCGTGCTTTATGATTAACAACAACTCTGACAGCGGCATTAAGAACTGAACACCACCCACAGAACGAAACACAGTCACAACCAACAGCGTCGGTGATGAGTGTGCTGTATTCGGAGAACTCTACCAACGACAACAGCAGGGAGTTGTAGAAAAGACTGACCCTGAGTCTCCCTGCTGCAGCAGTCCATAGACTTTAACATGACGCAGTGTACCTGTAGGTGCAACCGTCTGTCCAAGACGGTTTTCCACAGGCCAGTGCTGCACTTTATCTGCTTAGTTACGCAACACCTGCAGCCAAACAAACACCTGGCAACCTAGCCTTTTGGTATTAGATCACTGAGTGTATGATGGTAATACGTCTATAATTCCCGTTCAGATTATTTATAGAGAAAGTGCAGTGACTGCATCATATTCTATTGTATTCAAGCTCCAATTTGATGTGCCAAACATGCATATATCATCTTAACGATAGTTTAGATATGCCTTAGGCTTAGATGACACAGGAACTGAATACACTATGATACATTGGCGGGCCTAGCTTATACAGTTGTACCTATCTGTTTTCCAAGGGAAAACAAAGATAATTATTAACTCTGAAGTTTAGACATCCCAGACATCCCAGACCCGTTAATGCAATGGTCTAGTCTGTTCCAGCAGTATAATCTGTCAAAAAACAACACTCCTGCAATCACACCCACCACTCACACTCTAGGTGTGATTGCTGTGTGTTCTATAGGCGTGAGGCCGGACTGAGACGTGTTTGTCCGAGCGCTGCCCTAACTAGACAAGGCACCGTTAGGCGGCGCTGAACGGCAACACCTGTATGGATTCTGCTCGTCAGAGGACGCTATAAATAGCACCGCTCCCTACTCTCTGAGGAGGGGGTGTGGCTCAAAGGGTAACTCGGTATCACTGAAGATCAAAGGTCTCGGGTTCGAATCCGGCCCCACTGCCCCGTCTCCGATTCTTACAGCCACGTCTCTGATGACGTCACTGGATACGTGTGTAGTCACAGACTGATGACGTCATGAAGGAAGCGTCTGAGGAAGGATACATCCTCCTAGAACTATCCTGGATACAACAGTGGATCTGTGATGGTAGATCATAGACAGAGTACATTAAAGATTAGTTCTCTGATTGTGGATTATCTTTGAAGGTATGCTGTCTGATATCCCGGTACCTGGGGAGGGATTCAGGTCACAGTGGTTTAGTAAACTCTCCACACTCACCACACTAACATTCAGCAGTGACTGTGACTCAAGACGATCGCCTGTCATTGTCACCAATGAAACGATATCCATGATGCAAAAGTGAAAGGTGAATCGTCAAATAAATCCAACACTGTACTTATATGTGACAGACTTGAAATCATCTCAGACCGGGGTCTATCACAAAGACGTGAATTCCCCATGCAGGATAGTCTCATTATCTCAACCCTGATACAAGTTTAGCCACAGGTATTAAAATAGTATACCAGGATCACCCAGTAATTATATAGAACGTCCTGACCATGCTGTACAAGCCACAGAACGAGATGCTAATTTACCGTTTGTACGGACCGAGGCGTTTAAGCCGAGTTCCGTACAAAAGGTAAATTAGCATCGAGTTTTGTGACTTATACAATACTTTGGACGTTATATATTTACTATATACCCGAATTAAAAAAAAAATCAATTTCATTTTTCTTAACAACCAAAATTTTAATAAATGTGTATGGCAAGGTGGTCCGTATTTTAGTGTACGGACCAGTGGTCCGTACAGTATTTTTACGTCATATGCCAAAACGGTGTATATTAACAGTATATACGGCATGGGTATATAGTAAAGTGCCTATCAGCGGCCAAGATATGAGAAAATAGACAAGACATTAACATGGAGATTTATCCGTTCTTAACTGGATTTGCAAAGTAATTTGAATTATTCTGATATTGCAATGACATTTTAATGTGGTTGATTGGGGTGAAATAGGTGCAGAACTACACTTGAGTCGTGATTTAGACAATACGCCTCTCTTTGGATCCACCGAAATTGTCCCTCTGCTTTGCCTCGATGACGATTGCGGCGCATCCCAACTCGTGGAGTATTGTCTATTTATACGATTCTCGATCCAGTTCTATATAAGTCCTTGTGATGTAAGATATTTTTTGTGTCACCCTCATTTTTAGATTCTAGAGCAGAAAATGCCACCTCTAGTACAGCCCGTTGTCGCCAGGTTTATAACAGATTTCACCACGCCCTCTAGCGGCTAAATCAGCGTAAACATGGAGGTGTTACCCATAATTCACAACAAAAAAATGACTGGCGTTACCTGGCCTATAATGTGAGTGAGCACATAGGACAGGCTTCAAGGCTAACCACATCTGGGCAATCCCGCTTCGCAGATGCATAAAACACTCCACAATTTTGTGCGTTTTGAATGTTCAGAACTTTAATTATGTATAGGACGGCCGAGTGGTGAATGGCGTTTATGGATTCCGGATGAACGCCGGGAACGATTCGCGAGCCCGGTTCTGTACCCGCCATTCAGGAAACAATACAACTATGACTACCCGTGTTTACGGAGGGCCAGCCTGTCAAAGCGTCCATTTCCGCTCCCCAGATGGACCAATCAGAGACGCCGGTCAATCTGGGAACGCCGGCCTGGTGATTGTCCGAACGTCAACACGGTAACCATGCCAACACACACAGTCCCGCGTCCGTGTCGCTGGTCACGGCGATGCGCTCTCACTTCTCTTTACAAACCCGGCATACATTCGGGGCAGGCGACATTTCGCAAGTCACTGGAAAATGGCGCCATTTTCCCGCGCCGGTTCCGGGCGTGCGTTACAGTGTGCTTGCCATGGCGGCCGACCTTTCTGGGTGTATTGATATAAGGCTGGAATTGGTCGGTATTTCTGTCCCTCCGCCTTTGTTTGTGTTCGACGAAGCTGAAGAATGTTGGCGTGGAAAAGGTTAGCTGTGGCGGGAAAGCGCGGCCTTTTTTTAGTGCATTCACACACAAAAAGCGTCAGGTAATGATAGCGTGAAGCCTTCCATGAAATAGGAAAATGGACACATTGCAGGGACGCGAGCCGACAGCGGCAGGAAGCGGCCTTCTGATTGGCTGATATTAGAGCGTCACGTGACATTTCCACCGACGATCTGCGTCTGCCAAAAGAACATCAATCGAATCATCCCGACGTCGACATTTTACCTGCCGAATAAACCACAAATACCGAAAATATCAAAGTTGTGCTCTTATTTGAAGGCGCCCCCATAAGAATAGGAACATGCTCCGCGATCCATGAATGACCAGGAACAAGAGAAACACTCGGATCCTTGGGCTCAGAATATGGCGGCTGCGTCCTCGAGTGTTTGTTTGTGTAGTATGAATATACAATGAGCGCAGAAAGAACCTGCTGTGCAGGGAGGGTTTTCTGGCGCGCTGCCAACAAACAAAAGAGCAGCGGCCTCTGGCGGATTCCAATCGTTATCGATTCACTTTAGAGTGACGTCACTTCCGCTCGGTTTCCCGCGCTTTTCCGTTTGTCGTCTGCTGCTTTCATTACGTCGTCTGTGGCTGAAACAGCTACAGAAAAACACACGTTGTCAGTGTATGTAGATTTATTATATATGTAAGTGTACACTGGGGGGGGGGGGGGGGGGGGTGGTGCCTGTGAGGGGTGGTGTAGGTGGGGTGTGGTGGCTGTGACGGGGTGGTGTGGGGAGTATGTAGATTTATCATATGTGTAAGTATGTAGACGTATGGATGGACGGGACTTGGGGGGAAAGGGAGGTCGGTAGTCTGTCTGGACGATGCTATCAGATAAAATACTATGTAAAACTTAATGAGTTTTAATCTTGGCCACCGTATGCCACGACTGGAGTTTAGCAAAGTGATTTCATGAGGGAAGCGAGTGAAGTCCGGAGCCAAAACTCAAGGAGTGGAATGCGGTAGCCATGATTAAAACGAATCGGGTTATGATTTTATCCTACCCGTTTCCTCGATTTTGGAATATTACGTGATAACAATTCTGTATGCCACTAGTGACATATAAAACTCCGTATGCCAGTCAGCGTGGCATACGGAAACCCAATGTTAAGCCTATGGGATTTTATATTAGCGGTAGGATAAACTCTACTTAAACTAGCACTGAGATGGTTGATATCGATGTACGTGTACGTCGCTAGATGCTGTTAACGAGGACACATTCTGCTCTCTGTGGAAGATCTTCGCTTCTTATTGCTACAAGGACGCACTAGGTGGAAGGTGCTCATCTAAGAGGCGTGTTTTTGTGTAATTTACAATTTGCTTGTACGTTGTTGGGTCATGGCCCTTGTGGATGCTATAAGTTGGATCATAGAGGGCTGGTGTAGGGTGAATAGAGGGGTGGGGTAGGGTGTATAGAGGGCTGGTGTAGGTGGGGTATGAGGGGTGGTGTAGGAGGGGTGTGAGGGGTGGTGTAGAGTGTACATGAATGGCTGGTGTGGGTGGGGTAGGAGGGGTGTGAGGGGTATGGTGTAGCTGTGGTGTGGTGAGTGTGAGGGTGGTGTAGGCTGTGAGGAGTGGTGTAGGCTGTGAGGGGTGTGGTGTGGTGTAGGAGGGTGTGGCTGTGAGGGGTGGTGTAGGCTGTGAGGGGTGTGGTGTAGGTGGGGTGTGGTGGCTGTGAGGGGTGTGGTGTAGGTGGGGTGTGAGGGGTGGTGTAGGTTGTGAGGGGTGTGGTGTAGGTGGGGTGTGAGGGGTGGTATAGGCTGTGAGGGGTGTGGTGTAGGTGGGGTGTGAGGGGTGGTGTAGGTTGTGAGGGGTGTGGTGTAGGTGGGGTGGTGTAGGCTGTGAGGGGTGTGGTGTAGGTTGGGTGTGAGGGGTGGTGTAGGCTGTGAGGGGTGTGGTGTAGGTGGGGTGTGAGGGGTGGTGTAGGCTGTGAGGGGTGTGGTGTAGGTGGGGTATGAGGGGTGGTGTAGGCTGTGAGGGGTGTGGTGTAGGTGGGGTGGTGTAGGCTGTGAGGGGTGTGGTGTAGGTGGGGTGTGGTGGGTGTGAGGGGTGGTGTAGGTGGGGTGTGAGGGGTGTGGTGTGGTGTAGGAGGGTGTAGGCTGTGAGGGTTGGTGTGGGGAGTACAGAGGGCCCGTCTATAGACCTGCTGATCTGGATGCACACTGGGGGTTGGGGGTTTATTGATCACGTGATTGATAGACTGCCATGTCAGTGGCAATAAGAAGGGCTGTGCCTACTCCTGCCCCTACTATATACATCCCCATCAACCCCGCCCCACCAACCCGCCTATTATACACTCGAGAAATACCCGATGTGGGACCTAGCCAACAGGGCGGGCGGCGGGCGGGCGGCGCACGGCGGGCGGCGTACGGCGGGCGGCGGGCGGCGGGCGGTGTACGGAGGGCGGCGGGCGGCGGGCGGCAGGCGGGCGTCGACCAGAATTCCCCATAAGACAAATAGCACCCCCTTGGGATCCGGAAATCAATCATACCGGAAATGGTTTATACCGGAAGTCGTTCATATCAGTCCCGGCCGCTGCGGGCGCTCTACGTTAGAGTGAGTTATTCTCAGGAAGGCAGAAAAATGGTCAAGAAAAAGGAAGCGGAAGTGGGCCCACTGAGACCCGCGCATGCGTGTGGCAAAGTGAGGGATGAACTTGTGAACTGTGTGCGACCGACGCGTACAGAGAAATACTACACTCCTCGGTGTGACTGTAAGTACAGTGAAACCCGGGTAGAAGGTGTGTGACTGGAGTACAGTGAAACCCGGGTAGAAGGTGTGTGACTGTAAGTACAGTGAAACCCGGTTAGAGGGTGTGTGACTGTAAGTACAGTGAAACCCGGGTAGAAGGTGTGTGACTGTAAGTACAGTGAAACCCGGTTAGAGGGTGTGTGACTGTAAGTACAGTGAAACCCGGTTAGAGGGTGTGTGACTGTAAGTACAGTGAAACCCGGTTAGAGGGTGTGTGACTGTAAGTACAGTGAAACCCGGGTAGAAGGTGTGTGACTGGAGTACAGTGAAACCCGGGTAGAAGGTGTGTGACTGTAAGTACAGTGAAACCCGGTTAGAGGGTGTGTGACTGTAAGTACAGTGAAACCCGGTTAGAGGGTGTGTGACTGTAAGTACAGTGAAACCCGGTTAGAGGGTGTGTGACTGTAAGTACAGTGAAACCCGGGTAGAAGGTGTGTGACTGTAAGTACAGTGAAACCCGGTTAGAGGGTGTGTGACTGTAAGTACAGTGAAACCCGGTTAGAGGGTGTGTGACTGTAAGTACAGTGAAACCCGGTTAGAGGGTGTGTGACTGTAAGTACAGTGAAACCCGGGTAGAAGGTGTGTGACTGGAGTACAGTGAAACCCGGGTAGAAGGTGTGTGACTGTAAGTACAGTGAAACCCGGTTAGAGGGTGTGTGACTGTAAGTACAGTGAAACCCGGTTAGAGGGTGTGTGACTGTAAGTACAGTGAAACCCGGTTAGAGGGTGTGTGACTGTAAGTACAGTGAAACCCGGGTAGAAGGTGTGTGACTGTAAGTACAGTGAAACCCGGTTAGAGGGTGTGTGACTGTAAGTACAGTGAAACCCGGTTAGAGGGTGTGTGACTGTAAGTACAGTGAAACCCGGTTAGAGGGTGTGTGACTGTAAGTACAGTGAAACCCGGGTAGAAGGTGTGTGACTGTAAGTACAGTGAAACCCGGTTAGAGGGTGTGTGACTGTAGGTACAGTGAAACCCGGTTAGAGGGTGTGTGACTGTAAGTACAGTGAAACCCGGTTAGAGGGTGTGTGACTGTAAGTACAGTGAAACCCGGTTAGAGGGTGTGTGACTGTAAGTACAGTGAAACCCAGTTAGAGGGTGTGTGACTGTAGGTACAGTGAAACCCGGTTAGAGGGTGTGTGACTGTAAGTACAGTGAAACCCGGTTAGAGGGTGTGTGACTGTAAGTACAGTGAAACCCGGTTAGAGGGTGTGTGACTGTAAGTACAGTGAAACCCGGGTAGAAGGTGTGTGACTGTAAGTACAGTGAAACCCGGTTAGAGGGTGTGTGACTGTAGGTACAGTGAAACCCGGTTAGAGGGTGTGTGACTGTAGGTACAGTGAAACCCGGTTAGAGGGTGTGTGACTGTAAGTACAGTGAAACCCGGTTAGAGGGTGTGTGACTGTAAGTACAGTGAAACCCGGGTAGAAGGTGTGTGACTGTAAGTACAGTGAAACCCGGTTAGAAGGTGTGTGACTGTAAGTACAGTGAAACCCGGTTAGAGGGTGTGTGACTGTAAGTACAGTGAAACCCGGTTAGAGGGTGTGTGACTGTAAGTACAGTGAAACCCGGGTAGAAGGTGTGTGACTGTAAGTACAGTGAAACCCGGTTAGAGGGTGTGTGACTGTAAGTACAGTGAAACCCGGTTAGAGGGTGTGTGACTGTAAGTACAGTGAAACCCGGTTAGAGGGTGTGTGACTGTAAGTACAGTGAAACCCGGGTAGAAGGTGTGTGACTGTAAGTACAGTGAAACCCGGTAAGAAGGTCTGTGACTGTAGGTACAGTGAAACCCGGTTAGAGGGTGTGTGACTGTAAGTACAGTGAAACCCGGGTAGAAGGTGTGTGACTGTAAGTACAGTGAAACCCGGTAAGAAGGTGTGTGACTCTAGGTACAGTGAAACCCGGTTAGAGGGTGTGTGACTGGAGTACAGTGTTTAGGAATACAGTATTTAGGGAAAATACTCAATACACAAACGTTAGCTCATTCGTCAATGTGAGATAAATTCAGAAACCTATTCAAGTTTAGGGCCAGAGCTCGATCCCATCTCTTCTGAATCGCTATGTAAATCACGCAGCTTCGCCTTGTGAATTACTACATGATTTAGACTCGCTGGGATACGAGCTATGGCCCTAAACTTTGATAGGTTTCCTCGATAGTGATACGGGTATTTTAACCATTGTGGGGTTTCTCTCACTCATCAAGATACAGGCCCTTTGTAGCAAGATTCCTGAGTATCTCGCTATTTTTATGCAATTGTTAAACAGTTTCGTATCAGAACAGTAGAACCCCGATATAGTGGCATACCGCTAAGGAGAGGGGACACATCCCCCAACATACAACCTTCTCTCTATCACTAAGTGTGACTGTAGCGACACCGGCCGCCATGTTGAAAGCGTGCATCACGGCGATCTGGTGACACTCACCTCCAGATGAGTGCACACCTGACGGCGTATCGGCGAACCAGCGATAAGTAAGTTCTTCCGGGTCACAGGTTAAGAAGACTAATACCCGCCGGGCACCAGCTCAGCGCCTCGGCAGACGACATTCGATCGGCTTAGAGACGCGCGTGTAAACGGGGTGGAACGGACTCTCATTTATCCGCGGCCAGTGACGTCACGTAAGCTGCGTTCACACACGCGCGATTTGAGCTGGACGAAGGCTTTAAGCCGGGCTCAGAAAACTCGTGTGATAAACCACGCATCCATCAAAGAGAATATAAATCCGCGCACTTTGACCTCCCGCCATTTTGTATTTGTTGTCGTCTGAAGTGCGGAGTTTTACTCTTGGGATCTGGGAGTGGGTGACCTTGTAAGGTCAATTACCGGAGCATCTCCCGGAAACACTGTTGTTTTTATGCACGACGTGGTAGAAAATGACCATCCGTTTATGCATATCACATTCTCTGTTCATGCAGATCAAATTCAAATTGTAAGGAGAGTTAATTACCCGAGGTACACTCTATGTGGTGTGGGAAGTAAAAGAACTCTCGCCTCGGTAAATGTGTTGGGGTGAGATTTCTACCTGAATTCATCTCATAGATTCGTTCACCACCCTAGAGGTGTAAAAGAACCTTGAGAAAGTCTGGAAATCACCTATAATGGTTGACTGGACGTAAAATCAAACCAAACAAACCCGAGGTACTTACCTAGTACTGAAGGGGAATTGATGTTCCTACGAGCTAGGACACTATGATGTAGCCCCAGGATAACAGGGACGAGGCACTCACCTAGTACTGATGGGGAATTGATGTTCCTACGAGCTAGGACACTATGATGTAGCCCCAGGATAACAGGGACGAGGCACTCACCTAGTACTGATGGGGAATTGATGTTCCTATGAGCCTAGGACACTATGGTGGTGCCCCAGGATAACAGGGAGGTTCCAGTACCACGGCGTCGACATTTCAGTCAAACTTACAAAATCAGGAGGGGATATTACGTACAAGATAGGGGGGGGGGAGGTTATTTCTCTCCGGAGATTTTGCATATGGCAATCTTAGTCTCTTTCACGACCGCTTGGAGGCGCACGAGGCAGCCTGACAAAGGTCCGTTACAGTCTACCAGAGCTGCTCGCTGATTGGCTGGTGGTGGGAGTTATCTTCTCGACCGGCCAGAGTCGGTCTGTGTGATACGGGTCGAGCAGCACCGTTCCGACCTGCCAGAGTCGCGTGGTGTGAGATCGGCTTAATGCGGTCAACATTGTGTTAAAATGGCGGCGGTGGGACGCCGGCCGGGCGTACAGATCTACGTGTTGCTATTGACAACCACGTCGGCCATGATGGATGAGCGTTGCCATGGGAACCAGGGAGCGGCAGATGGGCAGACGATAAAAGAGGCGCCGTCAGTGTCGGGAGCGGTCATTGTCGGGAGCTGTCACACGCAGGGAGCATGCATTGTGCGCTCCTGACAGACAGGAATAGCTGACACTGTCCCAGCAGAGTCTCTGCACTGATACACTCTCCCAGCAGAACCTCTGCACTGACAGACAGGAATAGTTGAGACTGTCCCAGCATAGTCTCTGCACTGACACACTCTCCCAGCAGGATCTCTGCACTGACAGACAGGCATAGCCCTGGCCGCTGACACTCTCCGAGCAGAACCTCTGCACTGACAGACAGGTATAGCCCTGGCCGCTGACAGTCTTTTATATCTCAAAAGGTTGATAATACTCAATTGTGTATAAACAAGTACTAGTAAGTTAGTTGGGGGAGAGAGGTTGCGCTGGGCCCTCTTGCCACTGCAAATCAGCAGGGAATTAGCGGAAGTTCAAGGTCGCTCGCTTATTGTTCTGGCTGAGCGTTACCTGTCCCATTGCATTGGGGCAGGGGACCAGTCTATTATACTGTGAGCTCGTTGCTTAATGGCGTAGGGAACCAGTCTATGGTGTCTGTGTCTCCAGAGCATGTCACCGTGTATCAGGCCGGGTACCAGCCTACTCCGCTAGTCACGTGACCTCTCTCTACCCAACACGTGGTGGTCCGGGGCCCCCCGAGTCATTGAAAATAACGATCTGTCTTTGAAAAAAAGAGAGAAATATCGATCTCTGCTTCATGGATGTAAATCATTTCTGGTGATGTCGGGTGGGCCTTTCTTCTTTCTTTCTTTTGAGGCAGAAAAAAGTGTAATTACAGACGTAAAATAAGCGAGAAAAAAAATCATTGTCACATTTCAGTTCCCACACTTTCTAATTATCCCCTTAGGAATCAATCAAAGAAGTGATTATGTTTTTGGTCTGATCAGCAAAAGGGAATGTAATCTAATGAACAGTCGATCATGGGATGGGCCATGCTTGGTTTGTCAGCCGCTGTCATATTGATACAATCACCAATATAGCTCCCAGCTCTTGTGCTTGGAGAGTGGTCCTGTCATCTTTCTACACTCTCCTCCTGACGTTTCGTTTAGTAAATGGACAAGAATGTAGCTGTTAAAGTATTCATTGAGCAAGTCACAATGTCTCTGCATCACCATTCAGTAGAGATTAGACTGGCCTCAGTCCCTGCATCCTATGGCTACCCTCCTCACTGGGATACAGTCCCTGCATCCTATGGCTACCCTCCTCACTGGGATACAGTCCCTGCATCATATGGCTACCCTCCTCACTGGGATACAGTCCCTGCATCCTATGGCTACCCTCCTCACTGGGATACAGTCCCTGCATCCTATGGCTACCCTCCTCACTGGGATACAGTCCCTGCATCCTATGGCTACCCTCCTCGCTGGGATACAGTCAGAGAACATACTATAATGAACTTTATTCTGATTGTGTTTAAACATTTAATGAATATTCATAATCAAAGACTTGCTCAAATCTAAGTTGAGATGTGAACATCTGTCTTTTATTCACCTTGGACAAGTGCAGACATATTCCATATTGTCTCTATGAATAGGACAGATAACAGAGTAAAGATTGGAGGTACATAGAATAACACAATAAAGATTATACATCGACCACCCACGTAAAGGACAATAATACGCCATGGTCGTGGCAGAGTGATGTCAGGTGATGTCATAGGGTCTGGCTAATCAGCGACCAGGATTTGAGAAAGTAGACAAGATATCAACATGGAGATTTATGTTCGTTACTGGATTTGCATGAACATATTCTGATATTGTGATGCTATTCTAATGTCTGTGAAAGGATTGGGATGAATACAGAAGGAAATAGACAATATTCCACCTGTTTGGATGTCCTGTAATCGTCACTCGGCTTTGCCTTGATGTTGATGACTCCGGATCCAAACTCATGGATTATTGTCTATTTCTACGATTCATGATCCCGTTCTACATCAGAACAGTTACCAGACATCTAGAGTACAAGAAGAGTGTCAGGTGTCTAGACTTGTTGGCACTGTCACTTATTTATAAATCTCCACAAACTCGTCCTCAGTAACACAAAGTATTTGATAATAATAGCAGTAGATGTTGACGATTTGACATAATCAAATATTGTGAGTAGGATTATTGACAACTCCATGTAGATTGTTACGTTCCACTTTCTCTATTTGCACGACGCGCGTGTACTTTCCCTTGTCCTAACTAATCTGGCTGCTAGCCTCGTACTCTAATAGTAACAACACGTACACCTATTTACCAAACAGTAAAAACTTCCAGCGCCCCGCGTCTTGTCGGGTCCTTGTCAGCGTCTCCCTGACACCAATTAAGTCAATGTCGTCTGCTTTTTCCCGCCAAAAAGCAGCTCATTGATTGGCTGAGAGCTTATCGAGCGCCTCCTCGTCCCTGTGTGCTGGTTAAGTGTTCAACTCGATAAGATTATGGGGCATGGATTATATGAGATAATGGGGCATGGATTATATGAGATAATGGGCATGGGTGATATAAGATGATGGGGCATGGGTGATAAAAGATTATGGGGCATGGATTATATGAGATAATGGTACATGGGTGATATAAGATAATGGGGCATGGCTGGTATAAGATAGTGGGGTGTGGATGATATAAGAGTATGGGGCATGGGTGATATAAGATAATGGGGCATGGGTGGTATAAGATAATGGGTATGGCTGGTATAAGATAATAGGGCATGGGTGATATAAGATAATGGGTTATGGTTGCTATAAGATAATGGGGCATGGGTGATATAAGATAATGGGGCATGGGTGATATAAGATAATGGGGCATGGGTGGTATAAGATAATGGGGTGTGGATGATATAAGATTATGGGGCATGGGTGGTATAAGATAATGGGGCATGGGTGGTATAAGATAATGGGGCATGGGTGATTGAGGCGGTAGTCATTAAAGGGTTAAACACGCAGATAGAGAGGGTTAACCCGTCACTGATGAAAGTCCTCTCCACACTTTTACTTCTCCCGTCTCCCCCCAGGCGGCGCGCTGTCTCAAAGAGTTCGCGCATGCGCAGAAGATGCCTTCCTCTCGGCCTGTCCCACATAAAGAGGTCACGCTGACCTAATTTAATCAGAGTGCCCTCATCTCCAGGCTTTGTGTTCCTTGGCTACAGGCTGGTGACGTCACGGAGATGAAAGTGGCGGGAAGGACTGATACAAAGTCGTCTGCGGGTTTTCAGTTTTACCTGAATTTATGTTGCTGGAGAAGAAATTGAAGATTCAGATTTAGTGAGCAGGAAAAAAGAGGACACAGATTTTAGTGAATGAGAGAAATAGAACCCTGGGGCGAGTTTCTTCTCTATACGCCTGCCTTTATGCACACTTACTGTATCTAGTAGGACGTTTTATCCTACCCCTAATAAAAAACGCCATAGGTTTAACATTGACTCAATGTATTTGACGGAGCGTTGGATAAAGTGTTATTTATGCACCGAGGTGAATAAAAAAACGGACCAATCAGGGACGAGATAACGAAAGTAGATCCGGCAGCATTGATAACTACTAACATGGATAATTACAAATATTCTCTGTATATCGGTGAGATGGGGTAGGATAAATACGAAACTGAACTCGAGTTAGCCTTGTCAATGTTCATACCACTCTGGTCAGGTTTGCTACTCACTAAACTCGGCTAACGCCTCGTGTAGTAATACACAACCTGCCCATCGTGGCATAAACATTGACAAGGCTAACTCTCGTTCGGTTTCTCCTAATTATTATCCATCGTATACAAATACACCATTAAAAGTGTATTTGGATTCAGTAAAGCACGACACATTGTATAAAACTGTCAGATATCATAACTGTGGTATACGGATTCATATCTGTGGTATACGGCCTCCAAACCATGGTATACGGGAGAATAGTCCTATTGTGCTATAGAGCAAAGAAATAGTCCCTATTGATATACCCTTTTATATGGCAATTACTGGGTTTAGTTTATTCAAAAATGGATAATAAATGCAACAAACGATGGTTATGTAGACAGGCGGCTGTAAACCACTCGAGGTTGACGTCGTAACACACTCGCTAGTGCTTGTGTATTACTACGTGTCAACCTCTTGTGGTTTACGACCGCCTTCAATCACTTATCATCCGTTATTATCATACATCCTATTCTAATATCAATTCATATATGATATAATAAATAAGAAAAACACCATCAAGCGGTGACAAACCAAAAGTGGCGAATAATCCCCATTTCCTGCACTACTTGGCCATACTTCATACCGTGCAGTACATGGCTGGTTCTGTGACGTCACGTCTAGGCCATACTTCATACCGTGCAGTACATGGCTGGTTCTGTGACGTCACGTCTAGGCCATACTTCATACCGTGCAGTACGTGGCTGGTTCTGTGACGTCACCTCTAGGCCATACTTCATACTATGCAGTATGGTTTCAAATAGCAATATAAAATTATCATACAAACTTTTTACTCATAATAAACAATCGACTCAACCGGACTAGACTCTTACGTAATATCCTCGAAATCACTCGGAGATGACTACGCGTCTAGTGCTCGGAGAATACGGCCGCTTGTATCTGAAACCAGTTAATATTGTGTATATGTCTTCATCGCCGGATGCAGTCTCCGGCAGCAGTCGTGTGCAGGATATGGAACACACAGGAGTCCGTTCTCATTTTTAGACGATGTTTTAAGCATGAAACGCGAGCTCGTAGATAAAAGCTTCAGAAACTACTAATGTGTGTGGAGATCTAACTCTCCCCCCACAGTCTCCATCACCTCCCGCTGTCTGATCTCACCCAGACTCGGCTTGGAGAGGAGGAGGAGGATAGGAGTGACGTCACGGGCGTGCCGTGGGAACTCTCCAGTTGTTCACCAGAAGGAGGTAGAAAACGCCGCCGTCGCTGGTACGCGGTGGGTTGTCGTCTGCTGTATGTCGTGTTAGATGGCGTGCGACAGGGAACCAGCGAAATCTTTAAATCTCCACTCACAAAAGAAACAAGCGAAGTCTCGCGTTTTCTCGTGCGTCTCGCGCGTTCTTCATCTCCATCTACAGACACCTCGCTTCGCGGAACCAACCCATCCGCCCTCACACCGCCATTGATTTTTGTATTCAGTAGATCTGAAAATAATGATTTTAATTCACAAGCGTGTCCCTTCACACCTGCCCTCTGGGATCCGGGTGTCGTAGATGCCAGGTGAGAGTTTTAGATAAAGACGGACGACAAAAGAAGGCCGCTACTGAGGGCGGTATGGATTAGAATATAGTGTTATTGTCTGACGTCAAACTTTCCTAGTTAGTGCACACATATTTCAGTATGCTGATAATCAGGTCTACAAGGCACCTGTTATCTTGCCTGTTTTACATCAACTCGTTGCACAATACACCACACGATGCACCAACTGACACTCCTTCACCCTCTCACCATCTCTCTACACCACAGCGATATTAAGAGAAAACTTATTGAGCCAATAGCGATTGTCATTCGAGGTTCTTTGTCCTATAACGTCGGCCCGACGCTAGAGGTGGAGGGACGTTGTTACGAGATAAAGGGCCGAGGAAAGAGTCGCTATGGGTTCACTTACTATGTTTTCTTGTTATTGTATACCTGGAAAATACAAAAAAGGCCTTTTTACGTACGTTCACCACATGCTTTAACCCTATCTCCATGTCTAAGCCACAGGGACATTCAGAGACTAGGAGGAAATAGTGTGTTCATCATAGAATGAGTGTGCAGTTATAAACGAATAACAATTAAAAGGTTTACATTCAGAATATATGGATGGTTTTCTGTAACCCACTTGCACCCAGTCAACTTGCCATTTCTTCAACTGCCTGGGACTGGGATCCAAATATATCAAGCACCAGTAGGTCAATCAGATATATCTTTTGTGATTGGTCATGGTCAGCTGGGTACACCTCTAATACACTGAGACACTGGCCCCCTGCTCCTTTGCCAGTATTACAGTGAATAGCACGCAGATAGTGAAGGGATGCTGTTTTTGCAGTGCACTGGAAGCCTATATGCGACCACTCTAATCTTACGGCAACGTATATAGCGTGTCCAAGCATGCTCTAAAAACATAGTTAGTGTGGCCATAGCGATTGCCATTCGAGGTCTTTTGTCCTATAACTATGGCCCGATGCTGTAGGCAGAGTGCCATAGTTATGAGACAAAAGGCTGAGGAAGGAATCGATACGGGTTCATTCACGACGTTTACTTATTATTATTACCTACAAAACACGAGAAACAGTCATTTTATGTACCTACAAGTCGTTCACCACAGGCTCATTAAGTACGTCACAGTAATCCCGAACATTATTCATACTGCACCCCTAGCAGCGGGTAGTATTTCATAGAAGTTTTTTTTTAATTAGTGCAAAGACATAGACAATAATCGATGGTTTTGTGGACAGGCGGTCGTAAACCACGAGAGGTTGACGCGTAGTAATACACGAGCGCTGGCGAGTGTATTACGACGTCAACCTCGAGTGGTTAACAGAGCCGCCTATACACATAATCATCGTTTGTTGTATTTATTATCCATTATTTCCAATAAATTAAACCCAGCAATTACTATATCAAAAGGGTATAACAAAAGGGACTATTTTTCCCGTATACCATGGTTTTGAGGCCGTATACCACAGGTTTAGATCCGTATACCACCGTTATGGTATCTGACAGGTTTTATATAATGGGTCGTGCTTTACGGAGTCCCCATACATTTTCAATGGGGAATTTGTACACGATGGATAATAAAGTTCTACACAGGTAGATCTTCCACTGCCGGATATATCCCACGTTTACAGTGAACGTCACAGGCAGGTAAGTGCCACATGTATAAACACTCAGTAGTAATAACTGGAGTGTACCTGAGGCGCACCGCGAGAATGGGCACCTGTCAGAGATGGGTACTTCAGGTAGACGAGATGATGGGAGGGAGATGGAGAAGTGGGGAAGGCATGAAGGTAGGGCCAAGCGAAGACCCGCGAGAACCTGCACGAGGGAATCCGGGTCAGCGGAACGCGACATGGCGTGTCACCACCCCCCCTCCCCCACTCCCCCGTGTGTGTGAGGACACAGAGTGCTGAGTCAGCGGATTCCTCCGCGCTGACTTTATAGGATCGTGACCTTCAGAAATGACTCCAGTCTAAGCCGACTCTTTTTTTCATATCAGGTAATAATTATAATGTCATGACGGATATTGATAGTTCACAGAAATGGATATTTATAGATATGACTCGCATAGATCTAAAAGAGAAAAACATCGTATAATTGATGTAGAAATGTTTCAGTAGACTAGGATAATAATCAACAGGTGTTTCAGGGATATCGGATTTAAAACCCACGTCATTATCCTGAATATTGAAGAGGATGAACTCGAATGTTGTAGAGCACGTATCAGACTTTAAAATTGGGGTCACCTAGTTTTTCATTCAGAGATCAATATCATGATAATTTGATTATAGATTATATGTGTAGGGAAATTCTAAAAAGTTGTTTTTCCGCAGAGTAAAACCTGTGTCATTTTCTTTTAAAACTTTCAACGAATATAGCAACTGTGGAGTACTGCATATTTATCTTTTAAAATCATATATAATAGGTCACTTTTCTTTTTGTGTGAAAGAATTGAAGAACAAATTGTTTTTCCTATATAAACCAATCAAATGTAATAGCCTAATAGGACATATTGGACTTTAAACTATCCAAACAACAACAAAAAACAATCAAATGTAAACTGGCCTATTTGACCTACTGGGTTTGGATGAATTGGAAAAAAAACCCACTGAATTTCGTCATTCGCTATGAGAATGAATGACAGGGAACCAGTTTTGACTTGTAATTGAGAATATTAAAAAGTCACCAGGTGGCACCACCGTGAATTGTAGGATGCGCCTTTAACGTTAAGGGACGTGTCACTGTTGTTGACACGCCCGCCACATTGTCGTCCACATCCACCACCTGTGTAGTTCTCGTGGCACTCACAGATGTCGCCACTGTCACCCCCTCCGCTATGACGTCACGTATTAGACCAGCGTTTAACCCGGCCAATCCCTGAGGGGGATACCCCGCGACTATACCTCCATTATCGCCCGGTGCTTTGTGGTGCGGGATATGGCCGCTAGGGGTCGCGCGCGTCGCTGTTATACCTTCATTAACTTGGCCTTTGTCTCTGCCGGCAGGTGTGGGCAGGTAGGGGGGGGGGGGGGGTAAAGGCCGGGGTAATGAGGTTTCTGACCAGGTGAAAAGGGGCCCATTCCCCCCCCCCCCCTACTTCTCAGTGTTATTGCATGTAAAACCCCCGCCCCAGGGCATGCCGGGAACGATCGCTTTGTGGGTGTATCAGGAATGTTTCTGGTTGTTTGTGGTGTTGTCTTTGTAAGTTTCTCGTTGTTTGTGATGTTGTTTTTTGTACTGAGGAGGGATTATTCCCCAACGTGCATGTTTAACCACGTTCTCTAGTTCCCCTAAGTAGGTATGTCACCAAACTCTTGTTTAATCCGTCCTTAATGTTCGTGAAAGTCGATTCTGAACACCAATCTCTGTTTACGGACGAACTTACCGTCTTAGGTACTTCATGGAGAAATGTGAAGCTACTGTTTTGTGATGTCAGATCTGTTTTGCTGTTCAGGGATTACTTTAACCGACCTTTAGAGTGGAGCCTGAGACTTGGCGGAGAACTTTGTGAGGACTTAACAGATATCACTCAGCTCCGCTTTGTGAAATGATTGGTGAAGACAACTCATGCCATATAAACAATTCTGAATGAAATGTAATGTTTCTTGATAACATGTAGCCTGCTAAATCCAATATTCCATAGACTTTAGAGATGACTGCTTCCAGTAGACTGCCATAAGGCAATCGGCCCTGCAGCATGCAGATCTGTCTTATGGATAATGCAGTGTCTCTACTCTCACCATTTACCTCAGTAAAGTAATGTCATGGTACAAACCTCGCGCTCTCGTCAACCAGATGGCGAAGTAGCATTTCATTTTTATAAAAAGAGTAATGATGGCAGATAACAGAACACCATGTTTACACCAATTGATTCTATCTGCTCACCATCCATCACAATACAACACCAGTAAACTCACATTACACCATCCACCATAGTGGAGTAAACTCACGTTATACCATCTACCATAGTGAAGTAATCTCATGTTCAGTAGACTCACATTACACCATACACACAGAGAAGTAGACCCACATTACACCATACACACAGAGAAGTAGACTCACATTACACCATACACACAGAGAAGTACTCACATTACACCATACACACAGAGAAGTAGAATAGCGGCAGTAAACTACACCTCTCGTCTGAAGCTGGCTTCAAAAGGCCCGCGCTCTGAGACGACGGCCAGGTAGAGTCCGGATCATGAAAAGACCAGGCGGAGAGTGGTATTGATTCTCTCTCACTAACTTGGCTCCATTAAAGAGACGAGACGAGATCACAACTGAGGCTGTGTGAGGGAGTGGTGTGTGGCGGGCAGGTAGCTGAACAACGCACCTGACAGTTAGTAGGAGTGGTGTGTGGTGCCGGTAGCTGAACAACGCACCTGACAGTTAGTAGGAGTGGTGTGTGGTGCCGGTAGCTGAACAACGCACCTGACAGTTAGTAGGAGTGGTGTGTAGGTAGCTGAACAACGCACCTGACAGTTAGTAGGAGTGGTGTGTGGTGCCGGTAGCTGAACAATGCACCTGACAGTTAGTAGGAGTGGTGTGTGGGTAGCTGAACAACACACCTGACAGTTAGTAGGAGTGGTGTGTGGGTAGCTGAACAACACACCTGACAGTTAGTAGGAGTGGTGGGCTGGTAGCTGAACAACACACCTGACAGTTAGTAGGAGTGGTGTGTGGGTAGCTGAACAATGCACCTGACAGTTAGTTGCGCAGTATGATCAGCATGTTGTATACAGCATGTCAACTACAGCATGCTTCACATGGTGCATGTAAATGTGTATTTCGGCTGATTGCTCAACTTGGAGTAATACAAATCTCCTCCTACCCACCAGTATGTGACTGACATGAACATGGGCTGCACCTGTTTCTAGGGGTGGGGAGTAAGCGCCAGTCGTTAGGGCACTGGAACCCAACAGTGGTAGACTTACTGCTATATCAAAGGCCAGTCCTCCTTATACCATGTCTATGTAGTGTGGTGTACAGCCACCTTTCTCCTTCATCCCCAGCAGGGGTAGATTTACTGTTATATCAAAGGCCATCCATCTCCTACCATGTCTATGTGGTGTGGGAAGTGAAATAACTCTCACCTCTCGGTAAATGTGTAGGGGTGAGATTTCTACCTGAATTCATCACATAGATTCGATCACCACCCTAGTGGTGTAAAAGAACCTTGAGAAAGTCTGGAAAAGACCTGTAATGGTAAACTGGACATCAAATCAAACCAAACAAACCTATTTCCAGTCCTCTGTGAGAGAATTATGGACACACATGTCTCCCGTCACACCCTCACCCTGTGAACCATAATAGAATTACGACTCTTCTGTTAACGCATTTCAACTTCATTATCAGTCTTTGAAATGACTTTCACAAAAAACACAAAGTGGGTCACCGGGGAACAGTAAACTCACGCAGAGCGCCTATAAAGCTGGTTTTTACTAGCGACTCGGACAAATCGATGCGGGGTTTTGTTAAAGGTGTTTCGGGGTGTTTTACTAGTCAGGGGGTTGGTTGGGTGGTCACGTGACCTGGTCCTCTAGCGTCACGTGGTACATGCTTCACTACATGATTCTCATCATGTCAACCCGAGCATGTGGGCAGCGTCTGGTGGGTCTTGATAAGAGCCGTCATGTACTCAGGAACCCCTCCAGGAACCCCCTTCAGGAACCCCATCCCTTCAGAACCCCCTACAGGAACCCCTTCAGAACCCCCTACAGGAACCCCCTTCAGAACCCCCTTACAGGAACCCCTTCAGAACCCCCTGCATGAACCCCTCCACAACCTCCCAAACTCCTAGAACCTCAACCAGAACCTTCCCCCAGAAACCCCATCCAGAACCACTTCCAAAACCCCTCCAAAACCCCCAGAACCCCTTCTAGAACCCCTTCCACAATCCCCCCCCCCCCCCCCACAACCCCTCCCCAATATATCATTATTTTCAGATCTACATAATACAGAACCCGCTCCAGAACCCCCTCTAGAACCTCCTGAGGACCCCCCCCCCCCCCAGAACACCGTCGAGACCCCCACCAATCCCCTCTATAACCCCATTCATAACCCCCCCAGAACTTCCCCTCAGGACCCCTTCCAGAATCCCCCTGAAACCCCTTTAGTACCTTTCCCGAACCCCTCCAAAAACCTCTAGAATTTGCCGAACGTCCTACCCCCTCTAGAACCCCCCTGGAACCTCCAGAACCTCTTCAAGAACTTAAAAAGAAACCTCCAGAACCCCCTCCGGAAGCCCCCTCCAGAATTCCCCCGAACCCCCTCCACCACCCCCTCTCCCCGAACCTCTCCTCGAACCCCTTTCAGAATCCGGAAAACCCCTTCCAGAACTACTGAGAACCCCAAGAACCTCCTTCACAACCCCCTCCACAAAGCCTAAGCCGAGCCTCGTCTCCTAACCTTGACTGTCATCACTGAGTGTGTAAAAACAGAGCATCATGTCAGTAAAGGCACCTGAAAGAAACCAAGGCCCCGCTTGTGGTGAATGGGTTATCCATGCTATTCAAATTGCACTCGGCGACTTTTTCCCGCCTCAAACCTCTCTGATAATTAATATCACACCGGAAACGACCTCAGGCCCATTGAACCCCCGCCGAGTGGTGATGACAACACGTTTTAAATCTCGGATTTCTTTTCACTGCTCGCTTTAACGAGTAAACCTTATTAGGACTTTAGTGGGAAGGATCCGAACTGATTTGACAAC